>VZTM01001418.1:461860-580875 GCA_013400555.1 Jacana jacana
AAAACCAACCCAGAGCTCGTTCTACCCAAACTGTGCAGGGACCTTTGTGGTTTTTTCTGGTTTCTTTCTTTAGGAAGGAAACACTCTGAAAGTGCTGGTTTAAGGGTTGGATTAAAAAAAGAAATCAGAAATGTAATAAACTGGGGAGGAGCCACTCTGACGTGGGGAGTATAAAGGGGGTCTTTGTAGAGTGTCCTAAAAGAAGAAGCAAGTGCATATTTCACAGCTTAAACCCACAGGTTTAAGAGGTCTGGGGTTTGGGGGGGAAAAAAAAACCCCAAACCAAACCCAAAGTGGTGAAATCTAATCGGAAACAAATATGTTCTCTTCAGTGAGATCTTTTTCCTGGGGGGGGGAAACTAAATCAGAAATAGCATCAGTGGAGACAACTCTTCCCTGTTTCCTTGAAGGGAAGAGAAGTCTTGCCACTCACCAACATCATTTATTCAACAACAAAAAAAAAGGGGGAGGGGGGGTGTTGTTTGCACTGGCAATTGGAAGTATTTAGCAATCTGTATCTCTTAAAGAGAGACATAAGCACGGGAAGCATCAGTAGACATCCAGAGTGCCCTCACAGCCCCTGGTTACTTACATCCACGCAGGCTGGAGGGTTCAGGGTGGGAGGCAGCCGTGGCTCGTCCCCACCAAGAGCTCCCCTGGGCCACGGGGGCCACGGTGCCTTGGTAGGATTAGGCACATCTTGCTCGTTTTACATCATCTGAGGCCCCTCTAAAGGCACGGGCTGGGGCTGCTGAGCTTCTGTGTGACCCCGGCAGCCGAGACAAGCAGGGTGGCAGTGCCACACAGCTCCTGCGACCTCCCTGTGCCAGGAACGCCCTCCCTGGATCCCAGCTGGGGGTGCCCCATCCCTGCCTCAAGTCCCCCAGGGCTCACCCACCTCCTGCTGCTGGTCCCTGCTGTTTTCATATCTCTCCTGGCACCTGAGCATCTCAATTTCGGTGACTAAATCAAGAGAGTAATTACCCACCTCGGTGGATGTGGATGTGCTGGGCAATTGGGGTCCTGTTTTGTGCCCGTCTGCTCCCCTGTCAGTCACTGGGTGCCAAAGGTGACTGCATTCCCAACCCAGGTGTCTCAGGATGCCCAGATTTCCCTTTCCCACCATCAGCAGAGTTAGGTACCAACATTTTTAGCATCTGCTCTTGCTCGCTTGGGCCCTACACAATTCTCTGATACTTTGGTTCAAAAATCTCTCCATGTTTTCCAACTTTTTGGAAAATACTACCCCTAAAAAGCGACTGGCAGGCACCTCCCTCACACCCCCTGACCTCCATCCAGCTTCATCCCCCTCCTTTTCAAAGGCTTTCAGTCTGCCCTGAGATCTTTTGAAAGTCCTGTGGAAGCCTGGCTGCATCCCAAGGGGAGTTTCTGAAAGGGAGTTGTGGAGCTTTACTTGGGGGGGGTGGGGGGTGGGGTGTCTGGTTTCCCCCCAAACCTTCCCACAAAGGCTGGAGTTCTAGAATTGGAGAAATAAACTGCTGCTTGCTCCAGAGCGGGCTGGCAATGAAAAACTGAGAAATTCCTCATCTTCGGGGTTGGATGAGTTTGAAGCAAAATAATTACTGCTTTCCTTTGAACTAGGGATTGGAGAGGCCCAAAAAACAGTGATTGGAGGTAGGAAGACAAGAAAAATGGATAATTTTTAGGACAGACTTGAGGAGGGGAAGATTCCTATGGAGAGAAGGGGGAAAAACAAGTTTGCAATATTATCTTTTTGTCTTAAAATACAGGGGAACCACTTCACTGCAATGAGAACTCAGCATCGCCCTCTCCACTCAGTTTAAAAGGAAATTAAAACTAGAAAACAAGAGAGCAAGGAAGAGCCCTGTGGGAGTTTAGGAGGAGTTGAAGCTGCAGGAGACAATACGTTTAACGTGACGGGGATGAATACGAGGGGCTGTGAAGGTGGAGAGTCCTGGGCCAGTCCTGGTCTCACGTACCTCGGTGAGAGGAGCTGGAAATGGGCAACCCATTGTCAGCTTTGGCTGAAGCGACTTCAGGGGCTTGATGAGAGATTTTAAACAACAGCTCGGCGAGGCAGAGCTCCGTGTCACCGAAGATACGATAGCATCCAAGGGTGACCACGGCAGATAGGTTAAGGGAAAGAGTTTTAAAGAACAGATGGTTTTCTCTTATTTGGCTTGCTTTTTTTTTTTTGCCTTTTTTTTTTTCTTTACTAAAAAAATAGAGCAACGCATATAGCCAAGACTCCCTGATTTCTACCAGCAAAGAAATTAACTGGTAACCCTCTGAGCCATCTGAAACACTTCCAAACTCTACTCAGGGATGTTCAGAAGAGGACGATAAGGTTTCATCTGAAAATTCAAACTTGGAACGACAGCAAATCACTCACCCACCCACCCCTTGTCCACTCTTGTTCTCTAAATGCAGTAATTAAACATGAGGTTTTAAAAGAACATTGTATTCACTGGAAACAAGAAGCTGAGGAGGTAATAGGACAACAAGATTCATGCTCATCACTTTTTAGTTATTTGAACCAAGAGGCTAAATCAGATCTGATTAAAATAGGAACTCAAAACCAGACCCAACCAAAACTAGGGATATTAAACAAATACAAATGTGACAAGAGTCGTGATTCAATTATTAGGAGTCCATCTTTTAAATGCTCATTAAGATGACAGTGGGTATCTTTGCCTACATACATTTAGCAAAGCTTTTTCACTTCGACAGAGCATAAAATTATCCATGCCAACTGTATATCTCTTACTTTTTATGTCAACTTTAGAGTTGCCAGTTTTTCATTATCCTCTTGGTCACAAATTAATAAGGAGGAACAAATTTAATAGCAGCCTCAAACCTTTAGAGATTATGTCAGCCTTGTGTATCTGTGCCAGTTAAATTACCATTTATTTCTGCTTAAGTTTAATGTGGTCATCTTCATACAAACACACACCTATTTAAAGGCTGCTCTCGGGGACCAGCGTCAGCGCCACAAGGGGCTGCTCTGAAAAGGTGACATGGAGCTCAGACTCCATGAACTTTTCCAACCACATCTCTCCATTTAGGAAGCAGCAAATGAAGAGGGCCAAGGTCAAGGGCTGGCAACACGCAGCGGGTTTTCTTTGTGGGCACTGTTTTCCCACGTCATCACCAGCCCGGATCTCTATGGACAACCCTCCACAGTGGTGGTATGGCTTTCGGGTGGTGAAAACGGGTGAGGGCTGAGATCTAGGCGGGTGCTGCTCTCGATGACCCATCCTTCTTTGTCTCCCTCGTGATTTAGCAAGCCATCATTCTGTTTGGCAAGTGCCTGCAAACGCTGGATGCTGGACTGCAGCGCTTCGGCCCTGCCTTCATAGCTGTAAGCCCAAAAGAATAAAAAAATAAATTGTAAAAGATGTTTTATACCAAAGGAAATACTAAACGTAGAAACAGTGGTTTGATTCATTTCACAGCTGTAGTCTTTTTTGATTTGTTTGTAATTTTCTACACTACTGCTTCCAATTTGATACTGTCTGGGCCTCGGATGACAATGGGAATGGGATAACAGATGATGAGCTCAAAATACTGAACACAATCATACTCACCCTACGTGTACCCACAATCAATATGTCACTTTGAGGAAGGAACCATCAGCCACTGGGCAAAGTTTGGAATATAAAATGTCATGGGAACTCAAGGCACATTTCTTATTTCTTAGGAGTTGTCAGAGCAGCTGGCTTGTTGCTGCGTAGGGGACACATGGAGGGTTCAAATTAGTAGCCCCAGATACCTGAATTTCAATGGATGTAGTGACTTTCAGCGGCTCCCTCCATCTCCATCGCCCTGGGAAACCAAGCATCCAAGGCTCACGGTAGGGTTGACGGCAGGACCCTTGTGAGCCGGTCCCACAGCCATTGGCCAAACTTGAGGCTTTGGGAATGACACCCATTTTTCCTCCATTCGCCCACTTCTGAGTATTTTTCTGGTCTCTTCCCCCAGATGCACAGGAGGCATCATCAAAGCCATTGGGCAGTGCTTATCTGAAGACAAGAAAGCACTTTGATCCATGTGCACGGATAATAATAAGGTGCTTAGTTTATTTTTACACACACACACACGCTCCTTGGCTATTTGTACGTACAGTCGAGTCACAGGAAAGTCTTGGTGCATATTCTGGAGCATATGGTGATCTTTCTTTCAAGCCTGTTTTCAAGAGGAACTTGAAAGCGAGGAGCTTCAGCGGTGCTGTTACGACGCACGTTGTACAGCAGATGGATGGTACTGGACTCCTAATGCATCCCATCAAAATGCCCTGTGTCAGAGGGAAAGAGGCAGATGAATGGAACAGGTGAGGATGAAAGAACATGCCCCAAAGCAGAAAAAAGACCAGCAAGAAATGTGAGCCTGCCTCATCTGAAACATTTGGAAAAGTTTTCTAAAGCATCTTTGCGTTTTATCTCATCGCTTAATAGGTTCTCCTTCACGCCCATGCACGTCTAGGCTGTATATCAAGTTCAAGAAATACATATGAGCAAGGGTGAATTGGCTACAGATTCCTGGAATTGCCTCTGCAGACAGATGGCCAGAAGGCAGGCTGGGAGGGAGGGGACAAGCGAGGAGGACGTCGTTCTTCACCAAAAAAAGAAAATCAGAAATGTAAATGGCACCATCAGCGCTGAGAAAGACAAACCCCTGCAAAGCATTAGCCAGGCTCAGCTCAAACAGCAATTAAATGATTTAGAACAAGACCGTGATCATTTACCATTTTTAAAGGTGAAAGGTGTGATTTTGGTAATACCTTAAAATTAAAAGGCCAGCCACTCCGTCTTTAAAATGATGGTTTCTCTCCTGGAAGACTTATCTCGTTGTCAGTCCATTAGCAGCCAGCCAGAACCCATCCATACAAAAATAATTGGCTATTGATATACGGTAATACTGAAAAGTTATTCTTATTTTTGTTCATTGCTTCAGAAAGATGTCCTCTCCAGCCCACACTTTCCATCACTATAAATGCTACCGTGAAAAACTAAAAACACTTTTCCGAGATAGATTAAGATCTACTTCACAAATAAATGTATATTGTCACTAAGAGAAGAGGCAAATGTCACCGGTACCGAGTGGTTTATACACAGTAGAGACCACTTAGGCTGGAATTCTCCCCTCGTGGTAAATTAATATCACCAGCAGCGCAGGGTCCGCTCCCCAGGAGCCGGCTCCAGTGCGGGGTTTATACCTGCTGGACACACATGAAGCACTGTCTCTGAAGTGCAGCAGCAGCCCTCGACCACAGCAGGCTAGAACAGTGGGGTAAAAAGGAGGGTTTCTTGTGAAAAGGCATGGCTTATCATGGAAAAGGGTGGTTTACTGGAAAAGGGCAGGGGCCGCTGCTCTCCGCAGGGACCGAGGTCCCGTCTTTGCTCAGAAAAGAGTCTCAATCCCACATGCTGCTGTGGTGCCTGGGTCCCAGAGGACCCGACAGCCTGGGAACAGCCCAAAAAACCCACCACCCCCGCCAGCCGTCGGCCCCCTCAGATGTTATTTGTGCTCAGGCTGGGAAGTTCGCGCTCCGGCTGGAGAGCCGCCAGGAGCCGGTGGCAGATGCTGCACTTGCCAGCTAAGCACCCCTCAAGAAGAGTTAATAAAAAAAGAGGGCGTTAGGCTTGGTGGCGCTGTATTTTAAAGATAAAGACTCTCCCCTTGGAATGGCAGCAAGATTTTTACTTTCTGGTGAAGGACCATTTGGCTGCCCTGGAACACAATCTGCAGCTGAACTGAATCGACGAGCGATAAAAGCCTGGCCGGGACCACGCGCAGGGAGATGGAAAAAACCAGCAGAATGGAGGAAGCGGGGGGATAATCGAACTTGACAGGGAATTTTTGTGACTGCAGTTTGAGTCAGTAGTCGAGATTTCTCACGCTTAAGGCTCAAAGGCACACCGATGAGAAAGAAAGGTGCTGAATGGCTTCAGCATATCTGTCTCAGGACCTTGTGTACACCCTGATTTTCAGTTGTTTTGCCTTATTTACAGCCATTCACTTGTAACAGCTGTTGATAAAATATTTTAGGGAGCAAAAAATTAATTTTAGGTTTGTTTACGCTGCTTACAGAATTATTTTTCCCCTGTGTATTTTCCTTGTTTGGCCAAATTTCTGCTGTAACTCTTCCAACACAAAGAGTTTTGTTGGCTTTTGTGCTGCTATTAGAAGCGTATCACTCAATAGTTACTACACTGAGTCCCTGTTATCCCTTTAGCAACAGACTCTCCCACAGTAAAAGAAAATGCATTTTTTTTCTCTTGCCTCTTATTGTCCAGAATTACTCTTGGATATTACAGTCGTCAATGTTTGGTGTTAAATCATTTCCCTGCCAATTCATTGTAATCAAATCTTCCTCGAAGTCAATAGCAATAACATTTTTATAAGGCTTTTTCGCTCTCAACCTATTAGGCTCCTTCTGATCTTCTGAATTTTCCATTCTGAAAAAGAACAGACAGTGACCTGGAAGAGAGCATAAAATCTGTGAAAGTCACACGACCAGCCACGTAATTGCTCGTAGTGGCCAGATCTTTGGGTCAGAATTTTGGCTCCTGCAGACAGGTTACTCAATCTTAGGAGTGACTTTGATTTGCTGTAGAAAAGAAAAGAAAAAAAAAACAAGGCAAAATGAATAAATGAGCTGCTGGGCCCACTGCAAATAAGGAACAATACTTCTGTCGCACTTAATGGAGCCAGATGTTGGCTCTGCAGAGCCACACGTGGTCTTACAGCGGGCACAGCTGTGCCGCAATGCCAATATGTCACTACGACTCGCAGGGAGGTACTCAAGTGGGTTCAAAGGAAGAGCCGCAGCACTGCAGAGCTGCAAAACCCACCCCAGCCCAGAGTTTTCAGTTGTGCAGCGAAGCTGTGGGTGGCCTTGTACAGGGTCTTTAACACCCACGGTGTCAGTTCAGCTCTAGTGTGGGGGGGACGCCTGTGCGAGCCCAGCTGAGGGTGCTGCAGAGCCCCACGTCCCTCCTGGATGCACCACCCAGAGCGGTGGGTGCTCCACGGCTCGTGGTGAAATACCAAGATTAAAGACCACTTCCTTCAGCATCCTTTCAACAGAAACCAGCTTTCGCCCGCACCTTCATCAGGTCCTCAGGATAAACTTTGATTTCATCTTCTTCTGCCATCAGGAGGGGCAGAGTCATGCTGTTGGGGTCACTGGCTTAGAAGGAACCGAAATGGGTCACAGACAAAGCCCAAATGTGACGGGCCACCTTAACTGTAAGTGTACAGCTGGCACAGAAGCCAACAGAAGTTTTGTGTGGAAGAAAATGGCCCAATTCTGGCTCCCTATCATAGCTATTTACAAACACAGATGGGGAAAATATTACAAAAAATGAAAACCACTAGAATTCTCTATAGCTACGCTGTGTAAATGACCCTGGCTGTGCTGCAACCCCATAAATGAAAGAGTAACTGATTACCTAAATTATTTTGGTCAGCCTGAAGAGGAAAAGGCTGAGGAGGGGACCTCGCTGCACTTGCAGCTAGAGAGTAATGGACCCAGATGCTCCACAGGCGTGCAGCAAATGTGCATGGCCAAAGCGTGCAACAGGATGTTCTGGTTAGATGGAAGGGGGCAAAAAAGTCACCCCAAGGGCAGTTAAAGGCTGGAACAGGGACTCAGAGAGGTTGTGGGATCTTTCCTTTGAGAGGCTTAAAATTTGACTGGGCAAGGCTCTGAGCAACCTGCTCTAGTAGACCCTGCCTTGAGTGGGAAGGTTGGGCTCAGTGACCTCCAGAGGTCCCATCTGCCTAAGTTAGTCTACAGTTCTGTGACCTGATAAATAGCTTTTGACATCAGTCTCTAGAAAAAGGAGCAACACTCAGTGAACACAAACAGCCAAACCCATGATCATCACTTTCAGGCAATCAGGCAGAGTATAGATATCTATTTTAATGGTGCTGAAAGCAACGAGTATCCAGCTGAGGTCTAACTGAAGGAGCAAAGCGGAGGCTCAAACTCCAAATCAATAGTGAAAACTCATTTAGAAAAATCTAGAAAAGTTTCATTCGTAGGAGTAAAACTTGCATTTAGAAAGCAAAAGTTCTGATGAAAATTACAGAGGATATTATAATGAACACTTGCTGCCAGGATATTAAATAAAATTAACACATGCTAAAAAGTTAATATTTCCTTTTCACCCTTATGAAAACTCCTGACGGTACCAACGCAGCATCCTCAAGAAGTTTCCCTCTTGAACACGCAGCTCTCTGCAGCCTGAGGTCACTTGACTTGGCTTTAAATATTACTAGTGCTCCTGATGAACTCTTGAATCACTTCCACAACTTAATGGCCCACTCTCAGGATGTGTGTCCCTCTTCTGGGGATCTTAATGAGACCTGAAGCTCTCTCAGAGTCGAGGCAGTTGCCCATGAGGTGACTAAGTTCTTCCACCTACAACACCCATCCTGCACTCAGTGAACTATCTACATCTGGGAGCTTGTGACTAATGAACTAAACTAGCTAAAAGTCAGGGTGCACCATGCACAACACAGACTGGGAAGTAGTTGTGCTTTCTGGGTTTTATTTGAGCTTTGAGGGAGGTGCAACAACCTCGGTGCCACTGAGACACCAGCATCCTGACCCTCAATTAACTTATTATTTTGTGTCCCTACCAAGGAGCAAAAAAAAGCAATACTGATTTTGAAAAGGCTTTCATTTACTTAACCCAACGGTACTGCAAAGCACTAGCAGCGATCCCAAAGTGACCACAGGCTGGTAAGGAGGGTCCTCCAGAGGGTGGCTCACGTGCCTTTCCACACTCAGAAGATGAAGTCTGGAAGTGCTCTCTGCGAGCACTTATCACATGCAAGTGTGGGTGACAGAGCTACATCTGTGTAAACCACGGCCGTGAGTTTCATTGATTCTGATGGGTAATTTCTTTCTGGCTCTGCAGGGCAGACCCATGGAGACCAGCAGTCGATAACGGCAGGGCCGGATTAGCGCAATAACACACAGCTTTTGGGTCACTGGGCAGGCAGAGCAGTTATTATTCCTATTAGCTCAGATTCAGGTGGAACAGAAAGGAAAAAGTTAGTGTCAACTGCAGGCTGTATATAGCTCGTTTCTCCTTTTTCTTTGACAGGGTTACAAAATGTGCTGTTATTCTGTTTTTTTCTCTTTTTCTTTTTTATTTTTTTCTTCTTTATAATATTGATGCATTTTAAACAGGAAGAAGTAGAGAATGGGGACATTTCTAGTCCCTTTTCTCATCTCAACTTCTTCATGTACTGTGTAATTCCCTAATGTCTGGGAACCTGTTTTAAACTCATCATTGTCAGCATGTTCAGATCTCGAGGGACAAGACCCACAGCTAATATTCAAGACAATGCATTCCTGTCTATAAATAATATGAAGAACTGAATAGTTTTTCTCTTTTTTTCTTCTTTCTTTTACTTTTTTCTTTCTTTTTCCTTTTTAATTTTTCCCTTTTTTTCCCCCCCCTTTTTTTTTTTTTTTTTTTCATATTTTCCTCTCACATGGCCTTAATGAAGATTTTGTACTCCTTTCTCCCTGGAGGCACATGGGTACCATCTAATACCTGCATTTAAATATTCTCTCCCTGCCTCAAACCCCAAACTGAAATCTGAAAACTGGGAAATAAATGGCTCCAGGCTTCCTGGGCAACCTACAAACAGGTCTCTGCAAAATAAGTAGAGCTTTAAACCTAAAAAAAAAGAGTCCCAGCATAAAGAGGAAATACAGCCAGGCTTAGAGGTCTTTACCCTTCTAGGAGTGCTGGAGTCAAGGCATGACCCTGAAGAAACCTGAAACAAAAGACTTCTACAAGTAGGACAAGACCCGTTTTTACAGCAGCATTCCCATGGGAAGTGGATGGAATATCCCATTTTCTTCCTGCCCCTCTCTCCATACCCCCAAATTTCTTTTCACCTCCCATAAGAAATTATCTGCCCCAGACTGGATGTATGTGAGCTTCACGGAGAGCTGCTCTTCAGGGAAGGAAGAACTTCACATTAACTCCCCCATTTTGCTTTCACTTAAAGCTCTCACTTCCTTTTTGTTTAAAGAAGTAACAATATTGCCAAAATTATTCCTGGCCTTTAAGTATTTTGAAAATCTAGTGACTTCTTGTGCTCTAAAACCTACCTTGAATCTAGTTTTGAAAATCCCACTGGAGAGTACGTGCAGCCCCTGCACCAGCAGCATTCCATCTCTACATCCCCAATGACCATCCCCTTTCTCCAAATCATTTCCAGACATTTATATCACTCTGTCATCACTGAGAAAGCACTGAAACACCTTGACTGGGCGAGGCTTTATTTGGGGCAGCTGGTTTTATTGGTGCTGCTATGGGGGCAGGTCCTCCAAAGTCTTGCTCAGGGCAGGGACATGAGAGTTGCTCCTCACGTAAGTAGAGACCTTCAAGTCATTGTGCTTTTTTCTGATGAAAATAATAAGAATGACTGACAGATCGTCTCAATCTCTAACTGGCTTTTTTGCATTGTTAGTTGATAGATTAGAGTCCTAAATTCTTATTCAGGTAAACCTCACAGTTTTGGTTGGAGTGAAAATTAATAACCAGAACAAGATTTGGCCCCCACTTGGAGTGGTCTAACTGGAGTTTTTATGCGATTCAACTTTAGGAAGTGGGTGAAGCTGCCTGTAATTGAGCTGGTTTGGAGAATGGGAAAGTGGGCAAGAACTGCAAAAATATGCACAAATAAATTAACCCCTTTCTCCTGTTATTTGGAAGGTTCCAGGTATTTTGAGTATCACAAACGTTAGACCATCAAAAAGCTCAAACTGGGCAGGTGCTAAATGTTACTCTCCCACTCGAAAAGTTACAGGCATCCAGGTCAAAATGGTGCTGTGTGACCTCAGAGACCAGGCACTGACCTCTCACTGGGGAGGGACTCTGTCAGAGAGGGGAGCCATAGGACGAGGGGGAATGGTTTTAAACAGAAAGTGAGGGGATCAGAAAGAACTTCTTCGGTGTGAAGGCAGTGAGAGCCTGGCCCAGGTTGCCCAGAGAAGCTGTGGCTGCCCCATCCCTGGATGGGTTCAAGGCCAGGTTGGAGGGGGCTTGGAGCAGCCTGGGCTGGTGAGGGGTGTCCCTGCCCAGGGCAGGTGGCACTGGAGGGGCTTTAATGTCCTTTCCAACCCAAATCATTCTATGATTCTATGATCCTGGTAGACAACCAGGAAGTAACAAAATGAGAAGACCATAAAAAAACTAACCTGCTGGCTTAGAACTATTTATCCAAGCAACTTGGTGAACAGTTATAAATAAGGAATACAATAGCACTGACTGGACTTGGAGCAAAAATTATCCACAATTAATAAATTGACCCATCCTACATACTGTGTTATTTTCCCTGACATTTTCACAAGCTACAAATCTGATAATACAATTAAATGACAAGTTCAATCACTTCTTCATTTCATGTATATGTATATTATAATATTTTATAGCTATATTACAGAAAAGACTGTTTACTCACGTTGTATCTTCCCTAGCATAATTCAGAGCTTTGCTTGCCCAAGAAATTACTTGTCTGCATTTTGATTAAAAAAGCAAAACCTCATTGTTCCCCGTGGCAAATGAATTCAGTCCTTAAATGAAACTCATTGTCACATCCTTTTCTATGCAGCAAAGGCATTCAGCGCCTGGAATGGTTTTAACCTCTAACACAGCACTTTTGTGTCTGTATCTGATCCAGCCCATGATTCATTTTTCTTCCAGAGCTTCTTCCTCGGTGTTGGGGCTCTCTACTTAGTTCTCAATGAACTGGCCATAACGCAGTAGTTACAGCTCCCTGGAAAATGACACACAGTAACTCTGTCAAGTTTTTTATTAGCTTGGATAGGTCTTTTATTTTAGCAAGGTCTTTTATTACCTTGGATAGCTTTGAACTAGTTCTGAAGTGGATGAGTGAAGACCTGGAGATCCAATTTTATATCAAGACCCATTAATTTCTTTTAACTGCAACTTCTTGCTTATTGATAGGCTTTTGTTCTTTACTGTCATTGCAGAATACATTGTTTGAAGTGAATCAGACTGCGCAAACTTTCACAATTATTCACCAGAGTTGGGATGGGTCTGGCAAACGGCCAAAGTCCTTTGACTTTCAAGATGCAAAAAGCACCTGCTCTAGATCAGAAGCTCATCTGATCCCTTTCTGTTCCATAATATTTGTCAGAAAACATGGTAAGAACATTAGGCAGAAAGGAGACTTCTGTAAATCTCAGGTGGTTGTTATTCTTTTGTCCGATAATACACACATATAAACAAACCCCGCCAATTTGGAGTTGTTTTCCATAAATCAACATGGACTCCATCAAGATAAATGAGCATGAATGAGGTAGTAAGACCAGGATCAAGCTGTAGAAGTGCAGAAACTTGGGAAAAAAAATTGCAAATAAATAGAAATTAATTGAAAATGTCAAAGTCTCAAAAATGGTGTAAAACCTTGCTGAAATAGCACGGAATTCACCCCAATCCCATTTCCCTTGAGCTTAGTAACCATTCCCTTCAGTGACATACATTGAGTTACATTTTTATGGCTTCAATTTTTGTAAAATTTGAATTGATCTCATAATCTGGATTCCTTGTCCAGCGTAAAATAATAAAACTTGTGTTTTGGGAAATTTTGTAAAAAGACCAAGAAATCAATTTGCTCCCTTTTTCTAATGGGGACTTCTTTACATCGTCAAAGCACAATCTAAAGCTTTATGGTTAAGCCAGATTGCAAAAAGTTTTGATTGGTTTTTTTTCTTTTCTTTTTTAAAAAAAGGGCTGCGAATGCAAAATTTCCTTAATGAACTGCGGTACGATTTCCTAACAAGTTCAGCTGTTCAAAGATGCTTCCTGTTCTAAATTCAAACTTAAAAGGCAAGAGTATATAAAGCTGGAGTCAATACAGGCTTTCAGGTAGCTGAAGTCAGCCCCTGACTATTGCTTGATAAAGTTTAATCTTTTTATATGAATCGGTCTTATTTATGAACCAAGTAAAACTTGAATCAATCAAAGATTCCTTTCATATTTTGGCTTTTTTGCCTTACAATTATTCTTGCAGCGTGGAACATTTTGCTGTGTTCTTCCTTGGATTATTTATGCCACTGTGGCCTCCAGATACCCACAACACAGAACGAGCACTCCTGCTATTGCTAATACAGCAATCAGTTGCAACGACCCCCAGATGTTGCCAAGCAGTCGGATAAATGGAAATCCATGTCACCACATGGATCTGCTTGGCAAGGATCCAGCCATAGACTTGGCAGCAACAAGCACAGCAAAACCCAAAATAAAATCAAATTTTAAAATCACATTTTTCCTTTAGTTTTACAGACCCCATTCTTTTTTCCTGGTCCCCATATCCGTATCTCAGCCCTGGCTCAGCAGCAGGGCCAGGAGCTGGTGACGGACCATCTGCAGATGGTCTAAGAGGAGCTGGGTGGTGATGGTAAATGTCCAGATGATGCTCCTTTCTTGGGAGCAAAAGTCCCCAGTGCTTGGCAGGTTTTGGTCCTCAGGGGTTGGCATTTAAATTGCAAGTTTGAGACGTTTCCATTCTCCTTGTGGACCCCGTTGTCAAGATCTCACAGACAGATTGCACTGTCCTGCTAAAAAATTCATTCTGTAGGGATCAGCTAAAGTTAAATCTAAGAGGAATAGTACATTACCCTGGGATTAAACTCATATTTCAAACGGACTATCACTGAATAAGATTTCACAGCGTGAGTAAAGGTAGCAGAAGCAGGACCAAAGGCACCAGAAGTGTGGCAGGCTGGAAAGGGGACAAGGAGCATCCCCAGAGCTGCAGGTGCCATGTGGGTTGGGGCCGGTGCGCTCCAAGGAGAGTTCCTCTTCTGCTCCATCTAAAGGGAGCGAGGACAGACAGATTTGGAAAAGGGTTTTCAGCAAAATATCCCTCAGAAAAAAAACATCTAGAAGCAAATTATAAAATATGGTGAAGAAGCCTACAAACAGGAAAGTTTCCATAGTTCTTTTGAAATAGCACATCATGTACGAGAGCTGCAGCGTGAAGGAAAAAACCCAGCATCCTTGTGCAGTCCTTGATGAACCCATGACTGTTCCCCTGGGCTGGGAAGAGAAAGTCTCAGGGTGTCCCTGATATGGTCCATGAAGACCCCTCGCTGCTACTTCTACCCCTGCCCACAAACTGGCACATATCCTTGGTATTTTCACTGAAGTAGAGCCTAGAGGAGCCCAGCCAGCACCCTCCCACATGGCACAAAGGCAGGATGGGGAAAACCCAGGGAGCAGCTGGTGCTGAGCCCCAAGAATGCCCGTCTTTGCTCCCACCTCGCTTCCTCCTGAGCTCTTCCAGCTCCTCCTGAGAATCCCACGGCTTGTTCAGCCCCATTGCCAGGTCGGTGGCAGAGTGCATTTGTCCCATCATCAACCTGGTGCCAATCTGCCACCTGATACAAAGTCAGAATTTTCCCAGTGCAAATCGCCAGCCCCAAAGACCTTAATTTCAATGTTAAGGATTTCATCTTTTCAAATTGTAACCAGTCTCTGATGGATTAAGAGCTTCTGTACACCTTTATCCTCTCTGCTTTTGATGAAGGCAAACAATGCTCGGTAGCCATTGGTGCTGGTTTAGTTTTTTTCAGGCCCTCATATATTTGCCATCTGGAAATGCCTAAATCCCATCAGGTTACGACCTCGGGTTACAAAGTGTTTGCAATTTATTTCTCAGAATTGCTAATAAGTTTCCTTGCCAAAAAAGCAAAAAAAGAAAAAGAAAAAGAAAAAAGGAACAAACAACGATTCAGCAAAGCCTTTGAAGATCAAAAAGAAATATAATTAATTTGTTAAAGTGGAAAAAATACCCAAACACCTGTTAATAAAATCATGTTTGAGATTCGGCGTTTTTCTGCTGAGAAGAGAAACTTTTTACTTTGTG
The DNA here is from genome assembly GCA_013400555.1 of Jacana jacana. Lineage (NCBI taxonomy): Eukaryota > Metazoa > Chordata > Aves > Charadriiformes > Jacanidae > Jacana > Jacana jacana. Next base: position 476,771 of record VZTM01001418.1, read on the forward strand.
CCAGCAGGATCCTCCCCACCGAGAGAAGTGAAAACCCTGCACCACGGAATTTATGAGCTTGTGTTTTATGGTGCTCTGTAAGACAGTGCCCTTCTACCTGCGCTTGCCCCTGCCACTAACTCACCAAATCTCATTTACCGGCAAAGGGACTAACGACCACCGTAAATCCATAAGGCAGAGGATCCTCTTGCTCAAAGCACACAAGGCTGCTCAGGGATGGCAATATTGGGAGAGCCGAGGTACCACCCATCCGGGTCTCAAACACACCCATCATCTGCCCCACCACCACCACCAGAAAAACCCACAACAAACCCAAATCTGAGCATATGCTGCTGCTGGAAGCTCAAAACCCAGAAAACCCAAATTCCATTTGGAGGAAATTCAAGCCAAAGAAATGGCTGGTCCCAAAGCAGTCACGTCTTTAATTAAGTTTAGTTTAATGGGAAAAAGCCCACTTTTTCAGCATCTTGCCTGATCACAAGAAGCAGTTAGGGCTGTTTTTACCAAACTACAACTCCAGCTCCCGCAACAAACACCTCAAAAGTTCTGTGGTTTCCCTTTCACCCCACTGAAAAAGCGTGATAAGCTTCCCCGGTATGGAAGTCACTGATTAGAGCTAAATACTAATACATTATGTCAATTAAAATTTTTAGTGGCTATAATACTGTTTAACGGGGGATGTAATCCCTTACAAAGCATATAATAACATGAAAAAAAACTGAAGGTGATCTGAAATTTTGCAAATAATGGCAACAACTGAAACACAGGTGGGTGTATCATGTTGGCAAGACGGATTTAGAATGAAAAAAAGTTGAAACAGCTTGTGTAAATGATAGGAGATAGATGGAATATTATAGATATGAGCACTGGCTGAAATCCATTTCTTCAACAATTCTGTAAAAACAGTGGCTAAAAACAGATTATGTTTGGTTTTAGGGAATTAACTGTGCAAATAACCCAATTTAATTCCAACGTTACTGTGACAGCTTTAAAGTCAGACTCACAGTTTTTCTGTGCGTGATATTAGCCAACATGCTTTGGAACTGGTTTTATATTGCTAAATTAATTATTTCTCTTGGTTTTCCTTGTCTTAATCCACAGAGATCTGAAAGCAAGGCAGAGCAAATCAAAAGTTAAAGGCAATATTGTATAAAGCCCTGCACACAGGTAACCACTGGTTCAAAGACCATCAGTCCACACAAGCCAAGCAGTGAGTTTTATGGGACCTGAAGCCAAGAGCAGAGAGATGGAGCAGGTTTTTGTCCCAGAATTCCAGCTGCTAATTTCTTTTTTCTCTGCCACCTTAACGAGTGAAAAGTCCATCTGAACAGTATGGGAGATTCAGAGGGAGGAACTGGACACTTGTGCGTATCCATCAGTAAAAATAATAATAAAAACCCCAACCACTAAATTAAAACCAAAACCAACTACTTATTTAGTTTTATTACTTGACAAAAAAACTTCAATTTTAGATTTTACCTTCCTGATTCTGCAGATCCTCCAAGACAGTGTGGTGCGGGTGCATGGGGACCCAGCTCCTTGGACCTCCCAAGAGCAAGGAGCATTGTAATCCCGCATAATCCCCCATAATCCAGCCTGGAAAGAGGGTACCACATATGATGACATGAACCTAAAAATGATTCCTTAGTTAGTATCATAGCTTCACGTCCCAATCCACTATTTGTTCCCAAGCAGCTGAATCCCCTTTTGCTACCAATTTTTCCTTCATTTTTGTTCAAGACTCCAACCAGAATGTAAATAAGAGGCCACAGGAGCTGCTGGTTTGAAAAGTTCATCCAATAACCAGCAATGTCACCGGTGTGAGCTGGAACTAAACACGTCTGGGAAGACAAATTCCTTAACCGTTCAATGCTGAAGGACAGGGTAGGTAACATTAACTTGGCTAATTGTTTACTTGCTTAGCTAATCTAACATAATCTGCATTGATTAGATTTTGATTTCATGCTGGATGAGTATACTGCTTCTGCGAGCCTTGCGGTTAATTTGTGGACCGTACCAAAAAGCCATTTTGATAACGCGTTTAACGCTCCAGAGCTGCGAGGGAACGGCAGAGAGAGAGAAGGCAGCCAACTCTGCTGGTATTAAAAAGGGTCATTAAACTCAGCATTAGGTAAAGGTCTTGTTTTGGGTTGCGTTCAACTCGCTTGATTAAAAATGAAGTGTAAGCAAAAGGCATTCAAGAGAAATATTCACCTGCAAAGTGCACCGTAGGTTCTCCGATAGGTAACTATATCGTGGTGATGGACACTCACGGTCTCTTATTCAAGCTCCTTCAACAAGGGGTCTTTAAAAGCTCACAGAACCTCGGTTCGTGGGCTCCATACTCCGATGGTTTAAGGGTAAATATGTATGAACGAGCATCATGAGGCTGCCATTTGCCTGATAAATCCTGAACGTTCACATGAGAAGAACAGAGGTAATTTTAAGCCTAATGAAATGTTATAAATACTTAATTTTTTTGATCACTCTTTTGGGTTTTTTATGGCCATGAGGCCAGAGACTTTCCCCCAGAGTTTATTTAAAGCATTTAATGCTTTGAAGGGGAGAAGGAGGGGAGAGCAGGATTCAGCCTGAAGAAATTAAATTTCAACTTTGATGGAAGTAGTTTCCTAAAATACAAGATTTATTACATTAAATGCTATGGAGTTTTGGCATATAAACAATACTTTCTGCAGCACAGGAGTAGGAAAATAGGGTTCTAGCTAAAAATGAAAAAGCTTGGATGGCTTCATGGGCCTTTAATAGGTAACAAAGTTCACAGCCTTCACCTTGAAGTCTCCAGTTGAAATTTAGATTGATTGTGACTAGAAGTAATTTCTGTCTGACAGCTCATGTGAAGAGAGTTACTTCATTTCATAACAAATGTATGGCCAACAGCCTAAAAATTATTATCACAATTTAACAAGTCCATTGGCAGTTCCAGAGGCACCGCAGACTGGTGGAAGTCAATCCTGCCTGTCTGGGCTTGTGAGACGTCGAGGTGGGAAGGGGAAGAAAAACCAGAAGCAAATCTATGAGTATTATAACTCTGCTGTGGAAGAGCTCACAAATTTAATTGCTTGAGCCTCTCTGTAGGAGCAAAATTTAACTACTTCTTCACACAGGGCTGTTGGCTGGCTAATGTATGATTTTTCTTCAAAAAGCTGGGGTTTCCCATTTGTGGCAAAGGAAAATAAGCATTTTTAGATCGCAACCGTTTACGGAGGAGAAAGGTTTCTCCAGACAATAGTATGGCCTTTTCTATCCTAAGATGCAAACACACATCCTAGGGCAATTCTGGCAAACACTAAAAACGAGGTTTCATTTTGCACTGCAGCCAAATCCCAAAATTAGGTGGGATGAGCAACCCAGCTGCAGGACAAAGACCTTCCAATACAGCTCCTATTTACCTAAATCAAGGTACATTTTTCTATTTCAAATAAAACCGAAGAAACAACAAAGCAAAGAAACAAGCCTATATTAATCCAAATTTAAAATTATTTTTGCTCAGCTCTGAGGAAATTCCACCTCCTTTCCCAGAGTAATTGACAAGTTTGTAGGAAAGGGGTTCAAAGGACCCGGCAGGTATGTTCGTGGCATGTGGCTTTCACCTCTTTAATAAATGTGCCAGGCAAAATGTGTGCAAACATATCCCTGCAGCAACCTGGAATGCAAAGGGATTTCTCTGACCAACTGCAGCTAAAAGTATTCGTATCATTGAGCAATAATAATCAGCTATTAAACTTAAATAGTAATTAGAAGTAGTCATTGCCTATTAGTGACAGTCCTAGGAAGAGAAAGTGAGGGTGAATTAAGGCTACTGGCAAAGCGTGCGTTCAGCTTTAGTGTTTTAGTTAAATCTCTTGTTGGCACCGCTTCCTGCACCTCTACTATACACACAGAATATGGGAGTAAATCTAATGAAGTCACACTTGAAAACCCTTCTTTTACTGCTTGGGTTATTGTAGATCATATAGTACAAGGCACCCAACCAGATAACCATTCGTGGACAGAAAGCAAACCTCGATAAACCAAAGTAAACTGTCACCCCTAAGTAAGGTTTTTATATAATGATCTATTTATCCATCTGCATATATACCTGCATATATGATAAGAGTCTGTCAACCTATCTTAACAAAAAACTGGGGAGATAGTTCTATGTTAGGGAGAAATCGCATATAATTGAGGGTTGAATTATTTATTATTACCTGGGGCAGCTTAAAATTATGAACTTCCTCACACTTGAGTTTTACAGCACAAGGTACCAGCCTCTGTGCAAGTCCCATCGTTTCTTCCTTAGTGGGGTCTTTCCAGTTGGGGCATGGGACAAATTCTGTCCTTAGGTGAGTAAAATGGCATTGATTTCAGTCAGGGAGGGAGGTATGTGTTTATCCAAGGATTGCGTTTTGTTCCGTACGGAACAACCACTCGCGCTGATTTATGCCCTGTATTTTCCTAAGTGCAATAACTGCATTGCATCCTTTAAATCAGAAACATGCAAATTACCCAAAAAGCTGAGGTATGCAATTAATGCAGGAAAGCAGACCACCACCTTAGCCAGGTCAGGAAAAGTGATTATTTCCATGGCTACCAGCAACACTTTATTGCCATAATAGGCTCTTACTCAGGGAGAAGTTGTGAGGTTTGAAAGCTACAGTCAACGTGGACTTTGTGACAAAACCTTTAACTACAGAGAAAAGTTATCAAAGTACAACTGAAACATGGCAGGAAATATGGACACCTGCTCGGCATCTCCAAGAGTAGTCCATGCAATATTCCTACTCACCCATGTCCTCCACAGTGAAAGCAAGACAAACATCTCGTTAAAACCTATCAATTCCCATAATCTTCCCATTTACCAGCTCTACGTAAATAGAATTATTAGATCTCCAATTCCCCCTCTCGTGGTTCCTATTGATTTTTACCAGTTTACTACAAAACTTCAAGCTTTTCAACACAATGTTACATAAAAACAAGCCACCTCTGCTGGTGAGGCTCTCTACTGGTTCCCAGTATGCCATTATGGGAAATCTATTCCATCGAGGATGTATCAAAACAATGAAGGTTTAAAACTGTGACACTGGAAAGAATGATAGTTAATGTTCATAATAAATAATGCAAAGCATGAGCTCATTTGGCCTGCTCTCAATGAAGATTAATTTTGACTCTTTCCCTCCCAAAGGCTAATAGTGTTCTAACTTTAGGTGACATGTTTGGGTTTGGTTTTTTTAATGCTTTATAGCATTGAAAGTACTTTCATATATTTAAATCTATTCCCTGAGCAAAGCATTTTGACAGACGCTTGGTTTTGTTGGTCCCACTCTTGTTGTAATGAACTAAACTTCCAGAATTAGAGTCAGTCTTCAGCTATTAAGGGGAGAAACACTCAGAAATTACGCAAATCGAAGAGGATCAAATGAAGCCACATGATCATCATCAAATTTGAGATCACCAAAGCCAGGTGTAAATTTATCTGAGATCCCTCCGTGGCCTGGCCCAAGCTAAGTCCCTGCTGGAATCTTGGTCAAGTCAGGGAATGGCTAACAAATATTGCAATAAAAGCACACACCGACTGTAAATATTTGGAACATTTTATAAAAGGGCCAGTCAGTTACAGTAGCACTTTGTGGTGTGATTGAAACCTGTCCTAGAAAGCCACAGTTTCTCACTGGAGGGGCAGCAGTTACCTGATGACCAATGGCTGTGGTGTTCAGCCTTGGAAGCTTAGAGAAGTTGAGTTGGTTTTTTCTGGGCTGGCTCTGTGTTGTAGAAAAGCTCACTGCATCCTTGATTTATTTTTGTCAAGAAAATAGAGTTTTGAAGACTAAGAAGATATTAAGTTGTAGAGGGGATCATAACATTTGAAGACCATGTTCCATCATTCTTTAAAAAAATCCATAGGTTGCTGTGAGTTTTTTGAAAAACACAGTTATATTTCTAACCCTAGCCCAAGGTTGTCTTCTTTTTTTCAGACTGTGAGCTCGTCAGAGCGTAGAACATCTATTATTCTGAATTTATAACACACCCCAGTTTTGGATCGTTACCCAAATTTCACCATAATGAAAAGAACGAAGAACTCCAGCAGCAGTGGGAGTTTTGTCTGTGAAGGTGGAGGTTACGGTGAATGTTGCTGAGCTATTTACTTGTTGGGAAGGTCAACTGTGGGCGGCATCAGTGACCATCTCGCATGTAACTATAGCCTTACACCTAATTTCACACCACCAAGTGGCTTTCAAGACAGGTTAAAAAANTTGTAATATAGAGAAAAGATGCTCTTGAGTGACGCATCTGCCTCCCAGGTCTGGAAAGGAAATACAATGTGCTTTGACTTACCCAGTGCTCACTTCGGGCTTTCTATCTAAACAGTCATTTTAGAGTTCTACAGAAGACAATACAAAATAGTGTGCAATCACGGACAACAGCTTTTGACGACAAAGAGCAAATAGACAGGGAATCCTTTTAGCTTAACAATGTGGATAAAAGGACATTTGTATTTCCAAATGATACTCAAGGACCAGGTGTTGCAGACAATACAAAAATAATGCAATCTTGCTTCTATCCAATGCACTCCTACTTCTGGAGTTAACTCACCTCTATTGATTCACTGCTGGTTCTTATTCTCTCTCAGCTTCACACACCCTTTTTTGTATGAGGTCAGCACACAATATAATTATAATACTAAACCTAGGAGGAAAAAAAGTAGGGGGATGTATGAGACTAGAGTTGAAATTGCCTCCTTGCTTCAGTTAGCCCCTTAAGAACATGAAAGCAGAATTCTTTCATGCCTTGTTTCCATTGTCTGTCATATCTGATGACTTTTTTTCCAAAGCAAATAAAGAAAATACACCTGGCACCTCTGAATCCTAATCAAGGATTCTGCATGTTGGCTGGGGTAGAGGAGAAAATGGAGAGATGAAGAAAGAAGCATAGGTATATCCAGTCCTCCAATGTAACAGGCAACTATATTTTCCCAACATTTTTCTTTATATTCAACAGGGAGTTTCTTATCTACCTGCTTACACATTATCTTGTGCATGAATAAATTATTGGGATTGTTCTCTTAAAATAGATCTTATTTACTTTCTTTAGAAAGTCAATTGGAATGAAAAGATTTTAATACCTCTTAAGTGAAATCCCAGAATGGACACCTTCTAACAGCTGGACCATCAGAATGAAATACAATAGTACCAGCTGGTCAATCGTAGTGAGCAGAACAGGGAGAGAGATTGCCAAATAAAGGCAAGTCAAAAGAGAAAGGTTTGGTGTCTTTTTAGCAGTATGTTCATTTTTCAGGTTGTACATCTGTAAAGGTCATTTGTGACAGTGACTCTATTGACTGAACAAAGGCCATTAAAGCCAACAGAAGTCCCCAAGGAGCCTCATTCGATCTCTCTTGCCAGATGTATGTCAGCTGTTTCATTCCATAGACTTCCTCAGCATAAGAATCTGCTTAGACTCTGCCCAGCACAGCCCACAAGACCATCATCATTCCTGCAGCCCAGGCTCTTGGGTGTAGAAGAAGGCATCTTGCAGGAGCATGAAGCAAGAGAAGACAAGTATCAGAAGATAGACCAGGCTGGCAGAAAGACTAAGATACCTTAGGGGCACTTGAGCAGGGAAAGAATAAGACAAATATAGACTCAAAATTATAATAAATACTTCCTTTTTAGCTAAAGGAAGGTAAACATGTCACCAGAGCAGAAGGGAACTGCAGCCATCTGATTTTACAGTGGTCTTTCATAGCCCAAACATTACCATCCCGCTCACAAAGAGCATTACTCTCCTGCTCATTTGAACTCTGTTGGAAAACAGTAAAAACAGACCTGAAATTTGCCTTGACTTGGCCATGCTATAACCCTGATACTAACTGGGAATCTTGGGCAAATATCTGCATGGAGATGACAAAGAATTGCAAAGAATGGCAATGTTGTTCCTTCAGCTTTTCCTGTCTCTTTCTCCTCTAAATGCCAGCATTTTATAGGTTCTTTTCCCTTTTTTATTCTTCACAAAACCACTTTCAGCCCAGCATAATTTTCCAGGCAAATTGCACACTTGTCAGATCACCTGATTAAGGGCCCCGTATTCATTACTATAAAAACCAACATGCTCGCTGAATCATTAAAAAGCAGATTGGTCAGTAATAATAATCAGTTTTCTGCTAATAAATACAGCTCAGCATGCCTAATTCTGTGTCCTACTCAAATACCAATGATGAGGAATTTAACTTTTAAAAAGTGCACTACTGAATGTAATATTAGTGCATTGGTCTTGGTAAGGAGCATTACTACTGTCTTTAAAGGGCAGCCAGTTCATGTATTAATTATTTCACTCGAAGAGTGCATTGATTTCTTGAAAATCTCTTCATGCATAAAAGCAATTTTAATATTGTACATGGTTAAACCCTCTCAATCAACTTGAATACAAAGAAAGACCAAAGATGTACTTGAATTCAAGAGCTAGCACCAGAAATGGAGTCCCAGTAAAACGAGTTCGGTGCATTATTCACTCTGCGTCGCTGTGACAAACACCAGCAAGGACACACAGCAATCCTCACCAGCCCTTTGCTGGCCAGCAGGAAAGGGCTGCGATGGAGAAAGCGTGGGCCACAAAACAAGGATGCAGATGGGCATTCCGTGGCGGCAGGATATATTTTGAGAACTTCATGGAGAAAATAGTGGAGAAAGATTGATATGGAGAGGTAGGATGGCACCAGAGGGTTCATCGGCTACATATGGCTGATGGTCTCAGCAGTGCAGGATTGGGCTCTGTGACTTGCTATTTCATAAGGAAACTGTTTCGTGTTCTCATTTTGGAGACCTGAACTCTGGAATGACCACAGTAGTGAAGTTCAGGATGCTGGGGAATTACATCTAGCAGAGCAATATACACAAAGAGACCACACTCACAGCTAGGAAACTGTCGCCATCACAGATCACCCCCTGCAACCCTTTTCACATTGGCAAAGTGTGGAAGTGAGAGCTTAATTCATGTCTATGGTCCAGAAAGCTCCTCACAGGAAGGAAGCACCCAGAGAAGCCTTCAGTTGCTGACTCATGTCCCTTACAGGTGCCTGCTGTTCCCAAAAGCTACTTCTTAGATGCATCTGCCTGCACAGGTCTGCCCACCTCTGGGTTTGTTCTGAGGTCTAAAAGGGTTTTGTCAGTTTTTGTTCAGTCCTTAGAGGTGGATCTCAGGACTCTGTGAGAGATCTTCGCCAGCACTGTGTGAAGAGTTACTCACAGCACTATGGAGCAGAGCCAGGAGCTCAAGGCTGAGATCCATTCTCCAACCTCTGCATCATCTGTGTTTGCTTCTAAGACCCGCTGTTATCCTGGTGCTGCAAGTGGGGACTAAATGTGTGACAAGAAGCAACTCAGGTAGCCTATCCCGCGGCTGACGCCAGTCACTAGTAAGCAGGCACAAAGACCTCTCAGTATGAACCAAGTAAACCAATATTTGTAGCTAGGCTGGGTCTGCTGCTGATTCACCATCAATCCTCCCATTTTTACCATCATAAAAGCATGGGAAGTGCTGTGAAAATCTGAATTTATTTATTTATTTTAAGTCTTAAAATAGCAAAATCCAAAACACATACTGAATTCATTAGTTACGGAATTTAATCAAGGAGCAAAGACTGACAAAAAGTCTCCCATCATCAACCAATGCAGCACAACTCTTTGTAGTTCTGACGCTGAGTATTTTTAACAGACCTTCATAAACAAGTTGTTTCAGTGAGTTAAATTCCAACCAGACCAATAATATCAAGTAATAAACATGTTAGAATATTCGCATCGTGTAACAAATCTCCTGTTAAAATTCCATAAGGACTTAGACTGTTGTCAGCTTGTGGTTGCAACCTAAATAAAATCTAGAATTGATTTTTTGATTGAATAGGAAATATTGGACATTGAATAAGAAAAATTGGACTTATTTTTACTGCTTTCACACTCTGTGTTTTCTTAGAAGATAATTTTATCCTTCGGGCACAATCCTCCTGCCCTTCTGCAAGGAAAGAACTGAATCCCATAAAGATATCACCAAGGAAAGAGCTGCATCATCCTCTCCTGCCTTGCTGATAAACTTCTATTTATACCACAATATTTACAGAGAAATACATCTATAATAATTTCTGAAAGCACTCAAGAAGGGTCAAGAGAATTACACATTCTGAAAATAAAGAACTTTACACTGCCAGGGGTTCGACTGAAAGTACCTGGAGTTCAGGGTTGCCACCGACAATTATTCTATAGAACAAGCGTGCTCAGTGAAAAACCCTTGAAGAGGAAAAAGGTCAGGAAATCCATCATTTTACAAGGATGATCTTAGTGGTATATAAAGGAGTTCTCCAAAACGTGAACTAACATCTATTGAACATAGCAATAGGAGTACGATTATTGAAGTGCTACCAACTTTTTATAATTGCTCATTATTGCCATCAGGCAGATTTCCTCTTCAAAAGAAAAGTTCTCATTTTGATTTGAAAGATTTAAAGTGGTTTTTCTCCCTCCACCCTATCACAAGTCCTTAACTCAGAGGCTGAAGAACTTAAAAGGAGCAGGAAGAAATCAGAGTATATTGGCACATAGGGAAGAGTATACTCAGCCACGGATTCAGTGATACAGTTTGAAACAGCAATATGGAATTGCATATGGGCTTGTAGACATAGTCAAAACACAGAAAAGAGGGAAAAAAAACCCCAACCAAACCCACACCCAACCTCTTACTGCTAAAAACACACTCTTGAAAGCAAATCCTTTGATGAGAAAGCTAACATTTGAAACAGTGCTTTGTTTGTCCCAGCCCAATTCATTAGACCTGAGCAAGTGCCAGAGTTCAGAATATAAATTTCAAGAGTGTTCTCGGTGGGTGATAGGTGCTGCCTAATGGCAGGAAGTCATTTCCCTGCTCAGAAGCAGCTCCTGGTTTCTGTGTGATTTAAAATGCCACCAGAAATAAAGGAATTATCAAGGCTTGGCCTTGATGTACGAGCCTATTTAAATCCCTGGGGTGAGACGCTAAGGACTACTCTTCCAAAACAGCCTGAACGGGATCATTAAGCAGTGCAATAATAGCTTGGAATCGGTTCCTGCGGTATAAGGATGAAGCTGTAGTGGGTGTGCTGGAAAGAGCTGCTCAATTGCAGACAGAGGCTAAATAGGACATGGGATACAGCAAACAGTTCACGCTGCTGAAAGGCTGCAGGTGGAACTGCGTATGCACCAAACACTCCTCCTTACAGATTCAGGTCAGGATAAAAGTCAGGATGCTTGACGTGTGTGGAAGGAATTTGGCTTTCCAAAGGCATCCTTTGGGGAGAAGGAGTTCTTCTATGGCTGATAGTCCAAACTGGTGTGTTCAAAACTAGGGTTCATGGTCCACGACCGTTCTGCATCTCTGAAAATCACCTGCACCTTTGGAAGGTCAGGAAATGCGGTGGGAGTTTTTTGTTTGCTTGGCTTTTTTGTTTGTTTGTTCTCACCTACATGGAAATGTAGGTGAGAAATTTCCACTTACATGGAAATGTAGGTGAGAGCAAACAAACAACAAAGCCAAAGCAAACAAAACCCCAACCAAAGAAAACACCAGATACTAGTGCTGAGCTGCTCCACAGGACCTGAAGGCTGACATAAAGTATTTAACCATGGACAAACGAGAGAAAGCAGATTCCAAGGCTATCTAGTCTCTAGCTGTTTTGATGCAACACTTTGCCATTTATTTTGTCCATTGCTTGAGTTTCCTTGTAAAGTTCCCACCATAAACCATGGTACACTAGCTCTGTCCTAAATTATCAGAACTCTGGTGATTTTCTTAAAACGGTATTTCCTTGAACTTGGTCCTATGAGACTGACACTAATTGCTTATTCATCATTTAGAGGTTTCACTGTACAATTACTGAAATCCAGCCCCCCCATCTTACAAAGATACACATGGAATTGTTATTTTATCACATGAAAACCTCCCCAGGGTAACATGACTGACCAAATAAGAAATGAGCACACAGATAATGTTTTGCAGAGCCTAGACTTAAGCAACTTAAGCAACTAGATCCAATGAGCAAAGAAAGTCCAAAGGAAGGGGTAGGAGAACCACAGCTGGCGACCGAAACGCAACACTTGTTAGTCAAATTGCTTTTCCCTCCCTGTCTGGACTCAGAGGTGTGCTCTGATTCGCTCTGCTTTCTCACTGTGCCGCTAAAACCTTGTAATAAAAGCCTGGTAAATAACAAATAGTAAATATTGGGCTTTTGCTTTGCATTCTTGGCTTGTTTGGGCTCCCTCTGATGAAGATTACGGGCACTTGTCCAAGGTATTGTGAAAAATTCTCTGTCCAGCCCCGCTAAAGACAGTGGAAAATTTGGGATGGTCTTCAACCACCTCCTCCAGTTTTGTTCCTCGTACACAAGACCCACTGAATACTTTTTAAGAGATATCTTTTCTGATAGGTTTTTCTCTTCTTGAACAATTACTATGTAATAAACTATTTTATCGGTTTTGCTTACATACTGTATTTCTGAAAACAAAACAATAAATGGCTGTAAAACCAATAAAATGTACCAGGCTAGTGTTTTATTACAAACAAGCCAATACCATACACTGCAGCATATTTTTCAGCTCAATGCACCAGGATTCTTATTGTCCAGGTGAATGTTCCTGGCTGTAAATCGCAGCACTATAGCTCTTTTCCAGCGCACTCTAAAACTTCTTTAGGTTGATGTGCCTTAAAACACTCCTAGTCCTTGGGCAAATTTATGGGGAGGATAAAGCATGGCGGGTTTATGCCAAGGCGGTTTTAACTTTGCCAGCCACCCTGGAAGCACTTTGAGATGGTGCACCAGGAGAGCAGACAGCACGGTTCAGCTGTGGGAAGTCCTTCAGTGCTCTGGGTAGACCTTGCAGACACAGCCCTGGGGAGTGGGCTGGAAGTGGGCAGCAATTGATCCACAGGGTGGAGTGTTTACTAACTTTGAGTGATGGTTTCCAAAGCAGGAACTCTGCATACCTTTCTGGCTACTTACAGCAGCTATGAAGAAGACTTATGTTGAATAAAAAAAACCCTTTGGTAAGACTCTTCAGTACAGTTCCTTAACTCTCCTATTCATTTCCTTCAGTCATTACGCACTTTCCCAGAAACAAACCTCTTTGGCAAGGACCTCTCAGAGCAGCTATCTTGCATGTCTAGATGGAGCACTTCTAATGTGGAACTAGATCATACCATTGAACCACAGTCCTCTACACCAGCCAGTTTGTCAAAAACAACTTCAAAAGGAGACAGTGTCACCTCAGGCTGGTCATTGAGGACCCGAGACTCATCTGTTTTCGACTCCACCAGTGTAAGAGCCCACAGAGCAAACCAAAGTAAGAGCACACAACTGAAATCATGATTTCTTAAGATGCCTTTTTGTTGGTGCAAGCTCAATGTCTGCATCTCTTAAATGGGTAGAACAACGATATGCACACATAGCAAAAAAAATAAAATTAAAAATAGTACATCCATTAATTAGAGCAATTCACTTTTCTGACTGCTGGTTAGAGCATGTAGTTGATTTTTGATGATTTTTACATAGTATTAATGCAGATGTTGTTTTCTGCTAAAGCAGTCTCCAGTTCTCTGCAGTACACATGAAGTGGCAGTAGATTACTGGAATACATTTCCTTACCGACTGTCGGAATAATTTCATGCCCAGGAGAAAGCAGTTTTCCTAATACACCTTCAATCTTGTCAGCAGCACTTTGAGCCAGCAAGACTTGCCCGTCAGTCTCTGACAAGCGCAGCAGGGCAAGAAGAAGTTTAAAACAATCCTTTCCAGAACTCTGTGTCACACTTCATCATGTTATGGTAAAGACCAGCTCCTTTTCCTTGGCTGTTTGCTATAAACAGCTGATCATCCCCAAATAAGGACTTCTACATATTTTTTTATGACCATTGTTAGCTCTACAGAGGGACATGGATAGATTGGATGGATGGGCCAATGTTAATGGCATGGGCTTCAACAAGGTCAAGTGCCAGGTCCTGCACTTCATAGAATCATAGAATCATAGAATCATTTAGGTTGGAAGAGACCCCTGGGATCATCAAGTCCAACCACTTGGGCCACAATAAACCCATGGATGGCTACAGGCTTGGGGAAGTGTGGCTGGAGCTGCCTGGCAGAAAAGGACTTGGACAAGTTGACAAGTGGCTAAAGCCATAAGCCAGCAGTGTGCCCAGGTGGCCAAGAAGGCCCATGGCATCCTGGCTTGTATAAGAAATAGTATGACCAGCAGAAGTAGGGAGGTGATTGTCCCCCTGTGCTCAGCACTGGTGAGGCCACACCTTGAGTGTTGTGTCCAGTTCTGGGCACCTCAGCACAAGAGAGATATCGAGGTGCTGGAGCNCTTTGTTTCGCCTTCACTATACTTCGTTTCGCTTACTTCCACTTATTTGCATATGTGCCCTCCCAGCAACCCCCTCTTAAAGGGCCTGCTCTCAACACCTGACTGTTTCAGAGTCGATGAGATGTGGTGTTGGGGGATCTGGTGTAGGGGAGAACTTTGTAGAGTGGGGCTGATGGTTGGAATCGATGATCCCAAGGGTCTCTTCCAGCCTGAAAGATTCTATGATTCAAAATAACTAGTGACTAATCCCACTGTTCAGCACAGAAGGCAGAAGGACTTCAGGGCTGGAGATAACCTCTGAGACCAGATACTAATATGATTCAAGCCAATATTATGATCTATGCATGAAGCATATTTCCTCCTCTTGCACCCTGCCACAAATAGCTTCCCTGTGCGTAACTGCAGCTGTGCTTAGCACACGGCCAGCCCAGCCTGGGAAGTCCTTGGTGCTTGGGTCCTGCTCCCATAGCATGTTGAAAATACACAGATGGACTCTAGAAAAATGGGTCATGTATTTACAGGAAGAAAGCTCTGTTAAGAGAAAATACTTTTGGTATTAAATTTAGGCAACGTTTTCCATCATCTTTTCTGAACTTCACCTTTCATTTCAGCTTCCTGTTGAAAGAGGCTTAAGATCAAATACAATTTGATCCTATTATACAGAAATCCATCCTAGGCTTGCAAGTGATCTCAGTGGAATGCAATTAGGAAGACATAAATATGATAATGAAGCTGTTACATCACGTCTTTCTAGTTTAAACAGTATGAACTTTACTCATCTATTTATGCACTTTGATGCTTACGTCGATGTAGGAAGATGCATTTATTCCTTGCCTGGGCCACTATAGCAGGAATAGCTCCCCTGCCCTTTTTTGTGTGTTCCCATCAGCCACACCGTGGGTAACCTCCACAAATGCTCCTCCAGACAGTGTGTCCTAGAAACCAGCAAGGTTTTTGAGGGAAATCCATTTCAGAGCTAAAAATCCTCCCTGGATTCTACCATTGCCTTAATCTGGGAAATCAGGCTGACTCCCCTTTGCCAAAACCTGCTGTTCCAGTTTGAGAAGGTGCCATGGGCTCCCAGACCGGGCAACCCCAGCCCAGCTGAGGACTCCACAGCTTGACATTAGGGTCATAGGTTTGATCAAGTGGCTAGAAGAGAGCTAGCTCAGGTCTTGGGACACTGATGACATTTGCAGTCACCAGAAAAGCCCTGCTTGACTGATGCCCGTGCCAGGGATGGAGACTCAGCCCAGCAACGGGAAGATGCTCTACGTGGCTCTTTACAAAACTTCAAGCAAAGTACACCACACTTCTGCAAAGGAGGAGAGAAATCCTCAAGGGCAAAAATGTCACTGAAGTCAACTTAAATCATATGAGTGATAACTCCACCGGGAGAACAGCAGACATCAGTCATCAGAGTGCTTGCTTAATATCCCCTGGTTTGGAATATTTCTGCTGTCAGTCATTTTGCTCATCTGCTGGGCAGCCAGGAGGATGAACAGAATTACTCTTAGCAGACTAAGGCTACGGACCATTGGAAACAGTCTCAAACAAGAACACTTAACAAGCACCCAAGACTGATGATTCATCGTTTTCCCCACTTTTTCCAATTTTTTTTTATTTATTTTATAGATAACTGGTTAAAGGTGCCAGGTTAACAGCCCTGGAAGCTAAAATCCTCTCTCCCACCCAGAGGCACAGCGTGAGGAAGGCAGATCTGCAGAGCAGCCTTCCAGCTCAAGGCTCTCCTCTCACTGACGAGAGAGGTGCTCAGTGGCCAACCTCCTTGGATGATGGACATTTTTCTCCCCGTGGTTAGAGGTGCTGGAAAAGCTTTTTCTGGGTGCAACAAATAGCTCTAAACTTTTATTACATGCTTTTGTGAAATACACAGCAAAATACTCTACAAAGGGAGGTAGCATCACAAACGCCTTTTTCAAGCAAGGGAAACTGAGGCTGACAGCAATAAAGTGACTCACTCAAGGTTAAAAAGAAGCTACAAAGCTAGAGATAAACCCAAATCTCCTCAACTCATGCATCTGTTGACAAGACTGACTGGTTAGACTAGTGCTTGATAAAAGACTGGAAGGTTGTCCCCTGTCATCTGCACTGCAGCCTTTTTCTCCCTTCACTCTACTGGGATGTTGCCCCTAAAATCATCTTGGCTCATTGCTCTTTGCACAGCAAGTCCCTCTTGGAGTCCTTCCAGTGATACCTGCTTCAAATCTACATTAAATACCAGGTTCTGGTCTTTATATAGGAAACTGCTCATAACTTAGACTTCAGCATAGCCAACAGCTACACCACCCTGCTGTGACTCCAATCTCTGATCCACAGGCACCAGCTTTTCTCTCCCACATCCCTGGGATTCCTTCTACTCAACCTCTTATACATTTGGAGAAACCTCAATAAAATCCCAGCATCATCTGCTCAAGCTTCCTTTAAAATTTGCTCTGCTATCTCTGCTGTGACAGCTGGAATGTCTAGTCCTGATCCTTGATTCACAAGTGACAAAACTTGTTTTAAACCTATTTTAAAAACCACCACGAACAACAACCCCCCCTGTATTTTTCTCTACCTTCACGTCTGCCTAAAATCGAACAAATCAAAACCAGACCAGAGCCATGCTACTTGGTGGCCAAACCAAGCAGTTACTCAACGTATTTCTGAGTGAAAGAGCTGTGAATTTTAGGCAGGTTTCTCTAAGTCTTGGAAGCCACGGTGACCAATTTTGATAAAAAGCAAGAACACAAACCTGACATTTAATCTCAGTATGGAGTTGCTCACACAACACAACCGTGGCCCAAAGGACTCTGCCTGTGCTCATCCAGGAGCATCCCTCTGAGATCCTCACAGTCTTGCTTTGGGAAGCTCAATGGCTTCAGGCTGCCAGGTCGTAACAGCCTGATAAGTATCTGTTATAAAAGGAGGAAAAAACCCGACACACTCCTGAATTAATATTGATTTCATGTCAATTGCTTTATATTCCCACTTACACAGACTGCAGGTCACTGATGGAGAGGATCCTCAGAAAGCAAAATTAAAAAGAACTGTCATCCAGCAGCAGTGAAAACAAAAGTTTTCCTAATAAGCAATAATGATTTAGAAGACTGCAGCATCTCCAGTTACTCTGTAGTGCCGTAGAAATATAACTCTGCCTCTCTTTCTTTCAGCTGCTCATAAATCTGGCAGGGGCTACACTTAACTTGAAGATCAAACAATCAGCAGATACTGGTAAACACTGAAGCATCTTCAAAGTTCATGATAAAAAAACCAACCTGGACTAAGAGTGGCTTTTTTTTCCTAGCAAGATCTGATGTTTGAAGTATAATGATAGATCTCCAGATTAGGCAGCTCTCATAATCTTTTTAGCTCTATTTTTCTTATTTCCTTATATCCTGTCATTAGTTGACAATTGCTCTCAGAGTACAGCTTCTTCCCTCACACGCACCTGCACAAACCACATCAAAGCCAGGTGTAACCCAGGAGAACATCAAACCCAACACACCAGAAGTGCATTCCGCAATGCCTTTGTATATCCCAAGTAGCCGGATCCATCCGGTGGAGCCGCTCTGCAATCTACACCGAACAAACCAATTTCACAACAGACACAGTACTCTGAGTACCCTCTTTCTTTTATAGAAGCAATTTTCATGATGGTTGTGTTCCAACTCTGTCCTCTCTTTGGGCCCTCTGTTCTTCATATCCTATTTTCCTCTTCTAATTTTCATTTTTTCCCCAACCGTCTGTTTTCTCCGAGCTGTGTCTCTGGTCACCTTTCCACAGCAGAGTGAGACTGCCTGCTTTGCTGCAGCTCAGATGCGATCTCTCTGATAAATCACATCAAAGTCTGCTTTTACAGATCACTTTGGCTTCCCCTTTCCAAATTCTCTGAATGGATCTAACTGCATTTAACTTTCTGGTTCTTCTCTTTACACATGAATTAATTGTTTTCTCCACCACCACGGTCTCGAGCTAATAGAAGAATACTGAGAAGGCACTTGCAGCATTCAAGTTATACCTCAGGGTTTCCTGGTGAGCAACCTAAAGCAAGGCCAGGTTTATCCAAAACCAGAATAGGGACCCACCTGCCAAAGTGCCTTTGACTGGTTGAGCTCAGTTGCTGCTTTCTGAGCACCAGTCTACGCCATTAGAAACACAAGCGTCCTCCACTGGGAACACACAGCTGAACATGAGTAAGTGTCCAGCCATATGAGGCACAGCATTTGAAAGCGATTAACGTCCCCAGCTTTGATTAAATGATTGATGTTTAAATACAGAGCACTAGTATTTGAGGAACCATCCTGTGTGTACTGAGGATGAAAGCACCAAAGGTCTCCCAGTCAATCCTTTTAAGCGATAAGTTCCTTTTTCCAATTTTTCCTCTTCCAAATCTGGACTTAGAAATCAAATCCAAACTTCAATGCAGCTGAAAGCCCAGACCACTGCATATCGCAGGCAGGTCTTACTATGACAGTGGAGGAGGAGGAAAGAGATGAGTTGGCCATCATGTTTGCAGCCTTCTCCTTTGCCCTCATTAGTGTTTTATTAATATTTCATATTACACGAAAGCAGAGTTTCCTTTGTGTCTGGCATTAAATGCTGATCAATATTAATGTTTGATTCATATCTCTGAGAAAGGGACAGCGAGAGAGAACAGGAGTGAGATTGCAGATATGATTTACATGAACTTCAATAAGGCTGTTTGAACAGCAAGGCTAGTGAAATAATCAATTGGACAAGGAATTGGCTAACAAATGAGTCCTGGACTGCAACAGCAACTGTTTAAAGTTCAATTAGGGCTGTGGAAGAAGGAACTGTGAGCTTGAGTGAACATTTTCATGATCCAAAAATGGTGAGGCAGGAAAATACACACCTACAGCTGCAAGAAGGGGCCAGGAGACACTTTCCTGCAGAAACAGAGGTGGCCAGCAGAAGAGGGAAGAGGAAGAAGTGTTGCAAGGCAAGGAAACAGCAAGACTGCATGTGAACTGGAGACCTCCAGGCCGTTACCAGAGATCTAGATGCATTGTGAGATTTGTGTTGTGGGGTAAGTTCAGTGCAACAGGGTAAGTTTAGACTGGACATCAGGAAAAAAACTCTTCACAGAAAGAGTGGTTGGACACTGGAATAGGCTGCTCAAGGAGATGGTTGAGTCACCATCCCTGAAAGTTTTTAAGAGTAATTTAGACATGGCGTTGAGGTATAGGGGAGAACTTTGTAGAGTTGGGTTGATGGTTGGACTCCATGATCCCAAGGGTCTCTTCCAGCCAAAATGATTCTATGAAGTCTCTACAACTACTTCTGTTCTCTAGAACTATCTGGAAGGAGGGTGTAGCGAGGGGGAGTTAGTTGATCTCTTCTCCCAAGTAACAAGTGATAGGACCAGAGGAAATGGCCTCAGGTTGCACCAGGGGAGGTTTAGGATGGATGTTAGTAAAAATTGCTACACCAAAAGAGTCATCAGGCATTGGAACAGGCTGCCCAGGGAAGTGGTGGAGTCGCCATCCTTGGAGGTATTTAAAAGCCAGGCAGACGCGATGGTGAGGGACATGGGCTAGTAGTGGTTTAGTCAGTGCCCGTGTTTGGACTTGATGGTCTTAAAGGTCCCTTCCAACCTGGATAATTCTAGGATTCTAACATGAAGCTTCTGGGCAGCTGGGACACACAAGGCATGGCTTGAACCACCAGCACATCTTATGTTCTGCCAGTGTATAGACGTTGTAAAGTATCCTGGCACTGGGATCACAGGCTGTTACTGCCTTGGCAAAGTCAACCTCCAGCAAGGCGATGCACAAGCACAAGTGGTGGGACTGAGTCAATGGGGACAGTGATGATGAGGAGGTGATAGCTCAGGGAGTGGAGACAATGCACCGCACCAAAAAACCTGTCTGGTCAATAAATAAAAGGCAGGTCATAAAGGTGCCACATTTGTATTTGCTTGATAATAGAACCAACATGTCAATATTGCAGAAGAATCAAGGAATAAGAACCTTCTGCCAGTCTCTGTAAGGAAAACAGGACCTGGCTGAGGAGAGATCCAGAGAATTTATGCTCCAAAGTGATTCTCAGTTTGCTCTTTCCTTTTCCAATAGCAGTAACCAAAGGAAGAGCTGTTCATACAATGGATATTTCTGGTAAGTGCCCATAGATGTCTCCCATTGCTGCCAAACCCGAGGGTTACACAGTCCCTCATGCTTGGAGAGACCAGCACATTCTGTGCAGCAGAGGGAAATGGTAAAACAAGAGTGGGAGGAAAGAAATGCTCCCCTGTGTGTTACTGGTCAGGTACTATAAGTGCCTTAGTTTCCTACAGCATTCTGCAGACTTGGACTGGGTGATTCACAAGGTCACACTGATGCCTTTTTTGCCTTTCTGCTCTGGAATATCCATGCTCAGTCCCCAGGAGCCACCTCCCAGGTGCCCATTAAAGCCAACGGGCCCAGAAATATTAAAAGCTCTCTAAGCTGGTGGCTCTACCCTACTGACAACAGATTGGCAATATCTGACAGATGATTAGAGCTAAACTGTCATGCAAAATGCAAATATGCCTGTGCAGAAATGGAAAATTACCATAAAATCTTTAGGACTGCAGGAAACTTCAAAGCTAATTTGTGCATTCAACTAAAACTTCAGTCTCCCTGTTAGTGGTGTCACACTGCTCCGTTAGTTATCCTTCTAATTAGAACAGCATGGACGGGGGCACACTGCAGATAATAGCTTAGATAACAAAATTATACAGGTTAGAGAGGTGGAGTCTACTCAATCCAGGACAATTTTGATTTAGGCTCTTCCTTTACTAGGCAAATCTTTCCTGTGCCAGGAGAAGGCTTATCTGCTCTATAGCAGGTTACTCTTGGGGTACTGAGCAGTTAGAACCAGGGTGGGTATGATCATTTCTGCCGTGTGACTGCCACTGCCGCCTCACTCTTCTCACTTCCAGGTACTGAAGCTCGAGTGTGAAACACTTCATTCTCCACGTAGGCAGTAACAAAGGGCACATGTGCATTAGCAGAACTTAAATCCTAAAATCAGTGGAAATGCTATAGTATTTTAGCTGCTTTCTTTGCAAGACTCTCTAATGTAGCAAACCATTTGGCTTTCAAGGTAAAACCCGTGAGTCATTTCAGAATAATTTAAAGCCGGGGCAAATACAATCTTTTCTTTGTCGATGAAGAAAACTCTCTTGTCAGAGAGAAGCAGGCTTTTCTTTTTCAGGAAAGGTTTGAAGAAAACGTGTGAAGAAAGAGCCTCTTAGGAGAGAAATTCAGGCATAGTTCTTTGTATGCCACATACCAGCAATTAGACACAAGTGTGACTGCAACGTTTAGTAATCGGTAATAAAAGCCATCCCTCACACGGCGCACTTCAGAGCACCACTCAATCCTTAGCACTTCAGTAAGCGTTGGTCTGTCCAAATAATGCCTTTTTCTTGAGTAAATACTTCAGCAAATTTGCTCTTCAAAACCATGGATATTCAGGATTACTTCCTAAAGCGATGGAAATTACTGCTCAGTTGACTGGAACTGCTCTAGTTTAGACAAGCTGAGAGCAAGCCCCAAATCTCCTGACTACTAAGATGGAGTCCCTCATGCTCATCATATTGGATCTTCCCTGACAAAAAAAAATGGCTTTATTAATGACCACAGAGGAATGGCGTTTAAGTAAGATCCTCGATGTTCTTTAAAACCCAGGCTCTCTTAAGAGGAAGCTGTTGGAACAATTTTCTGAATCATTAGTTTAGGCAACTCTCAATTGCCAGTGAAATTCTTCCTGTTCTCCTCCGGGAAGAGCATTGGCCATCAAAATACGCAGCAAACCAGTCACTTCCCTGCCCAGGGGAGTACCAGCACCAGGACAATCCCAGCCTTGGGGAAATCCCAACCACTGGGACAAGGCCAATTTCAGTGAGATGATTTTTAATATAGACCAGTGTTTTTATGTCTCTCTTTGACCTCAGAGCTCCGAGCATCTCTGAGCAGAAACAGGGACACCCTCTCCCAAGGGTTCACCCTCTTGCTCGCAGGCTCAGAGCTGACCACTAATAGCTGCAAAAGCTCCAAATTTGCATTTGAAATTCCTCATTTAGCTCAATAATTTCAGCTCATCACATAATCCCTTCTGCTCATTATGTCTGCTGTGTGCGAGGGAAAAAAATAAAAAATAAAAATTGCACAAAATTGCTGCCTTAAAATCATCTGAGAGAGCTGCTAACCTGACAGGCTGCAGTTGCAGAGAGCACTGCCAGAGCTTTATATTCAAACTAGGAAGTAGTAAAATATTATACAAGTTGTTTTCTTGCAGTTCATGTCAAAGGAAGAGGGCTTGGGCTAACCCTTGGAGAGAAGAAAAAGGAGAATAAATAGATTATCAGCCCCTGCAGAAAATGTCCTGCCAGTGATCATGGATTTATGAATTCATACGGAGGCACATCTCCACACAGAGCTGAATTGTCGAGTCATTTTAAAGATAAATATTGCAGATGGGTGAATAATTCACTCGTACAAATGTTCACCGAAAACAAATTAACTGGCTGGTGTGCACAGGTGATGTGAAATCATAATAGTTATTTCACAGAATGTTTGAGAAGACAGTTTCTAAAATTCCTCCAGCCTGTCACAGTAAGTGCCTAAGCTACCAAAAATTCTCCCAAAACCAGCTTTAGAAATTGGCCCGATGTTAAAGCCCAGGTACCAAAGGGGATGTTAATTAGACGACCGCTGTGCGCCTACAGAAGACCGCAGCTATGACAGCTGGCAGCGATCTTTCCAGAAGTAAACACACAGCTGTATTTCAGGCAGAAATGTCACCACCAGCACCTCTATAAAGTCAGATTGGAATAGAAGGCATTTTCAAATACAGAGAGGAGGGGTGTTTTCAGCTTGCCCGGGGACGGCTCACGCCCCCACCATCCCGAGGAAGATGCTCTGCTGACTCCCTCAGCGTTTATCACCAGCCAGATTAAGTCTATAAAAAGGGGATTATGGGCAGTCCATTTGCAGCACAACACAGACATAAAACTAGAATAAGTTAACGAGATAATGAGGCAGCAGGATGTAAAAACTCCTGCATACAAAGGGAGCCCGTGTTTCCAGAACCAACAACTCACTTGGAAGCTCGGCTTCCCCTGCGAGTGCTGGGGAGCAGCTCTTCGCAACTGCTCCTGCCGGTTCCTCCACCTCATTTACCAGTATTCCCAGAGGTTGGAAGTGGAAAATATGATTATCCTCTAAGGCATCTGGATGGTTTTCCTCTAAAATCCTTCCACATGGGAGCCCAGGCCCTTGCTCAGGATGGAGGGACCAAACACTGGTCCCCAACTCAACCTCAAGCAGAGGTTTGAGCCAGTTGATTTTACCAAGGACTTAAGTGGACACAGACCTCCATAAACCTACAAATAATAATTTGTTCCTCTTAACTGAGCTTGGAAAAGCAGCAAAACACATCAAGGAAGGAGAACCTTGCCCAATGAGCGCTTGTTCCTGAAGTTTGATCCAACTGAAAATAACCCTTCAGGAAAACGTTTAAAATGTTCTGTATAACACAGCACAAATTGCATCAAGGGAAAATGGGTCGCAATAAACCCACACAAGATGTCACCAAAAAACCCTGCCTCCACAACACTGTGACATCTGTCTGCTCCTGACCAATACCCATAGCTCTCTCTTAGCTGGCCTATACTGGAAAAGTCCCATTTTATTTTTCCAGCCTCCCTTATTTTTCCTTTCTTCTGGCTCTTTGATTTTGTCTCTGTTCTGACCTGAGGAGGAAAGCCCTTATTCAAACTTAGCTCTTGGTAAAGGAATATGTCCAAGACAGACCTGTGTAAACATACAGTATCTCCATTAGCCTCTGATAGCTGTAACATTTTGGGTTTGAAGTCTTGCCCTCCCATGGCCTTCACTGTCCTAGCCATCAGGGTGACCCTTCAAAGGCCCAGAACACGCTAATAGCAGGGAAGGCACTTCAGGAGCAGGGCCAAGCTGCCCATGATATACACCAAATCGCCGAATGGAAATATTTTCTTTTCCTGCCAGCCAATATGTGAGGTGCAGCTACAGGGATTTAAATATGATACTCAGGCTCATTAGTAAAGCAAGCAGAGATAACAAGGATTTACTGAACATTACCATCTGACTTGGCCGGCTTTCCCGAAGGGACCATTAAGATGCTAAGGAAGTTTTTTGTCTGCATGTTTGGGGGAATTAAGTCTGCATTCAAGAGTTCCTGCAAGTTCAGCAAAAAAAAAACCCCACAAACCAAACCCAAGATATTTAAGTTCTGCTTGTCCAAAACTCAGACCAGTAAAATTGCAGCAACTGTGCACAAAGGACTCTGTAGACAATTGCCCTGCTTAGTGCTTTGTCCCTCATGCTAAAGCGGTGTCTGGGAGTGATCCATGACATGGGTCCGGGACCACCAGCTGCCAGCTGAGGGCACATTGCTCCTGATAAACACCGGGCAACAGCAAGGCTCACTCTGAAAACTGGCTGCTGCCAGAATCCACACAGCCAGTGAGAAGTTCTACACACTTTCCTTAGCGACATCACCCACCCTGGGCTTCAGCACATGCCAGCTCTGCTGACCAAGGCATTGCTTTGCTGCCATTGCATATCGGTTCACAGCTTGGCTTATTTTTACAAAAAATAAAATCCCTGAGGGTGGTATCACCTGAATTTTAGCAACTACCCAGCGAGATACGAGATTAGCTTGGCATACAATTTCCTTGTTTGGTTGTTTTTTATTTATTTTTGGCACGTAGGCACAGATCTTCTCAATCACTGCAAGTCCAAATTCATTGAGCTTTGTAAGGTCCTTTTTGAACTGCATTTTTATCCTGACCCTTCTCCTTCCCCCGTATTAGTATAAAGTCCAAATGACAGGGCACATAAAAGCCGCTTGTGATGCTTTGTTAATGGATCTGCAGCAGATGGAAGGTCTAGTAGTTGGGTTTTTTTTTCCCCTCAAGCTCAGGGTAGGCAATGAGGGGTTTTATGTGCTTGAACTGCAATGTGCTCCTCGTTGCCTTTAATCTGCCTTTGCAGATCAGCTCAGGAAAGGTTGATACCAGAGAAGTGTTTACTTCAGCTTAATTCATTAATGTTTATGAAGTGCTGTCAAAACACAAAGCATTGTATGTTTAGTGAGGGTGACTTCAATATTATTGTGGCTTCAACAAATAGATAAATAATAATGGGACAAAGTGCTGTCCAATAACTGTCATTGGGTCTCTACTGCATCTACTTAGAGCTAATTATTGGCCTTTGATTATATCACACAACCTTGGTTGTCTGTGTGCATGTAAACCATGATCCACCCTGGTTCTACATATCTTCTTCAGTCAGCCTAATATTAACAGGTTTTCAAGTCTTTTAAGGTCAATATCAAGTCCTTTTGGACACAGGAGTTTAAATCATGGTATGGACAGCAGGGTTTGAATGAGGGCTATGATCTTTTATTAAGCCAGCGAATGTCATGGGAGAATAAGAAAAGCTTTGGGGCACACAAGCTCTTCTTTAGGTCAGAAACTTTGCATTGTGAAGAGCTGCACAGCTACAGCCACATCGCTAGTGCATTTGTACCACAGTAAACCTTTAGCAGAAACCATTTTATTACTGAAAAGCAGCCACTTTCTCCCAGAATTTCATTAAAAAGAGCAGATTTCTTTGTCACCTGGTCAGGTCAGCGAGGGCACATCTTTGCGGTGCCAGAGAAGACGGTAGAGAAACGTCAGAAATAGCATCAACCCCCGGTTGGCAAGGACACCTTGACACCTTGCAAATACCAGTGTAGGTCCCGAATTACCCATCTGTATCGGTGCCTGGTATAATCACCCCAGCTTTTTATGTGGTTCTCCTGCTCCCAGATTTTAAAATGGCCTTGTCCTTTTGGAAGGACAGACTATGTCCTAAATTCGATAGCCGGGGAGGATGGCGCAGTGTCAACAAACTTTGCTTTGGGTCACTGACACAGCCCGGCATCGGGACGGTCACACAAGGGCTCTCCATCCAGACTCTGTGCTGTGGCCCTAGCTATAGGACAAAAAAAAAAATATTATAATATTGCTCTGCTATAACACACATCTTCATTCTGGGATTTCTTCTGTCACTACAAACCTTTGAAGGTGCATCTTAACCATTTGTTCATTGGTTAAAGGGATCATCAGAAATTTGTACTCCTTATAACTCCCATTTCAAACTAAACGGATCTTCTATTCCAGTCACTCAAGGGGAAAGAAAAAGAAAAGAATCAGTTTTCTGCCGAACCAAGACTTCACATCAATCAGGTTAATAGGAGCATTAGCACATTTCCTAATTACAACTGCAGACATTTGTAGGCTTCCTAGTGATGAAAGCTCACCCCATCCCATCATGTTAAATCAACTCTGGGAGGTCTGATGAACAAAGCCCAAACCCAGCAAGAAGATAGCGACGCTTCAGCCCACCCTACACAAGGTGCGACGTTGGTAGCATCAAACACAGGGTTCCTGGTCCTCAGGCTGATAACCTATAGACATAATGCATGTAGGCAGGGAGGCGGTGCCCCCGGGGCAGATTCGCAGGGGTGTCACTCCCATAGAAAGCTCCTTCCTTGTTCCATTTAATAACCTGACACCAGTTCCAGGGCAGCCCCTTATCAGGCTTTTCCAGCCTCTGGCTACGGTGATGAGCTTACAGGGAGAGCAGGGGAAACAGGTCAGGCTGGAAAAGGGGAGCACTTGCTGGCTTTGAGGCCAGCAAGGAAATACTACAGAGCCCTAAGTTTCTATAAATAATAAAAAAACCCATACCCTGATACCAAAGGCACTTGAAAAGTGTTATGATTAACTGGAGTCATTCAGCTCCAACCAAACACTCAAGTGAATAAAAACCATAACACGGTCATAAGCCTACGTTCACAGGGCGAGCACTGGCAGACGTTCCCCAGCACACTCCCAGTATGCACGGATGAAGGCCTTCAGTGGAAGAAATACCATTATTTCCCTCCCTAGATTTATTTCAGAATTTGCTATAACCTAATAGAAAAGGGGCATCACCGCTGTTACATATATTGCTGCGCTGCCCTATGTGTGGGACGCGTCCGTCTGATAAATTCAGCTGACAGTAATGTTCAGTGCTTAGCAATAATTTTCTAACACATAATGCACGATCGCCACGTATGCCTTTAAGGGATGGATTCTCCTGTCTTTCTATAGGATTCGCCCACTTCTCTCTCATTAATACAAACTCAGATAAGTGATTAAAATTAATGTGTCAGTTCCAAACTGCCCCGTATCCATTAATCTCATAACAGTCAAAAGTATCTTGAAAAATACCTATATTACACATCCTGAGTTGGGTTTCTTAAAGCGCTATTAATAGTATATACTTATCAAAAAGTAACTAGCTGGCACATACGCTTGCACCTTCTTAAAGTTTAATAACTTCAATAACTTCGTTTCAATTTAGCTTTCAAAGCGTTGGAGGAACTTCTCTGGTTTGAGCCCTTGCCTGAGGCATTGCACTGGGGAGGAGTTGCAAACGCCAACAACATCAAAGACATGCAAACAACTTAACAGGGTGCTCTCTGTTTGAATGAAGTCCCCAGACAAGCTTACTTTTTCATTATTTTTTTTTTCCTCAAAGCTATTACAACTTCTCTGCAAAAAGCACACCTTACACCCGACTGACCTGATGCTAATTATGATGCTCATGGGGCTGTAGGACGCTGGATCCAGCCACAGGCTCTGGATGAAATGGACCCCTTGCCCATGCTGGCCATGCACTGAGCCAGCTGGAGAAGCAAATTGCTCTGCTGGCTACCAAAAGTCAGTGGGCAGAGCCAGTTATTTAGGCACAGGGGCTGCTTGGGTTCAGGTGCTGGAGATCTGGGTGATGCATTCCCTGGTACTGAGGGGCAGCTGGGCAAACGAGACACAGTGATGGCCCTACATGCTCTAAACATCGCTTGCAGAAAGGTGGGATTTAAGTAACCACTTAACATCAACCTGACCGGCTTTCACAGGAGTCAACTCGTTTCCATTACCCAGACCAGTGACACCTGCCCTGAGTCCTTCAAAATCACCCACTCCAAGTGTTTAGAGAAGCCAGAGCAGGCTTTACCTTGATTATTTATACAGGAAATGGAATTTTCTCTGCCAAACCTGACTCCTGAATGCCTAATAAATATTATGGTTAAGGTTTAATTGCTTGAAGGCTGCCTCAGTCCTCCTGCAGGCAACAGGGGCTTGACCAAGGCAGAGTTTCGTAAATATGCAAAGGGTTACATAGAGTTGAGGGTTCTTTCAATTACCCAAGACAAAATTCGTCCACAGAATCATTTTGGTTGGAAGAAACCCTCGGGATCATCGAGTCCAAACATCAGCCCTGCTCTACGAAGTTCTACCCTACACCAGATCCCTCAACACCACATCTCATCGATTCTTAAACACAGTCAGGGATGGTGACTCCACCCCCTCCCTGGGCAGCCCATTCCAGTGACTGACCACTCCTTCTGTGAAGAATTTTTTTCCTAATGTCCAGCCTAAATACGTGGATATATTCTTGAAAGAAATAGCAGATCAGAAAGCAGAGGACAGATTCTTTAGTTCCTTCCAAATAGGAGGGGGAAAACATCCAAACCATCCAAAAGGCTCCATCTCACTAGGTTATTTTCTTCAGCTTCTCCCCAAATCAAAAGTGTTTCTATTTCTACCATTTACTCAGAGGAGATATGTGGATTGAAGCTAGAACTTTTAATTCCCAAGATCCCCTCTATTCCTTATTCCTCAATTAAAATCCCCTCAGAAATTGTTCAGTTATATCATGGAGAATGATGGTTTCAGGAGCAGATGGAGCAGGGAGTGGGAAATAAGCAAGATCAGATAAACTCTTAAGAAACAAGGATTCTGTTTTCATGCAAATTCCCTTTAATAAGAAAGGTTGAGAGGAAATCTGAACAGAAAACACTGTTTGTGAAGAGCTGCTCAAAACTTAATTGCTTCTAAATATAATACTTCTGAATCTTTTCCAGCAACTATAAACATTTCCTTAAATATTCTCCTTCCCCCCTCGCCTCTTTCTTGCAGTGTTTCCCAGTGACTTTAATGAAGTGCTGCGTAACCATCTGAGTTTGGGAGGCGTTTGAACAACAAGCAGAAGTTCTTGGGAGGGGGAAAGAACAAACCAAAAAAACAACCAAAATGGTTTTCATCACTAGCAGGTGTTTCTAAGAGGTTTTACAAAGTTTAATTTGGTATTTTTTCCAAGCTGACTCGCCTTCGTTTGTAATACAGATCGCTCTGATGCTGTTCTCGGTGCTTTACACAGATGAATGTGCGTGTGCAAGGCCAGGGGGAGGGGGTACATGGCCACAAAATTGAGTTTTGCTTCTCAGGTGAGAAAAGCTTCTGAGTTCCTGAAAGGAAATTGCATTACTGTTACCTTTGAACAACCGAGTCCTTCCCGTTTTTCTGTTTTCCTCAGACATACCAAAATAATAAACCGAGACAGTAATTGGGAGGGCGCTGGAAATCATCATATACCTTTTGGTCTTTGGAAGCTAAGAAGTAAATTACTGTAATTGGCAGTTTATTAACAGGAAAATTATGCTAAACAGCTTCATGTTGCTGTCAGGAATTATATTCGCGAAGCTATGAAGATGGGGCCCTTGGTGTAACATTTGCATTTTCTCATTTAGAAAGAACAATGATAATAAATGAGTGAAGCATGTACAAATTATATACCAAAGAACATTTGCATGGCTGTAAAAAGGCTATCTTGATACCAGAGTGATTAAGCCTGTTATTCATTAAGATACAGTATGGACTAAGGGGGAAGGGGAAGCAGGGAACACATTAACTTTCTTTAGAGGCGTATATAAAATGAACTCCAGTCCAAACCACTTGAATTTCAAGCAGAACTAGATTATAATAGGTTCTGATTATGTTGTATTTATTACACAATTCTAGTACTACCATGTTGGGTTGGGTTTTTTTTTTTTCCTGTCTTGGATGATGCCCAAAGATGTGATGATGACAACCTCTGTTGTGACCCCCAGCTTTATTGCAGCTCCCACCTCCCCGAACCATTTGCCTGTCCGTGCACGGTTTCTGCCTGGACAGCAATGAGCCCAGCACATCTTGGCACGGACGTGAGCGAAGCAGGTTCCCTCCAGAAATCGGCACCACTTTGGTCCAGAAATCAGATTTTTTTAGAATCCTTTTCTCCATTAGTAATTTCTACTACCCGTCCTGCTGTCTTAGCAGTTGACATTCTGCAAAGAAGGATGACTTTAAACACACCGACACCTATAAGCGAGGGAGGATAATAGCAAAGCAGGAAGAAATTGGGTCATTTTAATGCCCCGATGAAAACCAACAGGGACAGCGCACTAAGTGACATGGGTTACCTCTCTGAAACCAGGACACAGTGTCCTGCTCTCCATTTGTACATAGCTGTCTTGTCTGCCAGGAATCTCTGAAGCACAGAGAGTTCAAGTTATTCAGTAACTCCAAAATTAGACTGATTCGAGGAGAAATTTGTTGGCTTAAACGAAGTATCATTAGGATTTGACGAGTCCCTTGTAAAAAGGCAGTTTCAGAAGTTATCATTCTGTACCATAACTCTGGGGCAAGACCCAGATGAAACTGCTCTTCTTAAGTCATGGTTATTTATTTGTGATGATGACCTATGAGAAATTTATTTAAGGTTGTGGGGCTTTTAAGGGTTGGACAGGTAAAGCCACAGAGTAGGAGGAGAACTTGCAGTAGCAAGACTGGTTTTCCATGGCTTTCACTGGCCTCTGGTCCCAGATGTTTGTCTAACCAAGTATTGAAGCCTTTTAAGATGTGTTGCATGGAGAGGGTGATGTCAAGTTTTGACATCAAAGTTTCCCACCTTTTCCCATCTTCAGCATTTGGAAAGCTGTTCCCTGCTGTCTAACCTGGTTCTCCTCCAGTATAAACCTGCCACCTCTTCACATAAAGGAAAACAGATTATTCCCATCATTTCTGGTTTTCTGTACATTTGCATCTTTGAGGACATTTATTGTTTCTATCCTGGTTTTCTGTCCTTTAGCATCAGCAATTTCACTTGAAACCTACTCATCAGTTCCCTGGCATTGGCCACTGGTGTCTGTGGGATCAAGAACAGTTCTTAAATGCTACTTCTCAGAAAACTTCCATTGTAGCTCAATGGTGGATATTTTGTGCATTTGTACAACAGGAGCAGCCTCACCAAAGCTACTGTGAGCTGGAGGAAGGGCCAGTAGAGGGTTCCTTTCAAAGCATTTCAACAATCTGCCCCAGTCTCCTCAAAAATAAGTGACTTTTCAATTAGCTGTTGCAACTCGAAGTGCCTGGGAGCGCCTCAGCCCCTTTGCTCCTCTCTGCTTGGCTCATGCTGGGTGATTGGTCCGACTCCAGCCCAACACCCACGATAGAGATCACATCTCCTTCCACTACAGGAATCAGCACGTGTTACCTTTGTCTGCAACAACTTGCACATAATGATATAGAGCTCGCTTTCCCTGCATAATTAGTTTAGAATCCGATACCAACATCTTAATTAGGCCTGACCCCTGGAGTATTTCACTTAACATCATTCGCCAGCTCCAAAATATGGTGACATCCACACTGCAAATAAGTACCCTCCTAGCATCTGTACCACTAATTTCAATGTCACTCTCCTCCTATAGCACAGCCAAGCGCAGAAGGCCCTGGGATGCTGCTGCAGCCCCACATCCCTGACCACATCTCCCTGCCCACCCTACATGCGGCTGCGCTCTCATTGCATCCCTGTATCGGGGCCAAAGTTGTGGTTGCACTCGCTTACGATAACCTAATTAGTCAAATTAGGCTGACTGTAGCAGCACACGATTCACCCCGGACCCACCACCTAATTATACTCCCAGGAGATTTCCCAGCTGGGGCTGAGCTCCCTGCAACCTCCCACCTCGCTGGGGTGCGTCCTCAGGAGGCTTCAGTCACACCTTTATCTTGATAAAAGACACCAAAAGAAGCAACTGGGGAGATCACAGGCTGAGCTTGGGCCACATAAAACATCCCCTCATCCACAGACACGAAACACGGCATCGGGAAGCCACGGATGGGGTTTGCAAGCAGGGCTGCATCGCCCAGCGGCAGGCAGAGGCTGCTCCCTGAAGCATAGCACAATTTTACTCCAAAGAAAGAATCCCATACATTATGCAAAGAATTTACAGGGTTTGGTGTGGGGTTTTTTTTTGATTTTTTTTAAATACTGCATGATAGGAAGAATGAAACATGTGTCAGATGTTAGCCACGACACTTAAAGCGCCACTGGAAGGAATGCAGATAGCACAGCAAGGAAAGTGATATAAAAGAAGAGTGGTCTGGCATCTGTATTTTCCAGTTAAAAAAACAGGAGAAGCTTTTAAATGCACTTTGTTTCATTTTTAAGACCTGAATCCAGCCTATAGCTGTATAATGTAGTGCCCTAATTTTTGAAGCTAAGGCACATAAAAAACAAAACCAAGCTCAGCATCCAAAAAGACTCCCTAGATTGCTGCGGGGAAAATTAGCATTTAACCCCTGGAGCAGATGCTGCTGAATGTTAGGAAAGAACTTTTCACAGAGAGAGTGGTCAGGCACTGGAATGGGCTGCCCAGGGAGGTGGAGGAGTTGCCATACCTGAACGTGTTTAAGAGAGGATTAGATGTGGTGTTGAGGGATCTGGTGTAGGGGAGAACTTTGTAGAGTGGGGCTGATGGTTGGACTCCATGATCCCAAGGGTCTCCTCCAACATGAATGACTCTGTGATCCTACGGCTCGAGCCTGCTTTGCTGGCATGTTGCAGAACGGCTCCAGTTCCCCTTGAGCTCCAGGGAGGCCAAAGAAGACATTCACCTACATTATTTCATTGGAGTTCGTGTGTTTTCCCCTCTCCGGCAGATCACGAATCACCATAATCACAGATCTCAGCCCCCGCATTGCTCATTCACTCCCCAATTGAAGGACCAACTCCTTCTGCCACTTCATCTCACCCTGAAACTTGTCCTCTTCCCCTAAATTCCTCCCTGTTACCAGCCTTGTAATAAACTAACCTCACTAACCTTCTCTGAAACGGCGGCAGTAATTTAACAGCAACTGAATTACGGCCAGAGTCTCTCTCGTTTGAGGCTGTAGGAGTCCTGCCATTAGTTTCAACAGGTATTTAGTTGCTATTTCACTCCCATGGAAATTCTTCTGTTTCCTTAATACACCAAATTACCTGGGAACGTAGGGGTTGCAGTTGATTTTTTAATCTGATGTCCTCTCTCTTGACCCTGCAACGTAATGCTTTGTAGCAAAGGCTATACTGTACCAGAGGAGTTCAGTAACCACCTTTAGCGGGGAAGAGCGATTCTAGACTTGGAAAAGAAGAGTGCACAAATGATATAGAGCCAAATAGCCACAGAAGTCTTTTCATAAGCTGAAAAATCAGCCCCAGTTTCAAGTGTTGCACTCAAAGGGATGGAAACAGCCCCCATTTACTAGGCCAAAAATGAAAAGGGAAAAAAAAAATATGTGCTTGTTACATTATTGAAAAGACTATCTGACAAATCTTTCATTTGCCTAGGTCTCTGGATTATCCTTTATTTTTAACATTTCAGCTATTACAAAACTCCATGTTAGATGTGAGTATGCACAGAATGCAAATACATCCATGTGCTTGCACACACAAGTGCTACGCTAGTCTCTATAGCGTTACTTTAAAAACCCCTTTCTGTACTAGAAAATCTGTGACAAATCACATATTAATTAACTTTATATGAAAACTTGATGATACAAATGTCCTGGAAAGGGGTCTAGGAAGCCCAGCAGCCTCCAGCATCAGATACAAGAAGATAGCAAAGTCCATGTACTCCAAAAAAAACTAGATCGTGCCCCCAGCACGATACAGGGCTGACCTCAACAGCACACAAGGACTCCGCCCAGCCCCGTCTGACCCAGTTTAAACCAGTCCCATCCTGAGCTCCACCAGGCAGAGAACAGAAACAGCACTGTTGCTTTTTCACTGTTGCCTTTGCCCTGCCGACAGCTTTCAGAGCTGATGTTGGATTATGGAACAGGCACAACCCACCACGTGGAAAGGCAAAGCTCCTGTTGACTCAAGGAAGGGGAGGATTAGGGCTGGAGGCTTCTCATTTTATTTTGAATGTTTGCAGACATCTCTTGTTATAGTTACGCTATTTGTGCATGCATTAGCTGTGTAATTAGTTTCTGTCAACAATAGTAGCCAACAAGCCTGTTCAAATCTACACTGCATTGGTCTTAACGTTTCATCTACACACAAAATATCCAAGAGGAAAAGAAAAAGTTGGCTTACTCAAGAAATCTTCAAATATAGCCAGCCACGTGCCTCCACTGCTTCCCAACTTGGATTTACACAGGCTTGTAAAGCAAAAGGAAAAAAACAATGAGGCTAAATAAAAATGCTTGGACAGTAGTTCAGTCCTTCTCACCGGAGCAGAGCAGCACGTTGCCCTCGCGCAGGGACCCTGAAAAGCTCCACCTTGACTTTGCCACCAGATTGCAGCAGGTTGCCATGAGCTTGGACCCAGCTCGTCACCGTGTCTTGGGTTTGATTTGTGGCACTGATCATCCAAGGTTATGGAAATGTGAAGTTTTAAAAACACTTCAAAGCTATAAAGAATTTAACCACGTCCTTAATTTTACACAGTGTCAGAGCAGGAGATTTAAAAAGCAATAAACAAACTTGTTACTGCGATAGAATCGGAGAGCAATCATAAACTCACTAGAGTTACAGAGCTAAAATATGGTGTGGAGAATGGACAATGGCAACATTTGTTCAATAAAACTCATTTATATGTAAAGGATTGAATAAAAATATATACTATTATGCAGGCACAACAAATCAGGCAAGAGGGGAAAAAAAATGGTCTATGGGCAAGATTTTTTTGTATTATGCACACAAACATCATCGCTGTGTGGGTAAAGGTGTTAACCACATCTGCAGTAGAGCTCCAAACTGCAAGAGAGGTGATGGGAATCGTGGCACCAACCACACAAAGGGTGACACCTTAATAGTTTTCTGTAATAAGGCGACTGCTAGAGCTACTGCTATTTACTATTTGTCTCTTTCTGCCGAGATATAAACCCGGGTCCTCTATCTGCTTATGAAATCTAAATATCCAAAGGCATTTTCTTCAAGAGCAGTGGCATATTAATCCTGATGGCTGGGTCAAATTTCAGCCTGGGTAATTGCTTTCTGCTAAGACCTAGTTAAACTCACAGTTTTAATTTAAAGATGCTCCTCTGCAGTCTGTTGCCTGTGCTGTACACAATTACTGTACACTTTCAAACAACCTCCACTATGGGAATCAGGATTTCAATGTGATACTCGAGTCCTGCTAAGGTTTACCCGAGCTACTAAAATGATAAAGACTTTATCATCAACAGGGCAGGTTTAGGCTGGACATTGGGAAAGAATTCTTCACAGAAAGAGTGGTCAGTCAGTAGAATCAGCTGCCCAGGGAGGTGGTGGAGTCCTCATCCCTGACTGTGTTTCAGAGTAGATTGGATGTGGTGTTGAGGGATCTGGTGTAGGGGAGAACTTGTAGAGTAGGGCTGATGGTTGGACTTGATGATCCCAAGGGTCTCTTCCAACCTAAATAATTCTATGATTCCAATGAGAGAGGTCACCTTTACTTCCCCTGCCACAGATTTGGCCTTAATATTTGTGACACCTAGAAACCATTTGTAGATATTGTACTGCCACAGACCAATAGGTAGAAATACAAAACTGGTTTGGTGTTTGGGTTTTTTTTTTTCCTATTCAAAAGTGTTCCCAGTATTAATACTGGGTCTTGGTTCAGGGTAACAGCACCGCAGCAAACATCTGGGGAGCCACCCAGACAGGTCTGCAATCCTGTTAACTACCTACCTCGTGGCAATCAATCAATTAACTCAAGGGTGAAAAACCAGCAAAGACAAGTCCACAGATAAAAGTAAACAAGCTGGGCTGGATTTGCAAAGGAGAAAGTGAAATTCCATTTCCAGGGCTGTCAGAGGTTTAAACAATCATTCAGGAGAAGAGTTTTCTTTTTTTCCATTTGTTTTTCTTTATTTTCTCCAGGCTGAGGGTTTCCATAGATCTTCTTATTGATCTGAAGTAGCCAGGGGCAGAAAAAGCCAATTTTGGCTGCGTTATCCTGTCTCCCTTCCACTGCAGATTAACACAAAAGGAAATGCCACCCACACCCCAGAATGAATCTGTGCCAAAGACTTGCCCTGGAAAGCAGGGTTCGAGCCAGGCTCTTCAAATCTGAAAGTCAAACGCTCCCAAAACCAGTGGAGGGAGAGATCCTGAACCGGTACCAGACCATGCACTCCTATAGGCAGAGGCTCTAAGCGATGCCCATGTGCAAACTGGGGCAAAGACACACATCAAACTCATCATCCATGTGTAAATGGGTGTAAATGGAGTCAAGGTCTGGATTTCTTTCCCTCCCCACCTCTTTTTAACCTTTAAATCTGCAAAAGCAGAAGGTTGGGCTTGATCACAAAGGTTCCCTCCAACCACGAAGATTCTGTGATTTATTTCCCCCTGCCATCAAAACTTCTATT
The DNA here is from genome assembly GCA_013400555.1 of Jacana jacana. NCBI lineage: Eukaryota > Metazoa > Chordata > Aves > Charadriiformes > Jacanidae > Jacana > Jacana jacana. The sequence continues at coordinate 513,737 of VZTM01001418.1, forward strand.
TCATTATTTGATAGAGGACTTAAAACTAAAAATCCACATTATATAAGGCACCCTGGAAGGCTGGGATGCACAGCCCCGCAGGCAAGCTGGCAGCTACACACAGAGAAGGGATCCTGCATAAAAGTGTTTAGTTCCCTGCTTGTAAAGTCTCCAGCAGCAGCCGCTGAGGGAGCTGCACTTGTCCAATTACATTTAGAAAATGCCTCAAAACCGGAACATTTTTATTTATTTATTTATTTAACATAGAAACTCTCCTTTCTCCCTCTAGCCTTCGTACCCTCAAATGAACCAGAGAGCCCTTGTCCAGGACCGTGGCACCGAGTTTGCCTTTATGAGATAAGTTCAAATATTTTGTGGGCAAGGAGCACCCAGCTGCTGTCTTCCAGTTCCCACTGAACCCTCTTCCAACTGCAGAGACCGTGTTTTTATGGGAGAGGACCCCAAGCCCACACTGATGGTTGGTGGTGCCCGGTCCTCACTGGAATGAGAGGTTCAGGACTGCTTCCTTCTCTGCTGACATTCAGTGGGAGCTAGAACAAGAAGAGCCGTTTATAAATCTCTCCCAGCCTGTACCCTGCTCAGGGGTTATCTCATAAGCCTGTCTGGCTCTGCATACAAGTAACACAAAGTACATCAGGGTAGCCACACAGTGTCATTTTCGTAATTAAAGCTCCTGACATAGACTTTCCTATTTAACCTGCTGTATTGGAACGGCTCTCTGTTCTTCCTTTAATGTAGGCTGCTGATCTTTCAAAGATCTTGGTTGTGTCTCAAAAGCCAGCTGGAGGTGGACTCTTCAAATAGAGTCAAAGAAAAATCGACGTGGGGAAAGTTAACTAAACTTTAACTCAAAGAAAAGTTTCCTCTTTGGTTTGGAACAAATATTGAGACCTGCTTTATTACAAAGCGACTCTGCCATATTGCCTAGGGCTTATTTCTGGCTTAACACACACACAGTTAGTCTCTTGGCCAAAAAGTTGAAACCTGGGAAAAAGGGAAAAATGATCATCATAAATGCCGTATTAAATCAGAAGAGCATCAGTTGTAAAGTAGAAGATTGGATTTTTCCTGTCTGGCTATTTAATCACAGCAACTGCATTCATGCTGTAGACTGCAACACAATGGGGCCATCCGTGTTCAAACGGGAGCGACTATAAAAATACCGGACCAGCCAGATCAAGAGACACTTCAGCAGGAAAGTAAATTCAGATGGAACGAAATCCATACTATGCTTTGCCCGCTGAGTATTCACACGTAGAAAAATTGTCATTCAGGCTCAACCATACCTAAATGCCATTGCACAAAAATGATCCTGGCCATTTCTTACTAAATGATGATAAAACTGAATTCCTTTGCCCATATGTTTGCAGACACAGATTTAATAGTTCAACAGAAGTAATCGCTCAGGGCAGGAATTTCCTGAGGAGCTTTGCAGGCCATGGGGTGCTGGTCTACGGAGGGGTTTCAGGCACCATCCAAGGGGGTCTGTCCTCAAGAAGGCAGCTCTCTTCTGGAAAGGAAATCACGTCTGTCCTGAAGTCATATTTAACTGTATAAATTTCCAGCCTTTAGACAGAAGATACCAGAAACAGGGCTACCCCAAAATCATTTCTGCAAACAAAAGAGGCATTGGATAGCTACACGATGAGAAAAGCCTTGATCTTTGGTCTTGTTGACCTAAGTTACATATCTTTGGGCTGCATACATTCATGTATAACCACATAGAACCACTGTGGGCTGGTTTCCATAGCTCTACTTACTTTCAAATTTCGGGTAATGAATAAACTCTTGGGTACTAATTCTGGATACAAGAGACTGTCTTATGAGATTGTCTGCAGCTCAATAGTCAGGAGACAAGAGAAATAAAAGGATTCACATTACGAATTTTATAATGACTTACTGCTCACTTATCTGAAAAATAGTTGGAGTCATAATTAGCCAGCTTCTTCTGTGCAGATTTCTATCTGCTGCACACCTTAAAATTTGCATTTTAATGGGCTAAAGATGTATATCAGTAATAGCACCAATGAATGCTCTCTTACCACTAGTAATAATACAACATATAGCTTAGGAGACCAACCTATCCACGCTACAAGCGGGTTTTATCAATAAAGAGCAAACAGTGACCAAAAAAAAGTCAAGTCTAAATGCCACTGTACTGACATGTCTTTAAAGAAAAAAATCCAAGCTGCAGGTTGAGGTCAAAACGTATCAGTGCCACGAACACACAGAGGGTTTGGCTGGTCGTGGTAAACATGGGGTTCACTTTCAATTGTGAAACTGTAGGAGGAAAAGTTCCCCTACAAGTGCAGCTACTTGCAGGTGGAGAGCAGATCATGCAGGAACCAAACACCTAAGCACAATATTATGGATATTTCTTGTTTCTTAAAAAAAACAAACCAACAGACAACTGCAAATAAAACATGTTACTCTTGTTCCTGTTTATTTTTAATTCTAGACCTATAATAGCAATTGCTAAGGAGGGTTTACCCCCCCCCCCTTTACACTTTTAAGAGAAAACCTAATCTCTCGTGACCAGAAAGCAGTATTACTCCTCCCTCAGTACAGTTTGTACAACCCCAGCAGCAGGGAGGGGAAAAAAAACTAGAAAAAAGACAAATCTGACAGAAAAAGCCACTAGTGAACAATCCAGCATAATTTCCACAGCTCCCTTTTTGTGGTTTCCCTAGGAGCACCATGAATACCACCCACATGTTGGCCTTAACAGCAAGGAACACCACCAGCACTACTGTTTGCCATGGACTGACCATCAGTATTTCCATACTCTATACACAGCTACTTCTGCCATATGTTTGATCCGAACAGGGCAACTAAAAATCCCAGTAAATACCCAGCTGAGAACAGTTCAGCAACTGCAGTGTGCTGAAGAGCTCTGAAGTATTTCACCTTCTTCTCTTTCCATCCAGAGAAGAGAGAGAAAAGGCACAACAGAAGGCAGGGAGGGGGAAGTAAAAAAAAAAGGGGGGGGACACACAGACAGGAAACAGAACAGTAAAATAAAGATAGTTTAACATCCTTTCCAGTAAGTTTGTATATGTATCACCATTGCTTCTGGCTGTTGGTAGCACCCAGATCCAAGTTTCCAAAAGAGTTCAACCAAAGTAGAAGCAATTCTCCAGAAGTTCCTCAGACAGGGAAATTAATTGCCACTCACAACTTCATAAACAATTCGTTTCCTCAAGATGTGAGCCGGTATTTTAGAAATATAAAAGTTTATGAAGTTTTATATGTGCTTTCCTGATGCCAGTTTACCACAGACCTGCTGAAGCAGCTTCTTCCAGCTGGGCACTGACACAAGGAAGAAGGTGAGAAAAGGTGGCCGCAGAAGAAAGGTGGGATACGCTACAATAATAGGTGCTGGAGGCCTTCTGACACGCAAAGGGCTTCATCTCCAGATGATACATTCCCCTGACAAAAAGAATTAGAGGAAATGACATATTTTTCTCTTTAAACATCAAAGGAAATATTTAGCTTGGGAAGATTGGATTAAACATGGATTAAGTTCACTGTTGAAACTGTCACTCCACGGCTGGAGGGAATCAGGAGGCTCAGCAGCCTCCTTGTGCTGTGGTTGGAAATGCATAACTCAGAAATAACTCCCAGTTTTAGCTCTGCTTAATTGTGCATCAAAATGGCGGGACTGGGAAGGGAAACAAGCTGCTTTCTGTCTTCTTAAACCTGGGAAAATTGTGGTGTCAGCAGCTGATGCAGACTGGAATAGTGGCAAAAATGCAGATAAGGAGTAAACTGAAGGGAAGACAGAAAATACAGAGCTACGGCATGAAACGTCAAGTGTTCCAAGTGAGTGAAGTCTCCAGAGAGAATTCCACAAGCATCTCATATTTTTAGTCTATGGTAAATGTTTGTAAATCAAAAGCGTATAATTCAACAGCAGAAGGATCGGATAAAATGGCTAAAGCCTTTCAAATGCTCTGGTCTTCCAGCAAGTGTAAAAGGCGTTTGAAACCCCCAGCACTTTGAGGCCTCTTTGTAATGGCAGCGAGTCGCCTTAGAGACAAGTAAAGTAGGCCCAAGAGAAAACTAGAGAAACACAGCCTGCCTTGGGGCTTTGATTAAGACCGTCTGGGAAACAAAGATTCATTTCATAAGGCTATTTCAGGGTCTTGGAAATGGTTTTTTGTTTTCATTATGATGAAAACAAGACACTTTGAGAGGCGCAGGAGAAGGAGAAACAGAGGTAGAGAAGGGGGAAGCATTCACACTGCTGGGCAGCGATTACAGCGCTGGCTGCAATACAGGAGGTCTTGGTTCAAGTGCTGTGATCCATAAAGCACCAAACCCCTGTCAGTGCAATAAATACTTGCTCTTACAGTAATGGCAGAAGCGGGACAAAGCCTGAAGGACTCATGTCATCCGGGCAATAACTCCAGCAGAAGATTACTTCAATCACTTGAATCAAAAGACCTACCATTTCTCCTCATCAACAATTAGTAGCTTCTCAGAATATTCCCAAAAGGAAAGCTCAAATGTTTCTTATTGACAGCTCCAAGACCATATGTTACTTGATGCTAGTCATTAGGACAGATTTTCTTACAATTAAAACGTCCTTGATTTAAACCCATCAATGTTCTGCAGAAATTTCCCATCTTTTATAGTCAGGACAGTCCTTCACATCTGGAATTAGCTCCTGTTGGCAGCACTGCTGAACTCCACCATTTGCTGTTCTTGAAAATGAAGTGCAGGTTTGGGGCTATGCTGGCCAGGTATCACTTTGAACTCCTATAACTGCAACATCTGCTAATTACTCTTTTCTTTGCCTTGGGTTAGTACAAGGAAATCATCAAATCAAAGCAAAACTACCACGCTGCAGGTGAGGATGCTGAGGCAAAGACCTGTCTTTCAAGCGAGCTTAGTATCAGTCTTATCACTCACATTTTTGAGTGGGACAATGGTCATAGGAGTGGGGAAAATTCCCATTTCTCTGGAGGAACAAGACCCTCCAGAAGAGGTTTGTCTTGGGTTTTGTGGTTTTGTTTGTGTTTTTTTTTTTTCTTTCAACCTAGAAGTCTCCAAGTTTAAATAAAAATACACTGGCTTTCTCTTCTGAAATTAATCTTTTTCTTTTATATTCTGGGGTTTTCATAGTTTTCTGGAGAATCATAGAATCATTTAGGTTGGAAAAGACCCTTAAGATCATCAAGTCCAACCATATGATAGAAGCAATGCAATTAATTGATATAGAAAAATTCACACCAAACATGATCTTCCACATTCACTGACAGCAAAACCTACATATTTGCTGGCCATTAGTAATAACTTTGGGTCTGTTTTATCTTCTTTGGCTTGGAACCATGCCTATTTGGGGGCTGAAACCTCTTTAGTATGTTTTCATAACGTAAAACCGTTGAATAAATTCATTGAGGTTTCTTTCATGTTTCATCTCGAAAAGAAAATAAAAATAAAATAATCTCTAAAAATAGCAATTTCATCTCAATAGTTTCTAAATGCAAAACTAATGATTTAGATGGAATAAACTCCTATTTAGGTGGAATTAATAATAAATAAACTCCGATTTAGAGGGAAAGAATTCATCTGTGCTAACTTTTGCCAGTTAGGATTTGTCCTCCCCGATAAGAGTCACAAGCCATAGGTTTCCCAGAGCCATTGGGCAGCCCAGATGAGGGTGGGTCAGGGATGCTACAGGGTGGGACACAGATACCACGTGCGACCTGCTCAGTCCATGCACGTCCCTCGTCAGTTGATGACGATAGCTCTTAATGACATCATTTCAACTCTATCAGTAAGACATCCTGTTTACAAACCTTTAATATCCTGTGACCTCATTTCACAGTAAACTCCAGAAGTGAAAGGTGTTTCTCCCCCATGTTTACCTGGGGGCAGGCATAAAAGCAGACTAAAAAGCATCTCACAATCCACCAGGAGCGGGGAGACTGCACTGAAATTTCAGAAGGACTTTTTCAAAGGCGCTCATCTCAGTTAGGAGCGTGGCTGCAACCTGTACCTTTGAATATCTCCCTGGGTGCTTGAAGTTGGGCACCAAAAGGAAACTCAGCCTCTACCCAACTGATCTGGTCTCCTGAGGATCTGTCAGTTCCCGCTGCCACTCCTTCCACCAGCCTGATTTTGCAGTCAGAGAACCCCCTTCCATCAACTTCTTATTGCCTGAAGATATTACATTTTAAAATGCTGTTTTACAAACTTGTGAAGCTTCCAGTGTATTTCAGGAGATAGAAAATCCAAGCAAAAAGCATCTGTCCTGCTCCTTTCTTTTCCCTTCCCATTTTCTGAACTGTTTCTCACCTCCATCTTCATCTTTCCCCCTTTCTGTCTTCCTAGGATTTCTCAGTAATTAGACAACTATATTATCTCATCTTTTACAGCTCTGGCTCTCAGAGGGGAGAGCAGCCCCAGTCAGGCACCCAAACCCAGCCACCCAAAGCTGGAACACAAGGTCTGGACCATCTGGAGCATCTCAGGTTCAAAGATTACGTGGCAGGTTGTAAAATGGCTGCTAGAAATGGAAACATACACTCCCCAGTAAGCAGGAAATATATACATACAAATACACAATTATGTCCTTCTACAGGGAAAACAAAATAACTGAAGAAAGCAGGTATTTCAACTAGACTGATAAGTTTACACGGAAAACTCAACTGCTCACATAAGAAACACAACTGACTACTCCATGCTGATGTTAAAACATTACCATAGAAACAGGGGAAATTAGGGGATAGCGGGATTGGGTCTGAAATGAAACAGGAAGGTGGTCACAAGCACCAGGCGTCCCAATTGCATGAAACCAGCATCTTATCGTCTGCCACAGTGAAAGGCTTTGTATTCAAAGCAGATCATGAATTTTAAAGCCAATTCCTTGGCTCCAATTGGTGTGGGTTTTTTTTGGTTGCTTTAACTTTCCTTGTTGAAGATGCACATTCAAAAACTAAAACAAGTATTTTTATTGTCTGGGAAAACTATAGACCACTTGGATTTAATTGCGCCATTCTTAGGCAAAGCTTTGACTTGTATATATCTTACTGAGAAAATTAAATGTTTTCATCATCCAGCCATACTGAATAGTTAAGACTGCCAGGACTACTCATTAAATACACAGATGTTTTAAAGTTTGATTAGGGAACTGTAACAAACAGCCCAAATTTCATTAGCATATGGAAAAGAAGGTAGCAGAGTTGAACGTACAAGAAGAGTTACTTAAGGAATAAAAGTATCACTGAAAAACAAGATCCTCATGGAAAAAAACCTCAGATACTAACCAAACTCAACTCCCATCTGTGACCAATATTGCTGCCCAGGAGAAAAGACTGTCTCTGTCTGCCAATACTGTCAGAGATGGCATTGGAAGGGAGAATACCCTGCATCATCTGCCCCCCACCCCCTTTCCAAAATCACTAGGCTGCATCAAAAAATCATAGGACTGACTTAAAATATTCAGTTGGGGGTTATTTATCTTCGTGATTCAGAGACTTCAATAAATATGTGCTTGGTTTGGAGCTATTCCCAGCAATCAAGACTGTTAAAAACCATACTCTAAAACGAGCGTGTCAGTTCTTCGGAAGTCTTTTAAATCCAGCAGCTTGGATGTATCTCAATGTATAAGAATTAAGATAATCGCTCAATATGAGCCTGGGTGCATCTGGGATATTGTCCTTTCAACACAGGTGAGCGATAGGAGCAGGAAACCTCGCTAAGTCAATGCTCCTAAAACTGCTTCAACCTTCAGTAATGTCTGTCGTTTCTCCACCCCGTCACGTTCATTGCCGTGCACAAATGCTTACCAGAGGCTGAACACGCACACACAGCAAACTACAGGGAATGTGAGAAGAAAAAAAATAATTTAAGAAGCAGAAAAGCAAGTCATATAATGGCTTTCCTCTCAAAGATGTCATTCAAGTACTCCTTTTCTTTGCATATGGTGAAATTAAAGGAAACCAAGCAGCAGAAGGCAATCACTTTTCTCTTTTACTAATCCCAGCCCTCCACACAAATAGCCTCACAGTTTGTATCACCAACATCTGAGACACTCACAGTTACTGGAGTTTTTTCTCCAAATACCACCACAGGATGAAGACATCCATCCTGTTTAGCAGATGGACCAAACACAAGGTGTGGGGCTGAGCTGAAAATGTAATCCACAAATCCAAGACCACTTTGAGAGGCTTCAATGACTACGTTCGAATTAAGTGGGTTTCAGCATTCCCTGGCTACTCCCAAGTATCTTCAAAATGTGAAGAATAGTTTATTTTGAGATTGAGATGTGAAAAGCTTTAAGCTAAACACACATCGAAAATCCTGGACAGAAGGCAGAGAGAAGGAGTTTCAATACTTAGAGTCGGAGTTCTCGGTTCGTCTTTGAGGCCTCGATTACAACTGTCCTTCCTATTTTTATCAGGTTTGTCCTTGGCCACAAGAACATCCTGTAAAATTCATGAAGATCCAACTGTCAGATCCTTTGATCACTTCTTCCATCAAGCAACACCTGTGAAACCCCCAGGTCAATTTACTGAGATATTGCCAAAACGCCACAGAACTCATGGACTAGGTCCCAGCATGCAGATTTCATTGTTCCATTGCTTAAGATTTCAGTGTTAGGGGCTTACATAGGAAAGTAAAAAAAAAATAAAGTACAGTCTTCATGAGCTTTTGTTGCTGGGAAAAGGTCTAAAAACTTGACTTCAGCCTTAGCTAAAATGGTGCAACAGAACTGGGTTTAGAGGTTTTATCCTTTAACAATTAACACAAGCTGCTTTTCCTTCAAAAGCCTGCAGTTATTTTTCATTATTTGCTAGGAAAACAAAGCTTAAGTTGGAGCTCTGTAAGTTTTCTATCAAGAGAAAGGCTAGCAATGACATCCCACACGCTGGGCTCCAGAACCTTATTAGGGCTGGCCAAAATGCACCACTGCCCATGGGAAATAACCATAGTCCATGTGGGTTTGTCACCACAGGGTTTCTGGTTCCTCACATGCTTATATTTCCTCCAGATACGCAGGCAGGTTACAAGAGGTGAGGACAAGCTGGTGTCTTTTCTTCCTCTAGTATTTCTGTTACTGTGCGAAGGGAGGAGAGCAAAAGGAAAGAAGTATCAAGTGCAAGAAGGAGATGAAAATCCCATCTGGCTTTCAAATGTCCATTTATACCCATCTCTAAGAGAGACATCCTTCACTGCCCTTGGTCCACTCAGATGGCGACTTGGAAATATAGAGCCAGATGGAAGGAAAGAGGAGAGAAATAAAGTGTGTGTCTGTACATGTGATGGGGCTTTATAGATGAGTACTTCTTTAAACATGCTGCGCCTGAAGCAGCTGTTTAAAGAATATTAAGAAGCTGAGGGGCAAATCCTGCACCTCCCACCCAACCCCATGAGTACATGAGGGGGTAACCCAAAAGCTGGGTCTTCCATCAGCCACTCCAGCTCTCCTAGGCAAAGATAGCGGAAAGTAAGCAATTCTTATGAAATGGAAAATAGCTACTTGCCCTCCTAATACAACAGCTCTGGGGAATCCAAAACAAACTTGACAATTTACGGTAATGGCCGCTGGTCCTCCAGTGAACACATTGTGTTAGATCTGGAGTCGGTTTGGCCTTTCACACCTAAGTATTTTTGCCTTACTATGTCCTCCCAGCATAAAGCAACTCCCTCCTCCACCGATTTTATGAGGATCTTTAAGTACACATAATATTCAATGTAATTGCATAGGAAGATGGGCATATTAAATATTACATTTACTGATGTGTCTTAAGATACGTGATTAACAGCTTCATTTTACCTGCCCTAAAAAGACCACAAATTCGATATAAAGAGCTGTGCAATCAAGTTCACATCCTCAGAGGACTTTTGTGGGCTCATGTCCAAAATAAACTAATGAACAAATGAACTGGAGAAAATTCTAAAAACACACTCTGTGCTACTTTGGTTGAACCAGGAGAAATCCAGTGACCTGGGAATTAAATTGACGCAATTCGGTACTTCTTCCCGACATCCATTTTGTTCAAAGTTAACTGCTTAAGTGCTCAGGGGACTTCTCAGCACCAGACTTCAGCAGACATAACGTTTCAGCTTTTAAATCATATTAAAAACATGAATTATACATTATAAATATAAAATTTCTAACACTTAATTTAGAACAAGTCCCAAACGAGGTGGAGATGACATTGCTTGGGCCAAGTGGAGAAGACTCCTGGGATCTGCTCTGAATTGCCTGGCTGACTTATGGATTGACTTTAGAGCAAGTTGCTCAGGCCACCCTCCTTCAACACTGACCTCAAAAGTTCACCTAGGCAAGGTACACAAATGTCACTTATTCAAGTACCTATATTCCAACTTCTTTAATTTCTGCCCCAAAACTTAAAATACCCCCGTGATTAGTATTATGTCACTTTGAACACCCATCATTCAGCTGCAATAGCTTCTCCACAAGTGCTCAGAGTCTTAGTGATGGTAATAAAGCATTTTTATACTAGACAGGCCTCCGATATCTAGTCCCTAACAAAAATATTTACAACTGAGAGTCTCCATCCTTCTTCCACTACTTCTGGCAAATTACTAATTATTTCGGTTCTCATCCAGCTCCAAGACCCTTTTGGCAGGGGGCCAGGGTCAGAAGCACTAAGTTTTGGCACAGTTGTAGGGTTGCAATAAGAGGTCTTAAACATGTAAGAAGGAGCCATTCCACATCCAGTCAACTGTTCATGAACCATCTCCAAACGTCAACCTACCTCACCCCAACCAAACAGCACCTTACAGAACAAGGCTAGTCAACTCAGCTCATGCATGGAACAGCACCAGCATTAAGTTGACTCCCTTCTCAGTGCTACCAAGTCTTTGCTAGGAGCTGCATACACCTAGAATGGTTTGGGTTGGAAGGAACCTTAAAGGTCATTCAGTCCCACCCTTCTGCCCTGGGCAGGGACACCACCCACCAAATCAGGTTGCTCAAAGACCCATCCAACCTGGTCTTGAACACTACCAGAGAAGGAACATCCATTATCAGACAAGGACATGCAAGGTACAGCCATGAAGGAGGAAGACCTCAGCACACCACTCCTACCACCACTAGGGTAAGACAGAGATTAATTAGTACAGCATCTTCTGTTCCACCCATCACCCACAAACGGAGCAGGCTGCTTTCCAGCTGCAACCCCAGCCCTTGGCTTTCATGCATCTCCCACTGCACACTTAGTTTTTCATTCATGTTTACCTGGTGTTTGGCACCTCTCAGGGGTCATTTGATTCATGCAGCCTCTCACTCTAGGAAAATCCCCAGGACTCACCTTAACACCTCCACAAACTGCTCCCCCTGCTCTGCTTCCCAAGCGTTCCAGAATAGCATAAAGTAGTTCTTGAACAGACTGCTCCAGCCTAAGCACAGAGAACCTTTTGAAGTTTTTGGACTTAACAACTTCTACAGAGGAGTTCAGCCCCAGTATGAACCCCCTGGATCACTTTTACCCTCCTGTCATTGCAACTGCTCTTTTATCAAGGAGGCTCAATCTCCTCCCACTGCCCATATCCCTGATGACCCCCCACAGCAGCAGCTGCCCCCAATCCCTCCACTCAAGAGCTGCCTGTTGAGCTGAGTCCCCATCAAACCAGAGCAACAGCAATCAAAAGGACTTGGTTATTAGAAATAAAACTGAAAAACCTATATCCAATTAGGCATGTAAAAAAGGAACCCTTATGAGAACTTTTCTAGATGTTTCAAGTGACCCTTGTGACAGGAAGGACTTTGGGGGATTTAATGTGTTTTCTAGGTCCAATGAGTCTCCCCAGATCTCCTACAGTAAGTATGTACACAGTAACATCAAATTTCAGAAGAGCTTGTTGATGTTGAGCTTCTGTTCTCTTTATTTATTTAGCCTAATATAAAATAAAGGAAGATAAACCCCAAAACCCCTACCGGAAAAGCTAATTCTAGCTGAAACTATGTGTTTTGTAGCTTTTATAAGTTACATAGGACCAATCATCAGGCTTACTGTTCAGGGAACCCTTCAAGCAAAAATATCTTTTAAAAGAAAACCCCAAAGCATGTGTTTGCATCGCATTTATTTGCAGGTGGTGCCGTGAAAATTTGGTAGGGTACTCAGCGTTTAACTGAAGGAAACTGGAAGAGTCTTTGGGAATCGCTGTTTTATTAACACATGGGAATAAATAATTTAAAACTAACAGCAAAACATGTGTATTACTGTATCAGGGAAAAATGAGCACCAGTCCATCAGTACTTGCATTATTCAAGTATCTGAAATGCAGCTCATGACTTTGATACGTTCCAGAAAAAAAAAAAACCAGTAGGTTTTATTTGAAGATGTGACTTAGAGATGCAAGCAAAATGCTGGTAGATTCTGATGGTAAACACCCTAGATAAAAATGTCAGATGAGATCTTCCCACTTAACCTTGCTTATCTCCTCGCCCAACAGAGAAAACTCTGGTAACAGAAAATCTCCGAGGTGCGTTTGATGCAAACTATAAAAAACTAAATTCAAAAGGTAAAATTAAGAATTCCTAAATTTATTCAGACCTCTGGCCTTCGATAAGTACCAAGACAGAGACTCTGACCCAGCTGGAAACCTTTCAACCTCACTTTGCCCACTGAACTTCACCACTGCAGCGAGGAAAAAAGAAAACAGAAAGCCGTGCGCTTTACCGGCCTCAAATCCTCATCAATTTGTTTCCTTTAATTACTTTCTCTTAGCACTCCAGTGGGTCAAGGACACCAGCACGCTGCAGCATCTGGGATTCATGCTGTGCTTTCTGAAGAGCGAGAGTAAATGCAAGTAGGTGTTGACATTGCAGAAGAAACATGGTATTTCTCAGCAGACCTAATGGGTTATTATACAGGAACAGATGAAAGGTAAACTGTGCTGTGTGAGACCCTTCTGTCAGCAAGAAGGTACAGGAAAGGGAAATGATCTGGTTTAATTTAAAAAAAAAAATAAATTAAAAAATACTGTCTTGATACAACTTATAAAACCAAATAATAGCCCGCATTGACCGAGGATAGAACTTGATATAATTTCAGCAGTCACACGGATTTGCAGCAGAGGTGAGTTCTCTCAAACACATTTGCTGTTAATGAAAACCTGCTCATTGGGTTCTTCCCCGAGACTTGGGAGCTGGTGAGGCTTTGTGTTTTGGACGGTCTCAGCAAGCACCCCGCTGTCACCCGGTGCCATAATCTGTCACCCCAGATGCTTTGGAGGCGGCGCAACGTGCTGATGTCTGCTTCCAAAGTGCAGTGAGCCAGCCCTGGACGATGGCAGCCAGGACAGAGCGGAGGTGGCAGGGGTCACAGCACAGTAGCAACCTCCCCTTTTCCACCCTTTGGAAAATTTTGTATATCTGAATATCTTTTGGCAAATAAAGCCACAGAAAAATCTGCATTGATAACACCTGTTATTAAGGCTGGGTTTGGAAGGAGGTTGTTTTATTTTAATGCCAAGGGCCTTGATGAAACACCCCATCAATCCCATCTGTGGGCTTGGAGTATTACAATTTATTACCCACAGAAAGGAGACCATTAAATGACCGGATGGGCAGCCCATTAAAACCAAACCAAAAAGACAACTGCACCTTTCAGCCTTCCCCTCCTCCTCCAAATCTCTCCCCCTCCCCCCCCCTTTTTTTTTTCCAGGTGAGGTCCTCTTTATTCTTTTCCCCTCATCCAAAACCACAGAGAAACTCAGTGAAGAAAAACTACCCCTGTCACCACCCCCTGCACAGGGCCCTTCTCTAATACAGCTCAGAGGACTTTCTGTCATTGACATATAGGAAGTCATTTTGTCTTCTGCTCTAGAAAAATGCCAGTGGGACAACTCCCAGGAGGAGGGATCTGTTTTTCAATTCCTTTGCTGCTGCCTTTGAGGAGGAGGAGGAGGAGGAGGAGGAAGAGGAGGGGTCCTCTGCCCCACACCTCCCCGCTGCAAAGGGGCACAGGGTAGACTGAACATCAGGGGAAGGGAAGAGGAGAAATGCCAGTAAACCCAGCCCAGGCTTATTTCAGTATCCAAGAATGTTTCTGTATATTTTTTGGGGGTGTGTGTGTGCTAATCTTACTCCCTGCTTCCATTTGGAACAGAGAAGAAATATAAAAACACCCACATTTTTCTTGCTCCTTTTCACATCTGGAAGCACATATAACCCTGGGGTGGAGGGGGACTGACCTTGTCACATCTGCAGCCCAATCACCTGAGAAAACACGTTGTGATGAGCCTGGGAGCCCTTGGGGTGATGCCCCTGCCCGAATCCAGCCCCAAAACAGGACCCCCCTCCACTTTCTGTCAAAGAAGAACCCCCCCACCCCGTCCTCTTCAACCTGTGTTTTATTTCCAGACCACACCTACGGTCATTAGTAAACTTAAAGAAAAGTGCTACTGATTTTGCAATTGCAAGCATACTTAACATTTTATCCTTGCTCTTTTTTTATCCTGTCCCTTCCAATAGTCATTACATTTATTAAGTGCCTTCTACAAGTGACTCCTCTCACTTCTAAAAACGACCAGATCATCAGCACAGAATATATATCTAGGTTCAGTCCCTCTTTTCTTATCTTTCCTGACAAACCACTCTCCTTCACAGTTTTATCTATATAATTGATGAACCACACATGACATAATTTACAGCCCTCTCTCGCAACCTTCTCAACTGCACACCAGTCATTCCAGGATCGCTCTCCCTCAACTGTGCTGCTCTGGCCAGCCCCTATAAACTAATTCCATTTTATTTTATTTCATTCCTTTGGTCTATATTTGTCTATACAGAGCTGCAGTGGAATAACTAAGAACAGAAGTTGAACTAAGACTCGAGACCAAATATGCAAAACAGCTAGAAAAGAAGAAGAAGAAGAGCTACAGTTGCCAGAAATCTCTGCACTCATTGTTTGTGCACACAAAGGCACAGCTCAGCCCCTTTGCCTTCGTGCAGGTGAAGGGAATTCAGGACTAGAAGATGCACTAACAGATAGGGCACGGAGGAAAATGATGCTGCTCCAGCTCTCTCTTCCCTTTCTCTAAATGCATGGCAGACCTTGCCTCTATTGCTCTCTTCTTAGGAAAGCAGGAGCCGTGTCGTGGAAAGGAAGCCCTTCCATCGCATTTCTTAATAGCGGTGTGCGACAGACAAATGAACAATATCAATTCTCCCACAAAGGGCAGAATCCGGCAGCGGAGAGAAAGTAGCTCCTGCATAACAGAAGCCATCATTATGGGGACAGCAAGCATGAAAGAGCGCCTTTATCTGGGCTGAGATAGATTACAAGAGCTCTACGAATTGAGGGAAAATAGCGAGAGAGAATGCCTCTCCCAACAATTACAAGAGAAATGCAAGAGTGCACATACATGCAGAGAGAGAAAAAACCACAGTGACACGGAGTGTCCCTACACAGTGGAAAGGCTGCATCTCGTTCCTAATTCAGGTGGCTTTATGAATTCATTTTAATCCAGAGTTCCAGCCGGAGCTTCTGATGTTCAGACGAGCAAAGCTCACTTTCACCCCAAAAATGACAATCTCTGCCTCCGTGGAGCAACACTGAGAACATAAAGCTTTCCTCTTCCTTCCCATTTCATTTAGATCATTTTATTAGGGATGTTTTTTCTGCCGTGGTAGGCAGGATCCTGGGAAGAGGAGATAAATTCTTTTAATTATTGCGTATCCTGTAGCTCAGCAGCGAGCTGTGGTGGGGCAGCACCACAACCTGCAGACATGAAGGCATCTGCCTGGGAACGCAGCAGAGCTGCCCCCTGCCATTTCCTCGAGCTCCAAGAGACAAAGGCTCAGAGCAGCCTGGGGAAAAATAAGCCCTGATCTCGAAGGGAAGGCCACCAATCCTGAAAAAAAAAGTTCCTGAAAAATGAGAAAGCAGGTCCTTTTTATATTTCTTTTCTGAAGCTCTGCTGTGTCCTTCAACTTTATCTTATGGGGCTTGCACCACCCATCGTCCCCAGCATCCTAAGGTATCACTGGAAAAAAACTAACCAAACACAGCAAGCTGAGAATCAACTTTTGCCCTCCTTTTTTACAGGTATTGCTTAGGAAACATACCCTGCAGTCAAAGGTGCGTGAAGACAGCTCAGAATAGCAGTGTCATCTGATTTATTTCTGACTTAAACTGGGAAACGCGTTGTTCTTAGATAAAAAGGTCCTTTTATTTTTAGAAGTGGTGCATCAAATATGCATGAATGGGCACATGTCTTTTCCATTGAGTGATTCCAAGCGTAGGGTTTGGCTCAGACACTGCCACCCTCCTCGTTAGACCTTGAAAACAAGCTTTGAAATGAGGAGAGAAGCTCCACAGAGAAAGCAAGAGAAAACTCTGCCATCAGTGGGAGAGTGTCATGCACTATAAATGGTCAGAAGGGGTAACGATCAGAGAGACAAATTAATTTTCATGAACTTCCTTCTCCTCCTGCAGAAAAGTCCTAATTGAGGAGTGTTTTGCCTGACCACAACACGAAACCTCTGGTGAATGAGCTCATTATCCAAGTGCCACACTGGGACAAGATTTGCCGCATATTATATTTTAATGGGCCAGTGCTGACTATTTGCAAATAAGTAGTTATTTGAAAGTGCGAGACTAAAGCTAGCTGCCCACATCTTTCTGCTTCTAACTGAGAAGGAAAAATGGGGTTTGCTTCTTGCTTCTTGGCAGCATCCAGAATCATGGACTGTCGGCCCCTTCCCTGCTCATCTCTTGGTCTATGCCATCACTTCAACATGGGTCTTCTCAGTGCCCCTGACCTGCTACAATTCACCACCACGAGCCTTCAAGCAGGGAGGGAGAGAGGGAATAGCTGTGACTTCTGCTCAAGCCTCTTGCAGTTACCAACACACCATATTCCATCACGTCTGGTCCAGGACAGACTGGAGGAAAATCCCTCATGGTCATCTCCGGATATTAGCTGGACATCTCAGGAGATGAAGATTCTTGTACCGTTTAATTTGATGACACAGACAGAGCAAGTGCATAAGCACTTGCCTGACAGTTTAAAAGCAGGAGGTTTTTTTCCTTCCCATTTTTTAATATATCTGCTTAACTGCTTTATCATCTGATTTCCAAATTGCCCTTTCAAGCCTTGCAGCAAAATGTGAGTAATTGTGATGGATTTTGTTCTTTCCCTTCCCTTTGTCAACAAATGCATAATCAAGGCTAGTAAACTGAAAAAGAACACCCAAACACCAGAAACAGGCTAACAAGTTCTTCCAGCTATTTATCTAATTTGTATTGACATGAAAACTCATGACTTCAATTTAAAAGAATAAGTAAGAGTCAGGAGCAAGACATTTACGTTTGTGTGGCCTTCTGTTGAACGTCAAAACAAGACCCCTGCAGCGCTGGTCACACGAAAAAGCCATTAAGGAATTTGGTACTGAAGTGGCAAATTTCAGCTCAGTCGTGATAAATGCGTTCAATTCACTTTGAACAAGATAAAGCGGAAGAGACCAAAATGATACGATAAGAGTGGCTTTCCCGATGTTCAAATGTTTATGTAGCGGGATGCCTGGGACACTGATATTTATCTCAGGGGCTTAAATATTTTCCTGCACTCTTCAGCTCACCTTTGAAGTCCCGGGTTTAACAGTAAGCTGAATTCAGCTGTGCATGTTGTAAATGCAGAGACGGACAGAGATGCTTCATTCCCACCAGCAAATGGATGAGTGCACGGGTATTAAGTCCATTCTGGTTTGATTTTTACCACTTGGAGCTACAAATGAAGCCTAGAGGAGCTGGAGATTCTCGGCAGCACCGAAGATCACACCACTTTTTAAGCTGTGCCACTTCTGTCTGTGACGCTGAGAGCTGCCTGACTTCTCCATGCCCCAGTTTACCCAGGTGTAAAATCTGCACGATAAAAACAGAGGTGTTCGGAAATTAATTGATACTGATAGAGCCCTGAGAACCTTGAGTGAAAAGGGCTTCAAGAATGTGTAATGGGATCATTAAGTGAAATGCCAGCAGAGATATTCAAAGCAGGGTCAAGTTTCTCAGGCTATGAGGAGAAGTGGAGGAGGTAGGGCAGAGAGATGAAGATGAAAGAGGAGAAGAGGCAATGAAACAACCTGTCAGCTGTCAGGAACAGAGACCAAACAAAGGTCTGAACTATTAAAGCCAATCAGTAACTTAATAAAGAGACAAGTCTTTAAAAAATGAAAGCATTAGACTATATTGTGAAGGAACTCGAGAGACATTGGTCACCTAAGGAGAAAACAAATTGTAAGAGAGCAACGTCGAGGCAGATTTCCCCAGAGCTGGAGGTGGGATTGGAGGGGGCAGGGGCAGCCATAGAGCAGGGCTGGTGGATCCCTGCCAGAGGAAGGAGGGTCGTGTTTCATTTACTCTCTTTTGAGACCTTTTTACCTCCTGAACAAATCCAAGATCACGTCCCAACACTTTCCGTTGGTTTTAGGCTGAGGTCTATCCCAGCAGCCTGGTAGCCAGCCAGTAGTTTGAGGTCCTTACCATCTCCATTCCTCTGGAAGCATGCAGAAGGAGAGATGCAGGACAGAGATAATTTCTGTGTACAAATTCGCTGTCACCATTCTATCGGATTCTGTAGTCTCTGGAAACAGATCAGGAGAGGTTTTCATGTGCTTAGAGCAGCCTCTGGCAGTTTCCTTTACATATTTCATTGAAATGTGACCTTAGAGATGCTGTTTTGATTCCACCTACTTGCTCAAAACAAACAAAAAGGGAGAAACAAGAAGTCATATTGCGTCTTTATCATGTCTGTTTCAGTTTTCAACAGACAAAACCAGTGGTACAGGAGATCATCAACTTCTGCAAAATGAGAGAAAGAGAGAAGAACACAAAATATACCGCCAAGACAATCCCAAATTGAGTTGCAGTAGTAAACAACGGGAGAAAAGAGATGGAAGAGAAAAACAAGAACAGCCAAATGAAATGCAGAGGAAAGAAAAAAGAAAGAAAAAAATAGATGTTCTCTTGTCCTGGTCGGCAGGGTATTTCTTGAAAGTCTGGTTCTTTCTTTTTGTAAACAGTGAGGGGACACATGTATCCGTACACAGAGCCACTTGCAAGTGCACAGGAAAATGAGGACACGCTGTGGTGTGCCTACGAGGAGGGGCTTTCACAGTAATGGATCTGAATCAGGCACTCGGACATCAAAGAGAGACGATGGAACCCAGCGCCAGCCTCTCGCTGATGAATCGCTTCCACACAGCCAAGGGGAAGAGATGCTCCTCTTCAGCTGTAGGAATGCTCCTTCCCTTCTTTCTCCCTCCTCATAAAAACCTCCGCAGGATTTTCCCAGCCATGTAATTAATTCCACTGGTTTGACAATTGCCCCTACAAGAGATACTGCAGCAAAGCAGCAACTGCTAAACAGGATAAATAGCATATTTGTAAACACAAAAAATCGATAGATCTTTGTTTTCCTTCAGTAACCTTCTTGATGCCTAGTAATTTTTAATGGCCTTTTTGTCAATATCCGTACAGAGAGAACATATTGCCTAAAATAACATTAAGGACATTTGTCACTAGCTTTTCTCCACTGAGGGCTTGACTGTCCTTACCCAGTTCCCCGAAAACCTCGCCAGATGGGAAGCACCACAGAGGTAATACCACCTCCTACACCAATAATAGCAAAATTGCTGACAAATATTGTACCCAGTCTCGGGTTTCACAGCCCAAGGAGGGCATGGAAGTATTGGGAAAAGGCTACAAAGAAGACTCAGAGCCTATAGGAAGGACACAGAATGCACCCAGTGGCTGAAAAATAAAACACACCTTATTTATGTGTGAGGCTGATTGAGCTGAGCTCCTTGAGTTGGCCTTGGGGCAACGCACAGCAGCAGCAAACACACTCACGCACCCAGATGCTCGGTATTAGGGAACATTTGATGTTAAGGAAAAGTTATAATGACAACGTAGCGTTGGCAGTTGGACAAACTTAACCTCAGAAGAAAACATACAGCTTCCTAGCGCTGATTAAAGTTTGTAACCTAAGGCAGACGTTTCACTTTTTGCCACTTAGAGTTTTTAAGCCGTGCTTCAGAGCTAGAAAGAAGAGTTTTCCCCTCCTTTCACTGCAGAATTTGACTTTGTGCTGTTTTTCTCCTGCTCAGCTCTAGCCAGCCAGGCTGAGGAGGGAGTTCTGCACCCAGCAGACTGGTATTTTGACATCATTCTGACAGCAGAGAGAATACATGTAGGTACTTGGCTTTTTGTCCTTGGGAAGTTGGTGGAGTTGAAGCAACTTGTTCATTTTTTCAAGAACTAAAATAATTGGGTCACTAAAGTATTGAAACAGGTTATTCATGGAAATACACTAAGGTTGTGTGGGCTTAGGTTTCAAGTGGATGATCTAATGGCTCCCCCAGAAAACAATTAGAAACAATTTCTCTCTTACTTCTATGCAGAAATTGATTTGTTCCCATGCAGCAGCCAACCAAGCCAAGCTTGACTGGCAGGTCAGTAGGCAAGGATTTACGATGGGAAAAGACGACACTAATTCTAAGCAAAACCTTGCCTATCATGATTCAAAGAGTGAAATAGCTACATCTGAGAATGGGAACGATATCTTTCTTGAGGAGCTGGAGCTAGCTGTGTTCCTGGCTCTGCTGAGCCGATATTGATGCTGCATTAAGATGCTGACATCACCGTATTTCTAATGATAATACAAATCTCCCCCCTCTGTGAGTATCAAAGAGCCATATGGTCAATTAGCTATGCCCAATGCTTGCCCAGCATTATTAGAACTTGCAACACAGAAATGGGTAGTTTACATTCTTCCTTGCAATCAAATTAAAAGATGCTAACATTTAAAAAAAATAATAATCAAATTTATGGTGATCTAATAGCTTTTCTTTAGAAATCCTGGGGGAGAAGTGGTAAAGAGAAGAGATCTAAAAAGAGAAAATTCATGATAAATTTGAATCCAAAAGAAGGAAAGCCATGAAGCAGGAACTTTATGTTCATAAACGATGTATAATAATATGAATAACTTATTCCAAAAAAGTACATGCTGTGGATTACTTGGTATACAAATGTCTTTGTTTAGGACTCATGACTTCTATTAGTATTAATTACTTACGCTGACAACTTCAAATGTACAGTGGCCTTAAAGCAAGGGCGATACCTATTAAGTTTAATTACTTTCTCCTTCAGCCTAAGCAATAAAGAAGTATGGTGGAGATCTGGTTATTAACTGAGCGTGGCATCCAAATGAAGACACAGTACACAATAATTGTGCTTGTTGGGCCACAAGCTGGTGTTTCTCATTGGTCTCTCCTACTCCAGAGCTGAGATGGGCTGTCAGTAGACAGTAAAGATTTTCTTCCCTTGACCTACTTTGGACAAAATCTCATCCTCGGTCACATTTAAGCCCTCATCACTTTCAGCAGAAAGCCCTTGCATCAAAGGACAAACAAACAGCTCCCCTCCCCGCTCGCAGATCAACCATCTCAAGCCAGGGCTTCAAATATTCTAAGGACTGTATTTTTTGCTTGGTTGGCTGATTTGAAACAAAAGAGGTATCTGCCTAGATACCAGCAGGTTTCATGTTTTGCAGAAGAAAAATAATGTTTTTGCTTGCTTTGAACAATTTCTACCAGCATTTTTATGAAGCTACCGAAACCCGCTCTGAGGATGTGCTTTAGCAGTAGGAAAACGATGTTCATGTGGTTTCGTGCCTGTTTTTCTGTCTATAGCTTGTTTAAATTTACCATTAACTTTGTAATTCCTTGGAAGCCAAGTCCCCTTGCTAATTCCAGATCAAAATATGACAAGAAAAAGAGTTTGTTTTAAAAGTGAACAAAATATTAAGTGATAAGGGCAAAAGATTGCCCAAAGTCTCAATGACTTCCACAGGACCAGGACACCCTGCCCAGTCCTGCCACCACCCCCTTCTCTCATTTAAACTCTTCTCCATGGATTTCTGTGTCATTCCCATCCCTGCTCTCTCCAAAATGGCTCTCGCTACCATGCCAAGCAGTTTTCAGACACATTTCTTCTTTTCTTGCTTTTCATCCCAGAATAAATGTATTCTGTGGAGAGTTCAGAATAGGATCCCATCGAGTTTCTGCATCCAAACCAGCCTGTATTTCTGCCTAACTTTGATCCTAGGTCATCCCCTCCACGTGAGCGATGTACCAAAACTTTACTTCCCAAGTATTCAAAAAAGGATTAAAACAGGAATTTCAAACATGGCCCTTCTCACGTGGGGGATTATTTGTTTTTTAAAAAATCAAGCAGATAACACAGCATATAAAAATGCATCTGGTATGATTTGTCTGATCTTCCCACGCAGGTTTAACAATTTGCATTAAATTAGTAGAGCAGCGTATGCTAATAAGCGTCAAAATTTCTAACTGCCCATTTGCATGCACAGGTACCCAGAACAGCAATCAAGGAACCATTAGTACAAGCTTAAAACAGGAAGGAAAATCCAACTTAATTTTTATGGGTGACTTTTGACCATTTGAAGCACTGGCCTTGTGCTGAGTTCACGAAATGGGACAGGATCCTGCCCTCTGTTTTCTAGGCAGCAAATAGATAAATGTGGGTCCCACTTACATGGGTTTATTTACATCAATTTAAAAAAGTTGCACAAAAAAAAGCTACACCATTGACCCTGGTGGGAAAGACTGTAAGGATTAGCCTAAATCCCAGATCAATGAGGAAAGAAGCAGGGCTGCAGCGGGGCCACCCAGAGGAGACACTCACGACTGCCACTCACTGTGAGAAGGAAGATAAGGATGAGGAGGAGGAGAAGCCAAAGCTCTCAGCATCCTCCTGGGCAGCAGGGACATTATTTGGGATGAAGAATGTTTACACACAGAAGAGGACTAAATCTCATCTTTGTGTGGATTCCAGGGGTGAAGCAAACGTTAATAAAGCAAAATACCCAGCAACAAGAAGGGCAGAAACCTTCCCTCGTGCTTTTTGATGTAGAACAGAAACTGTGCTCTGAGAATATCTCCCTCTATACTCAGGAAAACTTTCCTCTATTTGTGTATTTACTGCCTTTTATGGTTTAATCAAATAAGAATTGATGCAAAAAAAAGCAGTAAATTTCTTTCTTTTCCTCACCCTCCAAATTATTGCCAGTTCTGGTTTAGTTTGGCAGCCTAAAGGCCGTTTTGCTGGGGAATCATAGAATCATTTGGGTTGGAAGAGACCCTTGGGATCATCGAGTCCATCCATCTGCCCTACTCCACAAAGTTCTCCCCTACACCAGATCCCTCAACACCACATCCAATCTACTCTGAAACACAGCCAGGGATGGGGACTCCACCACTTCCCTGGGAAGTCCCAGTAAGACTGGTCCTCCCACGCCAGACTGAGAAGGCAGCCCTCTGCGTCTCCCCAGCATCACCACAGAGATCAGAGAGATCCCTGAGAGCTGGAAGTGAAGAGACAAACAATATACATTGAGAACAGGAAAATAAAATAAATTAAAAAAAATAAATTAAGAGACAGAAGGTGATCTATAAAAAAGAGATCAGAAAATGTTACGAATGGGGGGAAAACTACCCAAGAAGAATTTGCTGCCAAAATTGTGGAGAAAAGAACTTGTGAAATAGGGACAGTATGTTCCAGAGTGTCTTCTCAGACCAAAACTAAGGACTAGGTGTGCTGCTAACTGTGTCCACACAGAAATACCCTCAGCCCTCACATGACCTGCCGGCTGCGGTTCCCCAGGAAGGCAGGGGCTGCAGCAGAAACCATTTGGGGCTGGCAAAAGAGTGCTTAAAGGCAGGACTGTAAGAAAACAACTGTGCAGTTGTTAAAAAAAAAAGCGTGGGTGAACCTGGGGAGGCAAAAGAGCAACAGGCAACTGGAAAAGGGAGCCTTTAATTGCCAAACTGCCAAATTAAGGGACATCTGACAGATCCTAGCAATCGGTGCCGCACAGTCGTTCTGTCGGCATCAGACCAAGCTTCCTAAGAGGATCATTTTTATCACGGAGGAAATCGGAGGCCCACGAGCAGCTGAGAGAAAAACCCAAAGGTTTCAGATGAGAACTGCACATCCAACATCATTAACTTTATTGACGTCGAAAAAGCCTTCGACAAAAGCCTCAACAAAAGACACTTCCAGAAGATAAAGGCTGAACTAAATGGGGATTATCTGAGGAGATAGCCAGAAGAGCAAACCTTTATGGAGATCCTGACCGGTGTAAGAGACTCCCAATAACAAATGGAGTCACACAAAGCTTTTCCAGCGCCTGTGCATTTGTTTTATTACAAAATTGCTGGAAGGAGGAAGCCAACAACATGCAATTTTGGAGACAGCGAAGCAGACTTCTCATCTTCTGCATACACGAAGTAGATGGAGACCAAACGCTGGGTGATACAAGGGAGGACAGAAAAGAGGTGGGAAAAAAAAGTCCATGAAAACAGTACAGAATATGTACAACTGTAAGAACGACAAACCAACCCAGCATAACTGGAAGACAGAAGTCAATGGAGAATGCTGAAAGGTTTAACTCCCCTTCTAGCCTAGTAACAGAAGAAATAAAAGCAAGAGGAGCAGGAGGAGGTATGGGATATATACAGAATAACAGACTACATGTCATTAACAACAGGCTGTTGGGCCCTTCTTTTTCATACCGTACCCATAAAGCACAGATATTTTCGCAGGGTAAAAGATTAATAATGTTAGAAATGCAGAGTGAAGCACTCGCTAGAAATAACCAGGACCAAGACTCACAGTTTTTCCCACTGAAGACAGAAGAATGCCTTTAGATTTAGGCAGGATAGTGGCTGAAATAATGACTGGTAGAAGAAATTAAATCATGCAGGAAGCCAAGGTACTGGAGAGAGCACTGGTAATCAGTGGGAAGGGAGGAAAAGCTTGTGCTTGTTATTTTCCTCTCTACTTTTTGTGTCTGTGTTGCATTCCCCTTCCTTAGAAAAAAGCAGATGCCTTTATGAGTTGTTTTCCTGGCTTTCACATTTCTAATTCACAATTTGCTTTTCTTCAGTTTCCTTCATCCCATCATCTTCCCAGGCCTCTTTCCCAGCAGTGAGCAACAAACAGTGTTCATCACCTCCTGCTATTTGTAAATCTCTACCCGAGAATATCTCAAATTACCAGGATAATTTACTATTCCCAATTAAAATGTAGGCACATTGAGATAGAGAAAGAAATTAAATGCTGCAGTAGCTCCTCAGGGTACCAAAAAACAACAGAGAAGGTAGATTTATATGCGCAGGTGACTAGCTCATACAGTACTACCAGTTTTCACCCTGCTCTGCAGAGGTTTTGGGGGAGTACTGGCCTAAATGTGGCATTTTAAATATTGTATCATTCTGTAAAAAATATGCAGTTAAATAAAGCGAGGGGCAAAAATCATTAGTGTGTCATAAAAAGTTATTTTAAAAAAATCATTATTTTTAAAGTATAATTTTAAGAAATATGTGTTTCTGAGAAGCATATCACAGCCCTCCATTTCCAAGCGCAACAGGAGGTTGTAAAACCTCATATTAATTTTCCAGCTCATAGACCTAAAAAGCATGATGTTGAGCTGCTCTTCAGGAAAGGTGAGCCTTCCCAGTTTACCTTGGCTTGTCACCATCTACAGCACCATTAATTTAAGCAACACGGGGGCTAATTTATTTCCATCGAGCTTTGTTCACCCGGTGAGTCAGTTAGAGCTTCACAGCCTCTCGTCCTTGTCTCAGCCGTGGGGAGAAGTCAGGAGAAGAGATGATGGACAGGAGATGATGGACCCACGGTGAGGGGAGTGATGCAGCACAGCAGAAACAGGCAGTGACAGTGATGTGAGAGCATGTCACAAGCGGGGCCGAGGTACATTTGTTAGAGAATTTTGGGCTAATCTGGTGGTTAAACTCTACCTTTTCAGACTTAGGTCTCCATCTTTGTTTGCTGGTACACCTTACTCATAAATTCCCTTTTCAAAAAATAAAACCCCTTTCCTTTCTCTCTCACTCTGTTTTTCGTGCAAGTAGGAACCACCAGAGAAGGTGCCCGATTTTTTCCTCATCCCTTCACCACGTGGTGCAAACATGATGAGTCTTACCATACGAGAAGAAGGGAATGTGCCAGTAGAGGTTGTCCTTTTGCTGGGCCATAATGGCTGCACCAGAGGCCCCAACATTCACCTCTCTGAGAATAAAAAAGCTGCCTTAAATTTCATGCAATCCACCTGCTCTTTCAGGAACATGGTGCAAAGGTAATCTATGATAGAAAGCTGGCCCAGGTTGCCTCAAGAAGCTGTGGCTGCCCCATACCCTGGAGGGGTTCAAGGCCAGGTTGGAGGACGCTTGGAGCAACCTGGTCTGGTGGGAGGTGTCCCTGCCCAGGGCAGGGGGTGGCACTGGAGGGGTTTTAGGGTCCCTTCCAACCCAAACCACTCTATGATTCTATAAAACCCAGAGCTCAAAGTGGCTTAAATACCAATGCCCGTGCCAAGTACTCAAGTTTGCTAGGAAAGTAATGGCACAGGATTGCTCACAATGGTTTACTTTTCCAAAACAACTTCAAAAAAAAAGCTTATTTTCAAAGGCTGGATATCCAAGAATACAATACAGGCAACTGTATTCTAGGTGACTGCCACAGGCAGGCATTTTGCCATCATCTGCCCCTTCTGCATCCCACCACATCTCTCCCTGGGTGGTGCAGGGTGCCTTCCCTGACCAAGTACCAGGCTCTTCTAAAAGCCAGCTATGCCTGCTCCTTGTACGGATTGTAAGAGAAATAATCCACAATTCTTTTAAGATATTTACTTATCCTTCAGGCATGAAAGTGTTTCAAAAGCAATACCAGCATCTTTGTTATTGAATTGCTGCTTGTTTTCTGGAATTAAAGCCATACAATGTGATACAATGCCCAATTACAGCAGTTAGTCATCCCATTATAATCATCTGTCGCTGGCTTAGCTCGTGACAAAAAATACATTTTTCTAATACATTTTTGTGACTCTGCTTGCAATTCTAACCAAACATGACTCCAAATATTGATTAAAAAGTGTACAACGTTTGGGGATGCCTGTTTCCATTTATTGCAATAATGACGGTGTGGCTATTTGGGAAGGAAGGAAACTTCCAGGATATATAAAACAATGCAAAATAAATCAAGACCTAAATCAGCCAAGGACTGGATGGCTTCGGGGTGCAAGAGGGGAGCTTCCACATTCTTTTATGGCCTGTGGTATCTATACAGGCTAAGCATTTCCCCAGCACAAGGTTCTAGTGCGGGTTCGGTTATTGAGGCCGCTTTTACTGCAAAGGCTGAGCGAACTCCTGCTATTTGATCTCCGCCCCATGGCTTTCTGCTCCCACCACATGAGCATGTAGCAGCTCCCAGGAGACCACAGTTCACAAACTGGCATATGAAAATTAATGGCTCTCTTTATTACGTGGGTGGGGACGGGAGGGAGGGTTGTGTTGCTTGTCGATGTATCGGTATAATTTACTCCAGCTCTTGAGTGTTTGCAAAACCGATGGCAGGGCAGCCTCTACAAGCATTTATGTGCCAGATTTGCATTGGTTTCACACCTCTAAAACAGCGACCCTTGAGAATTATGGGGGCCATATCCCAGCCACTCGTCAGGGCACAAGCTCAAGAGCTTGACTTGATTTTGAAAAGTTTGGTCCCCGGGTCACTAATAAAAAGCCATTACAAGGGATGACTATTTGATGACCATTAAGAGACGTTTATGGGCTCTGTCCAGCTCCCTGCAGTCATGTCTGCAGCTGCAAAGGGTTGCCAATGCACCTTTAGCTGTACTAAAGACCCAGCAGCACCTTCTCACCCAAACCACAGCCCTCTCTGGGCTCAGAGCTGCTCTGCGCTTCCAAAAGCATGATCTGCAGTCAATAAAACATTCATGTTGTTTTAAGAAGCAATAAAACCTCTAAGGTATGACACAGCAAATGTGTTTTTTTCAAATTATAAAATATTCAGGAAATATATACCTCTCACAAGTAATGAACTTCACATTGAATTTTCATCAGGCAAATAAAAAGCTGAAGTACTTAAAAATAATATAAATAAAATTCTTAGCCTTTTCTAATAAATTACGTGTGAGCGAATCTTTGTTGTCAATCACTTTTCTCAAACCTAATGATATCCCTTAGTCAAAATCTCTGCAAGCTCAAGGTAAGTCATTTCCACTTTTGTCAATCAAACCCAAATAATATTTTACCATCAGAACAAGTAACAGCCATTTCCAGAAAGATGCCTACATTTCTGAGGTGTTTTGACCACTTATCGTGACACGTCCATCCCGTTATGCCAACGGATGTTGTCTTGACGGTACTGGAAGTAAGCGATCAACATTAGTGAGTCTGACAAGTCACAGAACAAAGATGCACAGTGAGAAGAAATGAATTTTGAGCAGATACACCCGGGAAGATAAATGAAACGCTGATGAGATCAACTACACCCTGCACGAGTCCCGACAGTCCCACCGCGTCAACACCTGAGCTTTCCTATAATTTACAATGGAGTATTTTAAAACACAGGGCGAGAAGATACAGCAATCCCTTGACAACAGCAAAGCCTGCAAGAAATCAGCCTGGCCTCCTACTTCTCTGGACCAAATTCCCAAACATTCCCTTCTATTTAAAAAAAACATGGAGCTCTTGCGTAAGGCAGACCGGGGATAGCTGGGGTAGCCACCAGCTGAGGCAAGAACAGGGTTCATTGTACTTCAACACACGTGCCACCAAGTGTCCTGCAGGCATCATCTGGGGCTCTGCACTCAGAATAAATCCTACTGGTGACAAGGGTATTAAGACTGACCACATATTTTGGGGATGCTGCTGTGTCAAAAGCCCTAGAGAGGCTGGATTCATGCACAGATCACCTCAGGTATTTCTTGCACAATATTTATAGCAGAGTTGGTGCAAATATTTGCACCAAATACCAAATTTTCATGCTAGGGGAAAGTTCCTAAGATAGTTATGGGACTTCATTAACAGCACCTGATTCCTTTTGAGTGTGAAATGAGAAGTTAATTGCCTTTATGCCTTCAAAATATCAGACTGATCATTTTGTTCTGACTGTTCTAAATAGCGATTGCCAGGCAACAAGGACGGCGTTTTTGAATAAACCCAAATGAAGAAGCTCAGACCCCAAAAACTTTCACTGTAACTTACGCTCCAGAGTAATTTGGGCAGTTTTGCCAAACCTCACTTCAAAATACCCATTACAGACGGCAACCTGGGGGGAAAAAAAAACGGCTACACATTAAACAGAAGCAGAAGCACTGTTCATTTTTCTGCCTTACCTGTATTAACATTTTAAAGGCTGAGTGGGAGAACTAAGCTGAGGACACGTAATAACAGATTTTGTACAAATAAGATTTCAAACAAAGCAGGTTTTATTCCCTGTAGAAGGTCATGGTCCTCAGAAAATTCTAAACACTTTCCTCTGCAGGCAAAAAAAACAAAAAAGGCCCTCAAAGATGGCACAAGTTGGACAGCTGAAGTAATTATTCACCTGGGAAACTTGAGGCTATTATCTCCGATCCTGCCGTCAAGGATTGGATGCTGATAATTCACAGCCATGGAAATGAAATGCTCCTGCACGAGACACGAGTGAGGGAGATGAATTACAGACTTCCCTGATGATGGAAAAATGAGCGGCATGTTGATCACGTACACCAAAATTACAAACTCCATCAGCCTCGCTGCGATGTAGAAAACATAGCAGGGCACAGGAAATTACAGTCCAGGTAAATTATGCTGTCACAACCCTATAGAAAGTAGGTCTCTCGAACTGAATGCTGCCTTCGCACTCAGAAGACCTGACTTTGTCTCCTGGCTCTGTGTGACTCCGGACAAGTTGCTCCTGTGCTTTGTTTTGCCTGTCAGGAAGAATGGGCAAAGGAAAAGTGATAACTAATGTGTATCCTACCCTTGCACATGGCCGGTATCAGAATTTCTAGTGAAATTATTTGCTGTTTAGTAAAAGATATCCAAGATAGACCCCTTTTAATGAAGTCACCAGGCTGAGAGAGCTCCTCTTTGCCCACACAGGACCTGTTTCGGACAAGCAGAGACCACAGTCCCTATACATGTAAAAATGCCCCTTCCCAACCAGTGGAGATTTGGCCAGGACCTGCTACGCACCCTTGGGTTCCTCATAAACATGAAGGTTTGGTCAAACCATACACGTTCATTAAAGACCCTCATGTGAAAAACATGCTCTTTGAGCAGTGCTGTCTAAGCAGGGGTTTATAAATGTGCTTCTGTGCACATCTGTATCATCAATAATAAATATGGAAAATAAATATTTCCATGTGGGCTCTGAGACTTCCCCAACGCAACTCCACCAGCAGCGAGAGTCACAGCAGATCTCATAGCTTTTTAATTTTGTTCTGCTCTATGGGAAATGTCCCCTTTGTGGTTTGGGTAAATCCTCATGATCTGAGCTCGGAGGGAACAGCTGGAGAGTGTGGAAACAGCAGCCGTGGTGCAGGAAGGGAAGAAGATGGGCGACGCTGGAATCCACTCACGGGCAGAGGAGACAGCCCTGAGAAGAAAGAAGCCTGGACATCAGAGGGAGACTGCATGGAGCAGGGGTGAACCTTTCCCATTAATGGCAAAGACAGAGAATTTGGAAAATTAAACCAAACCAAAATGATCTCATAAAATATAAACTTTATGGTTTAAAGTGGTCTGAGAGACGTAATTGAAAAGGAGAACAAAGCTGGGGAAAGAGAGAGAAGAAGGAAATCTAAATAAAGCTGGTTAAACCATTACCTAACTGAAAGCAATTAGGAAGCTCTTTGAAGTCCTCAGGAGACTCAAAAGTTCAGAAGAGTTCTGACATAAGAAGCTTGGATTTGGGACCTTTGCTGGAAAAACTAAAATTAACAGCTTCTTCCTCTCTTAGGAAATTAGCTCCTACAAAAATCTGATTGGAAAAAATAAAGCAAAATATATCTCTTGACAGCCAGGTATTTTATGTAGTATATACACGGTACAGCAAAAACGGGTCACATTTAAATTCACACTGCAGGACAATTGATTTTTTTTTTTTAAGATTTACTCTTTCATTGATTTTTCAGATATGTCCAGACACCATTTTGGTCACTTCATCAATAATATTAAAACAGAAAAGGGAAAGGAATACAGGAAGGAAGGGCAATTGATTTACTTTATTTCAAAGCCTTCTACTCCAGCATCTCCTCTGATGCACAGTGGGCCAAAACCTCCCCCTGGGACAAATCCAGCCATTGAAATTACAACGGCTACTCCTATTTATGCTTGGCCTGATCGTGATCCTTTACATTCAAGAACGGAAAGCAAGCCATGGAAATATACCAGTGCTAATTCCAAGAATACCCAAATCAACAATTGCTAATCAGTTCATTGATTCACCCTTATGCTCTAAGACAAATTCAGCCTGACAGTCCACGACAGGAGAAAGCCTTTTAGTTAACCAGCCTTGACACCAGGATGGGAAGCCTCATAGCGGCGTTGGCCAACCATTGCGTCATTGCCCCCTTAAAGCACTCCCTCTGGGAAATTTCCTCAATGGTTTTCTTTTCAGAGTAATCTTTAAGATTTTAGGAACAACTATAAACAGGGAAAAGTCTGAGCAACAGAGAGCATTCTGGAAATGGAGGGACAGAGGCAGAGCCCCAAATCCTTTCCTACAGGCTGCTTTTGATTGCTCCTACTTGATATCGGCTCTAACATTACAGACTCAGAGCTAAAAGGTCCACAATAGGGCAAGCAGCCCCCATCTCATATGGTAACCTTATTTTCTTTATCGATTGCTCAGGAGGCAGATACCAACATGAAGGCTGAAGTTGAGAAATCTACTGAAGAACTCAATATCACCAGAGGTTTTGCTCAAGCTCAGTTCATGTGTGTGGAAATGAAACAAAAGCCATTTTACGTCCATTTAATGAGTTCTCCAAAGCCATCTGACAGTCTGGAGCTGCCTCCTCTCTAGGGTTCCTGGGTTAGAAAGAGTCAGGCTGTCTGGGTCTCTAATACTCTCATGGGTAGGTGTTTTTTTTTCCATAAAAAGCATGCACCACGTTCAGACAGTGAAAACCCAATGGACATACTAAAAACACCTGCAGAGAGGTCATCCTCTCATCAGAGCTGCAAATGGCTCCATTTGTTCCTCTGTCACAGCACAGGTTTTCCTCCCTGGGCTGTAAAAATCTGTCTAAAGCCCTGGTGAGGGCAAGTCAAAAGCTGCCAAACTCTTGTAGGTGTAGGTGACCCTTTGCCTGTCCTCCTCTTGCAATTCAAGCTGCTCCCTCTCTCTGGCTTAGAGGAGATCAAGGGAGGTTAAGTCACACCTTCCGGGATACAACTCTATCTTCTCCTCTAGAAGATATGCCTGACTACCTCTCTGCTCTGGTATTTTACCTCAGGCCTTTTCCTACATGATTTTTTTTAA
Organism: Jacana jacana; assembly: GCA_013400555.1. NCBI lineage: Eukaryota > Metazoa > Chordata > Aves > Charadriiformes > Jacanidae > Jacana > Jacana jacana. The sequence goes on from VZTM01001418.1 coordinate 546,103, forward strand.
GGTGGCTGAAAAGCAGTCTTGATGTTATGGTTGATCTGCTGCCTCCCTTAGAGCTCAGAAACCAGATAATTCATTTCCCCTGCAGATATGTGACCTACTGCACAGATACTGGATGACCACTTGGAGAAAATTTGATTTGACAAGTGTCAGGAGTGTCTCATGTCATACTCCTCATCTCCAGCCTTCTTCAGCTTCTCCTCCACCACTACTGCTTGAAAGTGCAACTGTGATTTCCCTGAAATTATCAGGAAGATAAGTTTATAAAGATGTGTTACAGTCTGCTTGGTCCTGGATGATAGCCCTGAACTTTAGCCAGCTCCTAAAGTTGGATCGGGGGCCAGCCAGTGTTTCTGCACTGGTTGCATTAAGAAAATTAGGGTTTTCATGGCCCAGTGCAATATCCACAGGAATTTCTGGAATATGGTTAGATTTGGGGTCAGGGTAGGGTCTCAGATGCAAGGTGGGTTCACTGGTTGGACATGTGCTGAGCTAGTTAACTCAGCTACCAGTTAAGCCTACAGTAGCCACATGCCTGTCTCCTGGGCTTCTAAACAAATACATAGTAATCCTCTGGAGGAATAAAAAAGCAAGAAAAAGCCCCATGAATGTACAGTCTGGTGACACACGGTCAGATCAAGGTGTTCAGAGGACATGGCGAGGTGGAGACAGTGATAAAGGAAGGGCAGGTTGACGTCTGATGGTGATGATGCTCCATTCTGGGGAGCGGGAAACTAGGGTCTGGACCCACTTCAACCTTCCACATTGCTGATGAGAGGGGGACATGAGCAAAAGGGCTGTTCTGATAGAATAGGAGCAAACTATCTGGACTCAATCTGCAGCTCTAATTAGCTGATGTATACTCATGAATATATCAAGGCTTCATACATACATAATTAACGTTAAATTATACAGATATTTGTCTGTCCATATGCAGAAAGCAGGGATAAAGACTCATAATGCACATAATTGCTATGTAAGAAGAATGGCTACACGCACATAGTATTTGTGCTGCTCATAATTAATTAAATCACCACTAAAACTAGCTGGAGGCTTTTCTTCTGCTTAATGGTACATTTATAAGCATTTTTCTACTTACGGCATTGCCCTGTATAAGACTGGATGGTAAATATCCAAAGAGCAAAGAAGAAATACGTGGCATCCGAGATATACATTAGGAAGAATTGGCTCCTCTGAGGCATTTGAGCTCATTTTCTAGTCGTGTGGATTGGCTAAAATGGATTACCCACACAAGGAACATGTTTTCCAACTCAAATAGGGTAAGTGTCAACTAAGCAACCTGAAAACACAAGAGGACTCGCCGGTTGAAGCAAAGAGTTAAATCTCCCCAAGGGTAAAACTAAAACTAGGAAATATTTCTGGATTTTAAGGGTTCGGGACACACACACACAAAACACACAGGGACACACACACACAGAACAACCAACCAAACAAAACTCCCAAACCCACAACCCCAATTTTTTTTCCTTATTTTGTTCAGACACTTTCATACAATGGAGAAAAGAATAATCACTGCAAGCCTTCATCTCTTTAGTTACCCCACACTGCACCCATTTATGATTACCCAGCAGCTCCCACGGGCTTTGGGACACTTCACAGACTTACAAACCCAAGGGGTGAGTCATGACCAGAGCTGGTGCAGAACCTCTCCCTTCACCCTACCCACCAGGCAACGTCCCATATCCCCACAGCCAAGACAACAGGGCATGAACTACTGTTTCTGCAAAAGGTGCTTATAACCCTTAGCAAGCGATTTGCCAGCCTCTTTCCACCTTTTTAAGGGATTTCTTTTAGCGATGATGTGCGGCAAAACCCACCACACTGAATGGTCTTCTCATCCCTCTCTTGTAGGACCTTCTGTGCCAGTGAGATGGTGGCACTCATGCTGCACCTGCTTTATCCACACAGAAACATTTCCAGCCTATCCCGCTCCCTGATGGGTACCTTGTACCTACCAGATTTGTTTCTAGGGAGAAATATAGACTAGAATTAGGGCACGCCGTGTGGTGGCACGTCAAAGCAGCAAAAGGACTATCAGAGAGAAGGGCTTGTAGAACCCATGGTGTGTGTCAGGCAAGATACCCAGAAACTGCAAGAGATTTATGGGAGCACCAACTCGTGAAAAAATGAGAAAGCAAACAAATACACTGGTCTCAGACTCTGCCTGCATACATTCCTTTAACACTGGAGATGGAAAGGTCACTGCCCAAAGGCCACTGGCTTAATGGTGGCTGTAATGTAATTGATGCTGTCAGTCCCAGACACACAAAAATCACAGGTCAGATCCTCAAAACATTAAAATAAAAAGGATTTAGTATCACAAGATTAAGCTTTAATGTAATTGAAGGCTTAATTTTAGCCCTCCAGCTTTTAATCTTTCGAAAATAACATTTTCAAGCTCTTTTCCCCAGTATCATCAAAGTTAGATTTTTACTTTAAGAATGGAGACGTATTTCTATCATTCCAGCTATAATTATAACTAAATTATAGCCACCCTACAGAAGTATGGTTAACTACTAGTACAATTATCTTCAACTAGCATCAAACTAGGCTAAACTGACAAAAGCCACACAGCGCTGTTGTCAGAAGAAATCAGGAGGGAAATAAAGAAATACAAGAGAAAAAAAACAACCCCACAACTGTCAGGAGGTTAATGATAAAATCCCTAGAGCTGGCAAGGCTGCTGCACAGCACAGACAACCAAAAGCATCCAAAGGAAAGCTTGCACAGACTGTCACAGGGCATATATATATAATGTGCAGGAAAACATTTTTATTTTTTCATATGAGGGCTCAGGACCACTTTCCTGGTGACACTAATGTGCCCAGAACAGCGGCAGACGGGTGGTAGCATTAATTTTTCATCTTTTTCCCCATAGCTGCTGAGGGTCAAAGGAAGGAGAATAAGGAGAGTGGCCACCCATAAAGCCGGATGGTCCCTCATCCCTATTTTGTAGCAGCAGAAACAAAACCATTGAAATTAGTGGGATTTTACTACCTGTACCAGAGAAAAAAAAAAAAGAGGGGGGGGGGGTGGTGGAAAGAAATATATCCTGCTTGGAGAGAGGGTCTGCAGACGTGTTCTGGAGTCACTGAGTGCTATTTGAGGCGCCGAGAGCCCTCAGTCTCTCTGCAGGGTGCCCAAATCACCCCCAAATCGTTGCCCCTCCCTGGATGCTGGTGAGAACGTGGCCCTGATGAGCCCAGTTGGCTGCTGGATCTCCACCTCGCAAAGCCTGCTCCATTGTGACCCATTTCTGCACTAATTCGGCTCTGCTGAAATTAGACACGTCTTTTAAAAATGTGTTATCTACTGCTGTGACGATCATCAAGATGCATCATTAAAAGTGCTTTACATTGACAAAAAAAACCCTCACCACACAGCAGAGTTACAAAAGTGGCAATTTTTAGTGACTTGTGGAAACTTACAGGGACTTAAGGACTCCATTTCTCAGACCCACAGTGACACACAGGGACCACGAACCACCTGGCAGGATGGTGACTGCTGATCCCAGTTTGGGGAAGAGGGACATGAGAATCTGGGAATCTTGGAAAGATTTGGGCGGTAGGCAGGAGCACAACTCCTTGTCACATTTCTGCAGGGCTTCTCTTTCCCTAAAATAGCCCAGAAATTAATGACCTGGTTAATGCCTAATCTTTATTTAATTTCATTTCTCTCAAAATGTTCTTCTGTTTCACCCCTTTCTCTGCCTTTTCGTAAGTGGTGCCTAGAGAAGTTGCTCCAAATTTCTGCCTGAGTACCAGAGCAGTAACACAGCCTCCATCACTACCATCACTACCACTACTACTATAATCTGTGATTTCATCTCTTATCAGTGTAGAAATTAAGCAAGCGTGTAATACCACAGAACCACGCAGTGATGAGTCCCTCAGGGACCTCCTGCATGGCCCCAGCTCAGCTACTGGTGTCTTAGACCTCTTGGCGGGGCTTGGGAGATTGACCTGCTGCCCCATTCCAGCAGGGAGCAGGGTATAAAAGTGCTGCTAATTCTCCAACAATTTCATTTAAGGACTATTCCTGTCCCACTGCTGTGATGTGAGAACTCACCAACAAGTTTTCAGGGAAGTCCATGAACAGACTCCCAAAGAAATCCTCCCAAGAGAAGGGTTGGGCTGCATAACCTTGAAGAAGACTAAAAGACAATCAATGTGAGGTAAAGAAAGAATAGATAAATTAGGAAGAATAGAAGAAATAGTGAGAAAGATGAAGAGAAGACTGTTTTAGACAGTAGAGAAACTGGAGTGGGTTTTTTTTCACATTACCCAAGGAAGAACTTCAGTGACAGTTTCAAATACACTGCTCCATCTCATGGTACTTCAGTGTGTCACCCCCAAGCATGTCTCACAAGCCAAACCAGACATTAAAGCTTTTCCCATCTAAAATTCTAGGCACCTCTTAAGGGAAAAGTGTTTTGAATGTCAAGAGAGAGAACTATAAAAACTCGAGTTTCAACTGCCGCCATTTCCCATTTAATATCACTCGTTAAAAACATCTGCATCAAGAATTAAAGGCGCCCCTTATTTTCATTCTCTACGCAATTTTAAAGTTTCAGGTGACCATTCCATGGGATGTAATAAATCTTGTGTGGCTGTGAGCAGTTGATATGGTTTATTTTAATGGCCACAGTTAAAGGTTTCATGGGATCAGGCCACAACCAAATCTCTTTATAATAATTCTTTAGGCTACTGCATAATTTATAGCCCTTATGCACTTTTCATGATCTAATTTACCTTCCTCTTACAATATTTTGTAAAACCAGTGTTCCATTTATAATGATATATATCCCATTATAAAACATACTGACTACTTTGTTACCAGAATAGCATTTTGTGTGTGTAAACCAAGGGGCATTAGCATATGCCAGAATTACTCTCCCAACTCAGTGATATACGGAGCATAATGGAATTATGAGCAATTTGGTCCACACTGTCAAAAATATAAACGCAGTGAGAGTTTAATAGCAGGCCTGCAAATAATGTTTCATAAGAAAAGCATATTTTTGCAAATGAGATTCCCCCAAAAGAATAAAATCTAGAAGGGAGGTGAAGGAGGCAGTGGAAGCAAGGCATGGGGTCAGCTATGGGGACTGAGATCTTGCATTTATTGGGCACAACCACTGAGAAGGGAGAGGGGAAAAGGCAAAGTGCATGGATTCACCATTAACATGAGGGAATGAAAAGACCAAGAGGTTGTGGGGAAAGGCTACAGTTTTCCTAAGGGAAGATTCACCAGGAACAATCATACTAACAAAGCCAAAATTTTCAACTGTCTTTAACTAAAGTATCAAAAAATATTTCTCTTTAAAGCTAGCAGCAATTGATCTCTATGGGCTCCTTCAATTCAAGTTCTCTCTGCCCATTTCAATAGTATTTAACCATATCCAACTTAAACAGGATTTTCTTGACCTTGACACTAAATACATTTCTCTGCCTAAACCACACTCGACTGTAAAGGTATGTAATAGTTCAAGAGACACTCCAACACGGATTATCTACCCCATATCCAGCCTTGCCTAAAGAAAACCTCCCACCCACTCAAGCATGTAATGTCCTTTCCTGGTAGCAAGAGTTGTGAAACATATTTTCCTCATGTTACTGCAATATGTAAAATATTACACCACCTGCCATATGATAATTCATTCAAACAACAGGAATCCAATCGTTGCTTCCTTTTGCAAGGTTGTGTATATACACATTTACGTATGGTGGCTGCCTCAGCGGAGACTATTTTTAATTCAGCAGTTTTCCTTTTTATCAGGGTATAGTCAAAATCTTTTTGTTTCCCAAAATTACCTACACAGACCGGCACTGCAGAGGCTAGACTACATTTACTCCCCAAAATACAAACTCTGAACTGTATTACTGGAAATATCTGAAGGAAGCAAATATCAGCAACATCTTCAAAAGCTGGTATTTCCCTTTAGTTATTTGCTCATTTATTTATGCTTTACTACACCAGCATTACCTAGTGTAAGACTTCCACACGCTCCACAAATTTCAGTGACTAACTGTGATAATGTTGTCAGTATTTAACACGGTATCAAAAGCCTCCGCTCTCATTCCCATTTTATGTATGGAGAAACTGAAATACAGGACATTTTGCTGGGTTTCCAATAACTTTTCTATAATTGAATGTTTGGGCCAGGGTGAAGAACAGAATGCAAATGGCTTCATTTCCAACGTTGGGTTTCAAACCCACCCCCGTGTTTTATCTCAGAGCAGTTCTGGCAATTTCTATGTCTCTGCCCCAGGAGCACACAGTCCCTTTACCTATTTCAAAGCCAGCAACAGGAAAATTTTAGTTTTAAGGAAACTGGATGGGAACATGTTTATTTCCTCCCAAAAGGTAGGTGCACATGTTCTTACCGGGGGAAGATTCAGCCTGGCTCTCCCTTTCCCTCTTAGGGTGCCTGAAAAACCTTTCTGGCTTCAATTTACAGTCGCTCGCACCGATTCAATAACCCCGTTCAGACTCACGGCAGTGACTATCATCCCTGTGCCAGCTGCTTCGACACAACCAAAAGGCTGTACAACAGTAATCCAAGGATACATGCTCCGCTAAGTTCAATTTTAGCTACCATAGCCCACGGGCTAGAAGCCACATTTCTGCACCTCCCGAACTCACAGAGAGAGAGAGAGAGAGAAACACAAATCCCATCTGCAGCTGTGCCACCGAGTAATGATCGAGTTCTGGAAGAGGCACAGCGTTTCCCAGGCTCTTTTCTGCTTCTTATGAAATAATAATAATAATAAAAAAATAATAAATATATGTTAAAAATCCTTTACACCTGCATTTAAAATGCACCTCGATTTCAGGAGGGTTACTGAACACCAGACTGCATATTGCATTTGGCAGTGATAAAATCAAACCGTCATTGCTCCTGGAGGCTGAGCACAGCTCATATATATCTTACCCTTTAAGTCCATTCTATCGAAGCTGTAGCACAAATAAAGATGAATACTATCTCTGTCTAAGCCGGCACAAAACCACCCCTCAATCTAGCAGGAACTGCACAACACTTATTACCTCTACACAGGATCCTGCTTAAGCTTAAAAATACTTTTTTATTTTTTTTTATTATTCCTAGATTGCATTCCTGATTTTTGTTAAATCCTTTGTACCAAGCTCGCTGCTTTAACCTCTCCCTATCAGTTTAAGATGTTTATCAGTTCCTAACAGAGAAGCCACCTGTAACAGACAGATCTGCTGTCAATGTAGATGGGCTTGAGAGCAGCCATCAAATTTTATGTATAGCCAAGAGCTTTGCTTTGCTATGTGGTAGGGAAAAGATTAAAACCACTGAAAATTACTAAGAGCTTAAGTCCACCATCCTCCTAAATGTTAAAAAAAAAAATTTCTATCACTTTGCTATATGGTTTTTTTTTATTCTTTTTCAATCCCCTTAAATAAATAATTCCCACTGTGACAACCCAGCTCAGTGTTGTAAGAGGGCGGAAGGGATAACTGATCTACCTCCTCGGTCACACCGCTCCATTCTGGTCCTCGGCACAGGCAAACTGCTGATGTTTCTTTTATCTGCCAGATCTAGAGGGGGGGAAAGAAGTCTTATATCCCTTACTGTGAGTTTTGGCTGATTCTGTACCCAATTAGATATTTTTTTTTTAATCAATTCTTTGGCTTTTCACCAATGCTGTTAAGCAGAATAAAAGCTAAAGGCTGAGCCAGGGAGATAGGGAGATTTGAATGCTACTGGTGTGACATTCCCCCTTGGGCCACTGTCGGTGAACTATTTAAGTTCTACTCATGCCCTATTTTGAAGATTTAGAGAGCACATAAACTTTGTAAGGGCCTTCTGAACAAGACACTCCACTGGCTTTTTCCAAAATGGGATGGATGGGATAAAATCCTAGTGGGACTGGAGCTGAATGGCTGCCTTCAACCAATGTGACCCTTGGTCCAAGGCTCAGAGATTCCTAGACCTTCTGAAAACCTTTATATGACTGGATTCCTCTCGAGTTCATGGAGAGTTAATCATTCATTTTGCAGACCTGACGTGCTCACAGGCTGCAGACTGGGCTCTCCTGGGCGACAGAACCCTTCGAGAGACAACAAAGACCTGAACAAAAGGGAGATGGACACAACACAGTTGTCCATCTCTGATGGGGTTAAGAAAGCTGTTGTGACCTGCACCTGCAGGAGAGCATGGACTCTTCAGTCCCCTTGAAATCAGAAGAGGGGCAGCTCTGACCTTGTACAGCTATTGCCAAGCTCTTCAGACCTGCTGCTGGTGGCCCTTTCTCCAGCTGCTAGGAGAGCCCAGCCACCAGCTGAGACGCCACTTTCTTCTCCCCTGGCCCTCTTCAGAATACTCACTCATCAGCTTTTCAGAAAGACAACTGAATCTTTTGGGAAACGCTGTATTTACCCACTACCCAAATTTAGGCTGAATAATAATCTTCATCACCTGTGGATTGAGTCATATTAATGGCCAAGTCTCAGTCTATTTGTTTTTCACCACAGCCCAACGCCAACAGGGGAGCACCCCTCACACCCACCTGCTGCATTCGTGCTGTGGAAAGGAGGCTGCAGGCACAAACCAGGTAAGTCTATAAACAGTTACTCATTTGCATGGACATTTATTAGATTTGTAAATGTAAACTTTGCCTGGTGGGCTTTGGAAAAGGGATGGTGTAATTCTAAATCAATAGTGAAATTACATTGTGTTTTATGGGTTTGATTCTAAATCTTTTTGTGTTACATTTTCTGCATGTACATATTAGAGTTTCTATATGTATTTCCAGTCTCTGTGCATTGTTATTTATGTTTATAGGTTGAGGGAGACATTTCTTTCCAATGGAAACTGGAAATATTAGAGCAGGAAATCTAATCTCTCTAGAAACTCAAAGGAAACAGAGGGGGAAAAAAAGTAATGTGTGAGAATGGTTTTCTTACCTGCCAACCCAGAAGGCTGCAGAACATTTAATTGGGATGGAGGTAGAGTGGGTGACAAGGTCAGTTAGTGCAAGGAACTGGCCAGGTCAGTAATCCCTGGGTCCAGAAAATGCTGGTCAGCCCAGCTTGCTTTTTTGCAAAGTTCATTTCCAGTTTGAGAGGGGTTTAAGCTGAATATTCTTCTATTCAGAGCCTGACCCAGCACTATTAACCACAGCCCAGCCAGCCAGAAAGCAAGCACGAGTGATTCAACAGCAAAATATAAAATCCTACCACTTTTCTACTCTGAATAAGAGAAATACATCCAATCCCAGCAAGACAGGTAGGGATTAGAAAGGCATTTGGATTTAGAGACCATGCAGAGGTCCATCTGATTAGACCTGAATCAGACCAGACCCAGATCTTGCCACTTCCAAGTACCTTTGCCTCGTGTGTTGGCACAACCCCCAGTAGGCAGAGACATCTAAAGTGAATTCTTATTTTAATTTTGATATTCCAACTGGTATTTCCCCCAAAGATTCTTGGTTAGTCCTTTCTACTTGCACCCACAACCATAACTGTTTCTGAACTGAAGGAGGGGAGAATGAGATTAGATGCTAGAAGGAAATTCTTTCCTGTGAGGGTGGTGAGACCAGGTTACCCAGAGAAGCTGTGGCTGCCCCATCCCTGGAGGGGTTCAAGGCCAGGCTGGATGGAGCTTGGAGCAACCTGGTCTGGTGGGAGGTGGTGGGAGCCCAGGGCAGGGGGGTAGGAACATAATGATCTTTAAGGTCCCTTCCAAACTCCAGCCATTCTATGATTCTGTGTTCTCTGCTTGCATACCAGGAGCAGGATGCATTAAAGGCAAAAGTACCCTTATTACCTGCTCATGTCTCACTCCCATGTGCATTTGCTTGTCACGCAGGAGATTACCTCTTTCAAGCTGCTCGCTCCCACTTTTGTTCTCTGCTGAGCTCCTGCTTGTCAACACATTTATCCGTTTGCTGCTTTCAGCCAAAGAAGTTTAAAAAAAAAGCAGGTTAAAAAAGGAGCAGGAGGAGGAGAAGCTTCGCTTTTGGCACTGTATCTGCGCAACTGAAGAGAGAGAAACATTATCAACTGCCAAGTGATCTGATTCTTTAAATAAAGGGATAAATAAAATAGGAGTGTTTGCATTTATCAGTTCTTCATGCTGGGGGGAGGGTGAAAGCAAGACTTAGGTGTGGCCCGTCTCCCACCCATCCTGGCTCCAGCTGGGGATGGCTGAGCACCCCCTTTTTAAAGGCAGTGGCTGCTCTGAGGGACAGAGGTCTCTAGAAGTTCAAGGTCTAGGTCAGGGAAGTCACCAAGATCTCACCAGGCTCAGGGAGAAGAGCTCCCAGCCTCAGGAAGACTCTTCTTCATGCTCCTTACAGCTTAAACCTCTCTGATCTGTGTGACATGAGACACCGCCAAGACTATGGACAAAATTTGGAACTGGCTCCAAATCCCAAATAGTTTTTATTGGCAGGAAGTTTTGAAGCATCGGGCTTTGGCTTGAGGTGGTCCAGCAGATACAAGGAGTTACATTCTAGTTTTCAGAAACCTTTGGAAGCCTTGCTGAGTCAGGCTAGGAAAACCTCAGCAAAAAACAAACCCTCATATTCGCTAAATTAACACCAAGGATAATTCAGCAGTCCCTCAGAGTGAGGCGCTTCTCCCATAATCTGCAGTTTACACCCGCAGCTCTCCCTGCCACCCTCTCCCCCCTTCTTCCCTCTCTTCCCACGCTCAATTCGGTGTTTCTGGTTCTTTTTCCCCTCGCTGCGTGGTGCTGACAGCCGCTGTGGATACACTTGAGTTTGTTACGTTTTCGACAACCTTGTTAAATCAAAACAAATCACTTCCCACATTCCGAGACCCACTTTGCTGAAACAAACAGGGAAGCCTTTTCCTTCCCATGCACGCTGGTAGCCACAGCACTCTCGCTGCCGCTATTTGCAGCAGAAGAAACGTGGAGGAGCAGCCCCTCTCGCAGCACCGATGAGCTTCTACTGCTCTCTCTACAGGGCACCAGGAATACGAGAGGAAGAGGAGACTGTTCCTAAGTGGTACAAAAAAAAAAACCCCAGCAAACCAACAAACCAACCCCACAGCCCAATAATTCTTCCAGGGTTGCGTCAGGGTTTCTGCGAGTTCCCGTGTTTACTTTAGCTCAGTTGGTCTTATTTGATTCCTGCTGATTTGTTCATCTTTAATTAAGAGCTCGTGGGCAAAAGGAAGAGGCAGAGCAAGAACACACATTTAAATAGATAAGAGAAACAAATACAAAGGCTAGAGTATTGATCACTGAGGTTTTAATTAGTTTGATATTGATGGAAACATCCCTTGCAGAATGGGTGAGAAGGTGTTCTTTTCTAGAAGGCTGTTCTGGGCTCCTTTCTAGATGGGAACCACAGAGAAGATGAAGGTAGAAAGCAAAAGCATACTCCAGCCGTGGTAACAACGAAGCAGTGGCTTCAGCAGGAGATGGATCGAGCCCTAATTGATGCAACACATGCAGAGAGCACAACACATAATTTCAATATTGTCTTGCCAGGCTCCCCAACAGACACTGAGCAGACACCAGCATCATCTTCTTTTATGCAATATTTATCCAGAAGTTGTATTTTTTTCAAAGCAGAGTATTTATTGATGTCTTGTGTCTGGCTGAATCTCAGCACGCAGATGTTGTATATATTTCAAGGAGAATGCCATCACTATGAAATAGTGCAGAATGTTAACTCTCTCCTTTTAATTAATCTTCGGCTGTTTGCAGAACGCACCGTTCATCATTTCGAGCTGTCACCTCTGAAAACTCTTATCACAAGGAGGAGAGTTTCTTTCTCAGCACGGGATACGTTCACTTTCTACTCCTCTTACTTAGAGTAACTCCGAGCATGTAGGTCAAAATCCATCCTGAGCAGCAAGCCAGCAAATGCCTACACACCACTTACCTCCTCCAAATACAGTGTTTTGAGACATAAATGATGAATAGAGCCTGTAGTGACACTCAGTACCGGGGTGAAATTCCCCCGTTATGATGAATTGGCTACCAGGAGCTCCCGGAGAAATTTCTCTGATGGTTATCATCAGCTCTGCTTTCCTTTCTTGTACCTGCTCCATCCCAGAGTGAATCCTGACAGGGTTACGGGGTGAGTTCAAACAGATGTGAATACTCCCTGGATCTTGATCTCTTTGTTCCTCATTTATGTTAAAAGTATGGTTACCAGAATTGATGGCATGAAACTTTTTGCAACCCTGATTATTGCCAAACATATTAGGCAGAACATGGAACAAACCATATTATGAATTTCATAGAATCATCGAATCATATAGGTTGGAAGAGACCCTTGGGATCATCCAGTCCAACCATCAGCCCTACTCTACAAGTTCTCCCCTACACCAGATCCCTCAACACCACATCCAATCTACTCTGAAACACAGTCAGGGATGGGGACTCCACCCCCTCCCTGGGCAGCTGATTCCACTGACTGACCACTCTCTCTGTGAAGAATTTTTTCCTCATGTCCAGCCTAACCCTACCCTGCTGCAGCTTGCAGCCATTCCCTCTTGTTCTATCACTAATTGCCCCTGAGAAGAGACCAGCACCAACCTCCCTACAATGTCCTTTCAAGCAGTTGTGGAGAGTGATGAGGTCTCCCCTCAGCCTCCTTTTCCTCAAACTAAGCAATTCCAACTCCCTCAATCGATCCTCATAAGCCTTATTCTCCAGGCCTTTTACTAGTTTCTTTGCCCTCCTCTGCACTCACTCCAGCACCTCGATATCTCTCTTGTGCTGGGGTGCCCAGAACTGGACACAATACTCAAGGTGCAGCCTCACCAATTTCCTCTGTTTCAGTTGTTTTATCAATACCCAGCTATTTATCCTTCCCAGTGCAGAGCATCAGGGAAGGTCAGGGAGCCCCAAACATGTCAATAATAGCATTCAGGTCTGGGGCTACTGTGCTAACGGCACCATCCTGTACTTCTGCAGACACAGACATGTTATTAACTCTACCAGGAGTTTTGGGTTCATAGCTGGTATGCAAGACGTGACGAAGAGCTGGGTAGTGAAATGTAGTAAATCAAAACCTTTCCAACTCACATTCGTTGCCTACATTAATTAATGTACATAAATTGTTAATGTGCCAATGTCTATCCTTCCAAGCATGTACTCAAAATGCTAATAATTCACTTACATTCCTGTGGGTTTAACTTGATAGATTCCCAAGGGTTTCCTTCCACATATTGTCTATCTGTTGAAAGAAAGCTCTTCTACTCGGTATTTATGAAACAATACACAGCAGACAAGGGAAACCAAAAGGGACTGGTGAGAAGTTAAATCAGAATGGGTGAAGGGTGTAGGAGCTGTCAGCAGCAAAGTGAAACAATAATTGAATCTTAAAAGCTCACTGCTACAGTAATAACTGATAATAAAATGTTCTTTTAGTTGTCTCAGTAGTCTAAATTTTAGCTAATCTAGTTTGATTTCAATAGCCTTAAAAATAGAAACTTATAGTAGAGTTCAGAATAAGCAATGTATTAAACAGTAACATTTATGCATTTGCTGAGATCTGCAGAGGATGACACAGACCGGCATTTAGTCCGTAATTTTCAGCCAAAGATCACAGAGAGCAAACTGATTACGTTGGGAACCTCTGAACCTACCACTGAGGTGTAATTGGGTCTCCTCTACTTGTGCAACCCTCACTTTATTCTCAAGCTGAAGACACCAAAAACCAATGAACCTCTTGTCAGCATTCATTGACCACAGGATTTTAGGGAAGATGAGGGCAACTGTGCCTTAGGAAAACCATGGTGACAACATCTCAGGGGAGATGATTCTAACCCTCTACTCTGCCCTTGTGACACACAACCTGGAGTACTGTGTCCAGCTCCGGAGACTTCAGTATAGAAAGAACATGGAACTGTTGGAAAGGGTCCAGCGAAGGGCCACGAAGATGATCAGAGGGCTGGAGCACCTCTCCTGTGAAGACAGGCTGAGAGAGCTGGGAGAGTTCAGGCTGGAGAAGGCTCCAGGGAGACCTTAGATGAACCTTGCAATATCTGAAAGGAACTACATGAGATCTGGAGAGGGACTTTTTGTTAGGAAGCGTAGTGGCAGGACAAAGGGTAATGGCTTTAAATTGGAGGAGAGGAGATTTAGATTAGATACCAGAAAGAAATTCTTTCCTGTGAGGGTGGTGAGGCACTGGAACAGGTTGCCCAGGGAAGTTGTGGCTGCCCCATCCCTGGAGGGTTTCAAGACCAGGCTGGATGGGGCTTGAAGCAACCTGCTTTAGTGGGAGGTGTCTCTGCCCAGGGCAGGGGGGTTGGAACATAATGATCTTTAAGGTCCCTTCCAACTCTAACCATTCTATGATTCTAAGGATTCTGACATGGGCTCCAACCCCCATCCTCTATCCCTAAAGCACCGGTTAGTCCAGCAGAGAGGGTCCAGCTTCTGCTAGTGGGGTGGTGCCTGGTACTACATGGGCTGACTGGTTACTTCTAATTGAACTGCTTCTAGGGTATACATGAAAAATTTTGCAGGATCGATACCCACGTGCCACGATATGAATGCATTTCTTGATGTTGCTTAGCAACTCTGTACGTTTGCAGTGTGGACATGCCAACACTACTAATGGTCACTCTATCTCCTGGCTCCATCACACTGGGCTGGCTGCTTTGCAGAAGAATAAACACCATTTTCATCTCTGACTCGTTTTTCACATATCCATAAAAATTCATGAAAACAGACATTTCTCTGCGTTGGATTTCACACGGTAAGGGAAAGTTTACAATTCTTTGACTCCAGTGTGAGAAAAAGGAAGATGTGAAACACCATCTCTAAAAGGGTAGTGCAACTCTAAAGCCTTGCTCTACAGAAAACGCTGTGCACGATCCCATATTTACTGTCTTTCAGGTATTTCATGGCAAACCCTTACGAAACACCCACAACCCGAGCAGACTGCAGCCTCAACCCGGAATTCAAAAACGCTGCTCAGTTATTTTTGGCTTTCAGCTCATTCCCAAGGAGAGATGTGCTGTAGGTGAACTCCCACCCCCACTGACATCAGCAGGGCACTAATGGGGTTACGCATCCCTAATCCTGACCAAAATCTGCCCCTGCAAGGGCTACGCGAGGAATTTCACTGGCATCCCTATCCACTCAATTAGAATTCATCAATACCTATTGCATAAACGGGTGAAGAAAATATAATTTATACGCCGGGTGCTTTCTAGACTTGCATTTTAAAGTTCATTGCGTTAATCAAAACAAACAGAAAAAGGCACTGCAAGTTGCCTTTGGTAAAGGTCTTCAGCACCGCCCCATCACAGCATCTTCTCCAGCCCCACTGGCCTCTGCCATTCCCATGGACTATCGCAGAAGCCTCCTCCTCAAAAAGCATATTTTCCCCAAAATGAGCCAGTGGCAGGGACTGTGCCTCACAGCCAGTCTGTCAGACAGCATCCACCAGGAAGGAACTTCCCTCACGTTCCAGCCAAGTTGGATGGCTACCACTGGAGCAAGAGCCCAGTATTAAAGGTTACAGCACCACACGTACCGATCAGGAAAGAGTGTCCCCCTCAAGAGAGAAACATGTCTGCTTGAATTAAGGTTCACTTCAGAGCCAGGTCTTCTTTCATTTTATTACAAAGGCTCAAGACCAGGCACAGAATAAAATATTTCAGTAAGTGCACTTTCTGTCCTCAAAGCACTAAGGTGCTTCTGGTATTTTGTAGAGCACAATTTTGTGCATCAAATAAAAGGTAGCAGCAATTAATTTGAGGCATTATTGAAGTATTACAGGGGGAGTGAGTTATATTTTGTTTTAATGACTTGAGCTAGATATCAAAGGGTGAACAAACCACACCCCATGCCACTTCTTTAGAAGAAGCTCCTGGTTTCTAGGTGTGACATGAAACGTAGTCCCTCTGCTAATATCATCCCCTGAGAAGAAATGCAGAGTAGGAAAGAAGAAATAAAGTTAAACTAAGATTATGGAGCTTCGTTTCTGCTCTCTTCACTCGTTATCTGCAGCAGCTAAAAAGGAACAGAACCCCAAACCACAGTCCCTCTCTTTCACCCTGGCAGGCTAGGTGTCAGCTATAAGGGACCCTCTGAATACCAATCACACGTGGAAACCAAGCACCAATTGCCGAGCCAAATGAAATACCAACAGCAAGCCCAGTGAATTCTAAAACCAATTAAAGATTATGAAACAAGTTCTTGTTAGATGAAAATTCCACATGGACCACCATTTAAATATTCTCAGAGCAATAACTTGGAAATCCAGGTAAAACAAAAATATTTTTTTTCCTAAAAAAATCATAATAAAAAAGAAACATTTTATTGACAAAAAAAATGCTTTCGTTGCACTGAAATATTTTTTTCCAATTATATTTGCAATTTCTAACTTTTCATTGAATTTTGAAATGTCAGTCCTGCACAGAACAGAAATGCTAAATCTCAGATAGTTCAGGTAAACAAGAACTCGCTGCACACACACATTCACGTTAAGACCGACAGCAGTTTTTCACTGGGAGGCTTACTGTTCTGCCAGTCTTGGGGTTTTCTTACTCCTTTTTAGCAAAGATTTATATTCACAGCATCCTGCATCTCTGCAGCACGGAAAACACAGATAACGCTGGACTAACAAACAATTCTTCATAGCCAAGCCCCTGGATCTGAAAGGTCACCTTTCCAGACATGAGCTAAAACCTCTTGTATCAGTAAGAACCTATTTAGCTCATGTCCTCAGTCCCTCGCAGGAGACACGAATAGAAATGTTCAGTGAGCCAAGATCATGACATCAGGGTACATGACCCTTGTTTTCGCTCCTCCACCATTTTGGCAGACACAGGAATAATTTTCCTCTTGTTCCAGGCCACTGGATGGCTCAGAGGCCTGTGAAGTAGGACAGTGGCACTTTTCCACCTTCATAACACACCGAGCTTGTTCTCCATCGCCTCTCTGTTTCCATAAGCCCATGAACACAAGAAAGGTAACTTTTGGAGCCCAATCACAATATACACCCACAGGCAGAGACTGCCAAGGCCCCCTTAATGCCCCACTGCTAGTCCTCGCAATCAGTTGTGGTCTTAATAGTTCATTCTATGCCTTTGATCTCCTTGTCAATGCCACAAGAGTCATTTAGATGTGGTTTGGGGGAATATGGTGTAGGGGAGAACTTTGTAGAGTGGGGCTGACGATTGGACTTGATGATCCCAAGGGTCTCTTCCAACCTGAATGATTCTATGATTCTATACCTACTTTCCCAGCCCTTCTGAATTCCCAGCCATGCAGTTGTCCATCAAATACCCCACTGCTTCTCACCTTGAGCAGTCAAAACAGCCTTGCATATTTGGTGTTCAAAGATTTCACAAATTTCAGTAACCATCTAAGGATGAGAAAACGCCCCAGTTTGAGTGATACAGGTCTAATTTATCTTCTAATACATAGGAAAACTGCACTTTTAGAAGTGCCTGAATTGGTAAAAACACGTACTTTATAGCCAGCTCTGTGGTGCAGGTTTCAAGGTCTTGGTGTTTTTGAGCTCACCAGGTGCAGGGATGAGAAGGAGCAAGACCCAGGCACGCGACTCAGGGTGCCACCAGGATTATTTCGTCGCATGAACGTCACATTCAATATAAATTAGAAAGTTTACTGAGAATTTCTCTCTCTCTCTCCCCCTTAATGACTGCAATCTTGAGAACTCCTTGCCCCTGTGCCAGAGCCCTTCTCTTCCTCTCACATCGCTCACAGTGTCTCACATTGGCTGTCCCTGCTGGGATTTCACAGCTTCCTCCTGGAGGAACAGGCTGAGCATAGAATCATAGAAACACAAGGTTGGAAAAGACCTACAAGATCATCTAGTCCAACCACCCTCCTGTCACCAATACTACCCACTCAGCAACTAAATCCAACTAGTGTAACCCTTGTATATTTTATATTGGTATTGGGATCAATATAACTTTGGTAGCTGTAATGTTAATTATCTACTCTTATTCTATTAAATCTGTTTATATTCCAACCCTCAGATTTCTTGATTATTTTTTTTTTCCAATTCCCCTTCCAGGGTGGGGAGGAGTCACTGGGTGAGAGAATAATCATTTAAATGACAATAAATCACCGTGAGTTTCTCAAACCATAATGGAAAAGTATGGTTGTTTATTCATTTTTCACCAAACCCAGGCAAACCCACAACTCAGGGTACACACAGCCAGAGAGCAGGCAAGCAGAGGCTTTGACAAACCTGGAGGGAGTCCTGGGTGATGGAAGAAACCTCCCCACTCACCCGCCCCTTCCTCTGCCAAGCCCTGGGAGGAGTCAAAGGTGACGAGCACCACAGTGCCTCAGGTCTCAGCCTACAGCAGGGGAGTTTAAACCACCTGAGACAGGGGATAATCCCTGGTTTTGGGGGAGGTGTCTTTGAACAATCTGACAGCTTTATAGGAGAAAAACGGGGAAACTAAGCGTATCCCAAAAAAATGACAACCCCTTTTACTTCATTCAATTTGCCAGAGCTACAGGAGAGCAAGCGTGCGGAAACGCTTACACCTGATAGTGCAGCATCATTTTCCCTATCTCAGAGTGGAATTTGCTCTCACTGGACTGTCTGTGGTTAAGTAACCAATTTTTGCCTTGTTTTCCTCTGCTATAAAAAAAATTCCCACTTAGTAAAACGAAAAAAGACCTAAATTCTCTGTGCAGAACAGGGAGTGACAGCCGTACAAAGCATCTGAAGGCGAAATAGTTGTCTTTCACAAGTTGAAAATTGTATTGATCTCTATTGACAGGTCTTGCTCATTATACACTTGGGAATATTCTCTGCTCATCCCAATGCAGAGCTAAATACATGCATTTAAAGCAGACTCTATTATACTGACAGAAAAATCACATCCCTAACCTTAGATCCCCAGAGGTACAATTATTAACCTCCGAGACAACTTTTAAAGAGCAGTTCAATGGATAGAAAATAGCAGCTTTTGGCCTGTAATGCTGAGCTGAACAGAAAATTATATCCTTGTGTTGGAATGGGATGGGCTGAGTTCCCACCCCAGTGAACAGATCAGCTTCTCCATGAAGTTTGGTGAGGGCTTAAAAGGAATTTCTCTGATACCCTATTGGATTGCCATGGGCCCCACTGCTTCAGACCTTTTTAGACTCCCTAAGCCATTTCCATTAGGCTAATAAAGCCCTTCTTAGCATACATGCAAGGTCTGCACTTGCCCAAATGCACTAGAGATGGGAGATTTTTCAAGGAAAATGATTGTTCCCCGTTAGATTTGCATCTTCTAATTTCTTTCCCATCGAGATTAAACCTTAATTATATCTTCCCTTTTGGAAATAGGTCTGGAAATACCCAGGAAGTGCAGTTCTGCCCACCCAGCTTATGTAGGAGGACAGGAGACCTAAAACCCTCTTTCAAGCACAGGAACCAAAGTCTTAGAGGAAAAACAGTCCATGTTGCCCCAGGGTAGAGTGGTCCAGATTAAAAATCAGTTTAATAAAGGGAACTATGGCATTTTTAAAGCTTTTTTATGTGAAATGATTCAAGGAGATATTCCCCTGGCTGCATGAGCACAAGGAGAAGTGGGAGGGATTTTGTGTAGTAGAAAAAGTTCCTCCCTTAATATTTTTGGCTTGTACTGATTTTGTGATTCTGGAGGTTGAGATCTTTTATCAGGAACTTAGAATCATAAAATGGTTAGAGTTGGAAGGGACCTTAAAGATCATTGAGTTCCAGCCTGCTGGGGTTGTTGGAAAGGAATGGATTTATTTTCCTCCTGAAGTCATTAGAATTCCTGATGAATATATTCATTCTTTAAGGTTTCCCTTAATGTATGGAAGGACAGGGCAGAGACTGGTGGAAGGGGACTTGCTGGGGGCCGATTCTGTGCACAAGAACCATGGACTGGTAGGAGGACAGAGAGGCACCAGCATTGCTGGCCCCAGCAGCCCGGCGAAGCCAGGGGAGATGCCTTAGCCCAGCTGTGATACACACAGCCACAGCATCACAGGCACAGCTCCCAAAGGTACCTGCCCTATCACCACCAGATATGTCCTCCCATACCAGATTATCACCAGCCCAAGGAGATGAATACAGCTATATTGAAGTGATGTGAATTCCCAGTTCTTCTCGTCTGGTATTTTCAAGCCAGCCTTTCAGCAAATGCAGCCCTGACGCTGCCACAGCATCCTCCCCTACCTCATGGATTCCCCTCCCTCTGTTTTTTTTTCTATTTGTTTTTCTCCCCCCTCTTTCCTTCTCTTACTTTCCCCAGTGTTAATTCTGGGACAGGCTTGGCTGGCATGTGGCAGGGGCTGCACCCGTGAAACCAGTTAAATCTCCCTGGGCTTCCCCTCTCAGGGTGTCCCAGTGCCCTGGGGCTTCTCTGCACGCTGTGAGACATAAAATACAATATACAAAATTAACAACATCCAAACAATACCGGCACCATCTTCATCCTCCTCAAAACACTACAGGTCTTCTCTGCTTATCAGAGGGAGAAGGGGCTTGGAGTCTTGTTTTAGTTGCTAAGCCATCCAAAAATAAACCCAAATATCATTTTAACACATTTTTAGATGATTACTCATCTCTTTAAACATAAACCTAGTCCAATGACAAATCCGCGAACATACACATTAAGATTGCACACTGCAATTTTCTCATTATGTGTGGCAAACATAATTCACACAAAGATTGGAGACTAACTAGCAAAGCAATTTATTTATTTAATTCTAAGTAGCAGAGCTGTAAGTAAAAGAAGGCCCCACTCACTGAATAACTGGGGGACATAACTACTTTAAGCACATCCCATGAGACCTACTTCATCATCCTTTCTTGACCTCAGAGGAAATAAAGAAAATGGTCCTTGTGTTTTCCCACAGAGCCATCCTATTCCTTCCCATTTTCCTTCACCTAATTCCACAGAGGAAAGTGCTCAAATTGCTCAAGATACCGAATGATAATCCAACAAAAAAACATCTTCTCCTGCCTTATTTCTTCCTGGAGCTGATGGGTAAAGTCATTTGAATACTTAAGGATGAATCTTGGTGGGGAACCCTAGACATTGAGCACTAACGTGGTGGGAATAGCTTGGCCAAAACAAGTGTCAGTGTGTGGACCAGTTTGGGGTTCGTAACAAGTGTCCCCACACACACAATGTAAAATAAAGACTGTTTTTAACCCACACACAGAGAAGAAAACCAGACAAGAAGAACCAGGTCAGCAACCAAGCACTCAAAAGGAAACCTGCAGGTTGCACATCAGAAAGAACAATTATTTTAAAAGCAGGAGTGAAAACGTGGGCATAGAACCTTTTCTTTATGGAAGTGTCAATAATTCCTTTCTTCCCGGAGATCTGGGATCACCACATCTGACCTCAGAGCAAAACCGTTTGTGCAGTGGCTTCAGTATTTGACAGCAGTGTCTGCGTGTGCCTAAGTCAAAATGTAGGGAATTGGGCAATATTACATCAGCAGTGGCTTTGACTTTCTCACTGAAAGTCCTGAAGGTAAGGAATTAGGTTCCACATCCTCACTGGACTTCAGGCAAGGCTAAAGTCCATCTTATTGCTCCAGCTCTCTGCTTTGGAGCACCCCAATCTGTATCAGGGTGTGGAATGGCTGACAAAAGCTGCTGTTAGTCTTCTACCTGGAAATCACCTTCTTTTGAGGGTATCTGGACAAGAATAATCCCCACTGTTGCCCTGGGAGGAATGCAAGAGCCACCCAGCGGTTGCCAAGGCTGTACAAAGTGCATATAAAGTGGACTTTTGATGCCTCACACCTCACTAACAGACCCCACGCCGGTCCCAGCACCCCTGGATGTACGAGCTACCCTGAGAAACCATGGATTATTAGTATTTGGGGTTTTTTTGCTACTTCTGCCAGCAAACTTCCAAAGGAAACTTCTGCTTCAAGGATTTCGATGGCTCTGCAGCACGGGCTGCCTTTGCCAACTCTGCCCATCTCCAGGTTTGATCCTGCAAGGCTGGGCGATATTTTTAGCTGCCTTTGGAGGGGAGAACCCTGAGGAGCAGCTCACCACCTGGCAAACGACACAGCACCGGCTGTACTGGTACAGGAGAAGAGACAAAGGGAATTAAGCACACAGCAAAACTCGAATCCTAAGCACCTGTGCATTGGCACGGGGGTGCTTCGCCTCTCAATGCTGCTGGAGGTGCTGGAGGTGGGGATATAGGAGTCCTTTGACCATCCTGAAGGCATAGAATCTGTAAGGATCCCAGTGGTTGTGCGACCTGACGTCACGGAGCAATCTGGCTCCCCTTCATCAACTGGGCGGTTTCCCCGTTTATCAGATTAATTAAAGATGGAAATTTGGTTTTCATTTCAATTTCATTTTTTAATTTTCCAGAAGTATCAGATTTCCCTCATGTTCAGAAGGTAAAATACGATTCTTTATCCGCACACTCTTGTTTCAATCAAAGACAAATAAGAAATATACAGGTATCTATATCCTGTATAATTTTATAATGTATAAACTTCATATTTGAAATTTAAAAGACCAGAAAAGCAATGAGTGTATGGACAAAGCAAAAGCTCAAGTAAAGGAGGAAGATTATAAGGGAAGTGAGTTTAGGTGCCCTAATCTAGTGACTGGGTGAGGAGATTTTCAATACAAGGACACACAGTTATTTATTTGCTAAATATTTTGTTGAAAAGAAGTCTTGCACTTGTGCTCTGAGTAAAAAAGCTGGCAAGAAGGAAACTGCAGGTTACTGTGCATTTTAAAAGATAGCACGGAGCATTTCTGGCATGGGAAACCTAAACTTTTGGTCTGTGTCTGGGTAGTCAGAACAAATTAAGTGTAAATGGAGATGGCTGTCGTTCTCTCGTCACACAGACCATTGAGGTTCCGCAGCCAAAGTGGGAGAGGGGGAGTGAGGTGAAAGTCTTACAGCTGGAAGCCCAGATGTTAAGGGACCTCCGCGTGAGTTGCTCAGCATAAAAACCAGAGAGAAAAGTGAAGCCATGCTGCAGCAAATTGAGTGCTTCAGGATGACTCTGCAAATGCCAATGGCCAAACTGTAGAGGCAACTCCGGCACCCCAAAAGCAGCAGGAGAAAATAAAGATGTGGAGGCAAGACTTGTGCTTCACTCTCGAATCAAGGTCTACTTTCAGCTCTGCTGTAGTTTTCTACTCTATTTTCAGATCAGGAATCACCTCACTCTGTGTCTCGGTTCTTCCTCTGTAAAATGGAGCCAATAACAGGGTTTTTTTGCCCTCCCAGACAGTGCCTGTCTCACCTGGGTGTCACTGCAAGGTTGTGCCATACTATCCACCTACACAGCAGAGCGCCTGCTTGCTGTGTAACAGATACATGAAATAAGGCACTGGCTAAAGAGGTAGAACTTCAAATCCTAAAAATGGAAATTATTTTGCTCCCAGCTGTCAGCATCATCCAGACTGGGGCCAGCTGGAACCACCATTTGTTTGCGACTGGAAAATCTCCATCGGAAGACACGGCCTGAAAAAATGGGACCGTTTATATGTTGAAGTAGGTGGATTTGCAATTCCTGAAGATGTAGCTGGGGAAAACAACATGGAAATCTAACCTTTAAAACTTCTCTATCTTGGAGCACAATGTTTTCAAAGGAGCTTCGGCTCAGCTGCTTCACGTGCACGTACAAAACTGCCCAGCTGTGCAGATTAAACAGGATTTGGGTGTTGTATTTGCTATTTGAGTTTAGGTTGGAAGACTTCAGGGTAAAAAAGGCCTAAGATAAGGAGGAAAGAAGTCAAGGAATAGGGTTTTTTCAATGCATTAGTGCCTGCAGCGGTTTTTGTTTCAATACCAAAAAAAAGCACAGCCCATTGAGGCAGAAGTGTATAGTAAATGTCAGTGCAAATACAATACAAATCTCTCCTAACATCATTTGATGTGGAAAAAAATACTGATTTTTTCTGGCTTTTAACTTCATACAGGTCTGTGATTATGTGATAAGTTTGACTCAAGAAATTAAGGGAGAAGATAGATGCATTTAGAGGGGGCTAATAGACTCACCATAGATAACGCAGAGAGAGGCTTCCAAAACCATAATAGATGCAGATCATTTAAAATTTGATAGGATCACTTAAGACCAAAGACAATACATGCCAGAGACAGCTCAACATTTGCCAAGTAAACAAAATAATGATAGATTGGGCACGTCAGCATAACCCAGGTGGAAAAGGGGTTTAAGGGACACGATGACAGCTCTCTGTTCCGAGAAGCAACTGTTTTCTTCAGAGGTTTCTTTTTGTGATGGGCAGTTTTAAGAAATGCACTGAGCAGGTAAAGGCAAATGGACATGGTGAGGAGAGAGGAAAAGCTGTGGGTGGGAGTTTCAGGACAAGCTCACAGAGGCAGACCAGCTGGAAACATACTGGAAGGTGTTCCAGGTGCTACCAGGAAGACCACGCTTAGAATTTTAAGGTACTACTGCCTTACAAGAAACAGCTTTTTTCCAAAATTACAGACCCTACTAAAATCACCCACAAAATGAGAAGGAAGACTGCAGTTATCATTGGATCCTTCAGGAAACATCACTAAAATAACAAAGCACAAGAAATCACTGGTTTTCCAGCAAGACAAAGTGCCACCCTGTCAGGGAATTCTGTCATTCCCCGCCAGGGAGTTCTGTCCCTGCTCACAACACACAACAAAAATGCTACTTGGTAAATTCGTGCCTTGATTTACGTTCTGGGAAAGTCACTTTTTCTTACAGCTCATTGATCACTGAGTTAAAAGGAAGATCAGCCCCATCCCCAGGCACACCCCAGGTGTGTAATGCGAAGCCGGCAGAACGCTTTGATAACACCTCTCTCTCCAGAAGCCAGGAAATCTCTCCAGAGGCTGGGAAATTCTCCCAGTATTTGCCTTTTTTTTTTTTTTTTTTTTTTTCTTCCAAAAACCTTTTCACTTGCAGAAGAGCCTCCTCACCTCACAGATGGGCATGTCCTTATAGGGATTGTCTCCATCCAAATCACTCCAGCAACTAGTTTCACACCTAAGCAGCTTGGCTGAGAACAAGTTGTTCCCAACCCCGCTGAGACTCATCTCTGGGTTTGTGTCCTTCACTGAGCCACACAAAGATGTCCTGGGAGTCACAGCTGCCATAAACCTGACTGAAGCTGGGAGGTCACGGTTCCAGAGGCAGCAGTACACACACCTGCCTTGTCCTGGCCAGCCCACACTGGGGCATAGCCAGCTGTATTTTCCATACAGCCTTTCATCCCCTTTCTAAATGATGGGGAGTGAAAAAGCATCTTTCATGAGCATGACTTTTAGTACAACTTTGCTCTTTCAAACCAGAATGAGCTTCTCCAGGAAGATCCTCTGAGTTAACTAAAGAACAACATAAGAATGGGTGAATTAAACAGCATTACAGCTGTTTACAGCTAGAAAGACAGTTCCTTTCACAATTAAGTCAGTCTATTTAATTAAGCTTAACTCACTTCCAAGAAAATATTTTTCCAGAGAGATATGGCTGATATAAAACAGAAGTCTCTATCAAAGAGCAAATGTAATTTTTCAGAATAAGGAGAAAAGAAAGAAGCAATATAACCAGCTTTTAACGGCACCGTTATTGAATCAAATCTGAAAGTCTGACAAACTTTAGAAAAATGTAACAATATGATAATAAATATTTAAATTGTATTATACATCAAGAGTCATACTCTTGGGTACTGGGTTTATTTCAGGGGTTGTGTCACATCTATATGATTGTTGGTTTTACATAAACACTTCCAAGTAAGAATTCACTGTGTAATTTTTCTATTTGCCCCATGTACAGCCAAGACTTTCCTCCCAGGAGTCAGGACGGGGAGAAAGGAAACCACTCTCACAGCTTTTCAGATGTACCAATAGCTGAAACCCCCGTTGACGACTCTGTTCCGAACTGAGTAACGAGAGGGAAACCTGAATTTGCCATGGAATATCATCCTGGGCTCTCCCAGCAGTTTCCCTCAGGGTGAAATTCTGGCCAAGCTGAAGGTAGCAGCAAAGTTGTCTTTACCTTCAGCACAGCATGAATTTCAGCCTCTATATCCAAACCCAAAGCTCTAAATGACACAGAATGACCTGGACTTATGAAACTTGAATTATTGTTATTTATTTTTTATGTTTATAACTTCAGTCATTTCTTCAATGTATCTTTATTCAAAACCTGAAATTTCTAACTAATGGCCTACTTACCCTCTATGTTTATTTATGTAAACATAAATCCTCTATTTTTCTATTCAAAGACTGCACTTATTTTTCCAGTAACAGTTTCTCCTCTATCTTTTTGTGAAAATAACAATCCAGTAAAGAGAAAATGGGAAAATATTATTCTGACAATAACTTCCATCTCTCAATAGAAAATTTAAATCAATTTGACGCTTCACCTGGAGTAAAGGCGGAAATCTCATTTAGTGACATATGGCAAAGCACCTCCAATGCAGCTGGGAACACCCGTTCTCACATGACAAATCTGCATAACAGGCTCCGAAAGAGAGCAAACACGTGTCTAAGTCAGGGAAATCACAGCTCCTGACCTCAAAGAAGGCTCACAGCTCCATAAACTCCATAACCCCTGAGAGCAGATACCCTCTGTCCTCATGGGGGAAACCTGGGCCTGTTGGAGACATCCGTGGGCTCCAAGGAGCTACCTCTCACTCAAGTCCAAGCAAGTCCCAAGCAAGAAAAGCAGCCAGATCCGTATGAAGTAGAGGGCTCAGAGTGGCCTGGCTCATGACATGAGCGCGGTCTTTGCATGGCCACCAGGAAACCTGGGGTTTTTTTAGTGGATAATCAGATATATCCATCAAATATCCCCATATTTAGTAACAAACAACATCCACCGTACTTTTTTACATTCACACCATGCACTATTCCTCATCTAAAGATTTCACAGCAAGATAGGAGTGCCATTTACACCTTTTTACCTGAAGTCATGTTATTTTCAATTTATAGACAAACTGAGGCACAGAAGTACAGGCCGTGGCTTGCCGAGGCATTGCTGTTTTCAAAGGCATTACACACCCCATGATTTAATTCCAATAATCAGGTTTCCTCTCCTCCAGCCACGGCTTGCAGCTCTGCACCGTGTTGCTTTGATGAAAGGAGACGTCCCCATCCAGGCAGAGGGACAGTGGCCGACAGGGGTGCAGACACAATCCTCCCTCCCCTGCACAGAAATGCCTCTTCAGACCACACAGCCTTTATGGCACTTACCTGTGACGACATCATTTTGTATTTTGTTTAAGGGCATAATTGTGTTTGTTCGGGGAAAAAAGATCACGTCTTTCTCTGCTGTGAGAGCCAGGGGCAAGGCAATGTGCACCCGTAAGATTTCCTTTAATTCTTATAAACTGAATCCACATAAAGCCAAATCTAATAACCTTGCAATGAAAACCTGATCTTTGCCATTTTACCTCAAGTAGGAATCTGGAAGATAAAAAGGCCAGTGTTTTCTAATTTCCCTGTAAATAAAGACTGTGGTAAGTAGAAGCTTTGGCTTTAGGGTCTTTTTTGTTTTTAAATCTGTCCTATATATATACTGCTATGAACACATAAGTGTAGAATAAGACCAAATATTTCAAACATAACACTGAAATCATAAAAATGTCCATGCTCTGAGTCTGTTGTCATTAAATTAGCACAGTCCTAAGTTCCCTTCCAAGGTATAGTGACTTCCACTACAGTAAGAGCCACAGCCAAACCCAGCTCCACAAATAATCATCTCTCTGAGCAAGATAATCCCTACAATCACGTCAGCTTAAACAGGAGGGAAAGACCTATCAGAAATACTTGTCTCAAATTCTACCCTTACTTATAAAGACAGAAAACATCCCTTCCAAAAAAAAATCAAAATGCAATTGGAATTTGCCTAAAGCAGCCAAAGTAGAAACCGAGTGAGGACCTCGGGGTCTGAACCGCTGGCAGGCACTTTAATTTGAAGTGAGTGTAAAACATGCAGGGGAGCCAGGATTCAACCCACAGGAGAATATTAAAAAGTTTCCCTTTTATTATTATGCCTGTCTGTATTGTGGTTTAAAATCCACATAGGGATCGCCAGAGCTTGTTAGCTGGCTTTAATAGTTGCATTAATAAATCCTATAAACTAATTGTGCAGTGACTAAGTTAATTACATTCAAATGAGATAGTATATTTCTCTACAAATATGATAAAGAATTTATAAAGAGATATGCTCCTGTCTGCGAGCCTGAAGATAATATCCAACCGGCAACCCAAATCCAGCTGCAATATGTGATTAAATTGATGGCTGTGGGGATAAGCAAACTGCAGCAAAGGCAAGAGATCACGAGAAAATATTAAACTGAATTATTTACACAACAAAATAATGAATGAAAGCAGGGCACAGAGCTTTCCACATGGCCAGCAGTTTAACTTCCAGCCAAAGGTGGAAATTTGGTCCTAAACCTCCATTATTTTTTTTAACGGGCAAGGACAACCATATGACCCTATGTAATAAGAACCATTTTTTCCATTGGTCTTATAAGCAGACCGTGAACTTTAGCTCCCATCAAACAGAGGTGATGCTTTGTGTGCTGAGCAAAGAAAGCCACTTTGGAGCTGAAGGTAACTTATGGGTCCCATCCTGCCCTGCAGGCGCCTGCTGAACCCAGAATCACCCTCCTGGGCCTCCTTCTCTGCTAGAACATATTATTTCTGCCAGACAGCAAGTCCCAAGCAATCCTCCTCTCCCAGATGAAAGTTTTGGGTTATTTTGGGCCAGTGGTCGTGTTAAAAGACCTCAGCTAATAAGCCAGCAGCAAGTGAAGGCACAAAATAGTTCCAGGGCACAAGGGTGTTTTACCTCCTCTTTATTGAATCCAAACACCTCGCCCTAAATTTAATGGAGAAACCAATCCTGGCAGAGTTGGTGTCATCACCATAGTGTTGCTCCAGCCCCCACTAAGGGCAATACAAAAATTCACAATCACTTTAATACGTTGAGGTGAGGCTGAGGCTATTTTTGGGGAGTGGGGCCCAAAACAAGGGTCCCTTGCTCAGCCCAGCATCCCTGGGGAAGGGTAGAAGCAACCTCGGACCTGCTAACCCAAGGGTGACGCTGCCAATGTTTCCTGCAGGTGGGATGAATCTCTCAACCAAACAGCACGATGGGAACACCATATTTTAAAATACAGGCATGATAAAACCAAGGTGTTGGAAAGAGAAGCTCGAGCTCTTAAATCTGTAATTCTGTTCATAAATAAGTTGATTTCAAGACTTCAAAAGTATCCAACTAATCGGAGCCAGCTCACGGTTAACATTGAGAAAATCAGGTCTTCTACTTAAGAACCGGGCTACAGATTGAGGAACCCGATTGTGCCTTCTGTGTTTGAAAAATATTGGCTGAAGAGGCTTTCATGTCATGCTCTACTTGCCTATTCATGAATTAAATGCCAAAATTCAAGGTTTTAAACTCTGTCCTCCAACACTCCTGAAAGCACACCTATGGATATGAGAGACAGATGGAGCAGCAACTGAGATGGCTTCAACTTTGTGAAGCATGGGCGACCTTGCCCTGAGTACCCACACTGGCAACAGCAGTTACCAGGCAGCATTAGCCCTCCTGCAACTCTCCCACAGAAAAAAAAGTGATGTCTAAAGTAATTGCTCATTAGCCAGCCGGTTTTGGATAGGCAGAAGAATAATTTTCAATATAAAGTAATTATATTAAAAAAAAATAAAAAATCACTCCGCTATTTGGGCTGTGAGCAAAGCCTGCTTCCAAGCACACATCTGGTAAATCGAGTTTGAGTTCAGCCATCTGAGTGGATAAAAACCCCAGGAAAATGCATGAAATGAAAATGCTGACAAACCTCTTACTCCAGCAGTACGGATGGGGCTGCTATAATGATAGAAAACTATTGATTGGCAGCTACTGTCTCGTTCCATTGATCAGCTTCTGCAAATCTCAGATAACACTCGTGTCATTAGAGGCCAGCATTGTGCTCTCGGTGGCTATGACTGATTGCTGTGCTATCAGAGCTTTGATTGTCTGATAGTACAAGTGTTGGGGAGCCTTGCTATTGATTTGTAGATAAAAATGTTCTGGTACCTTCAGACCTGTCAGTGAAATCCTTTGGTTGGAAAACTGCATCAGAATTTAATGGTAGGTCGTTTGCTAATTAAGTTAATTTACAAAGAACTTTTTTGGGGGAAGAGCTGTTACAAGCACCTACTGATTTGCCACTAGGTGGTAAAACCTGCTGAAGGACCAGGTCAACAAGCTCTGCCTGAGCTAACAGCTCCTTGAACAGACCTGTGTAGTTCTGACCTTAAGGTTAAATTTACTCTTTGCTGACCAGTGTATGGAAATCACCATAAAATTTGGACTAACGATGCAGGTGGTTCTCAAGAAGAGACCTACATCAGTAAGGTCATATCGCTATAGCAGCTATAAAGAAGCTTTATGGTGCTCTATGTTGCTGTGCACCTTCCTTTCAAGCCCTTCCCATGCCTGACCCCTTGTGGGACTTCCACTGTTTATACATTAGCCATTTCATCAAAAAGCACTATCAAATCTACATCCCAAAGCCTGAAAATCCAATTATTTTCTTATTCAGGTTCCGTTGGCTTTGCTTAAACACAATTCTCCTCTGAAGGCCACTGACAGCGTTAGTCTAATTATACTGCTTATTCATCTCCAGCACTCAGGGATGATGAAATTAGGCCTTATTAGCTGGTAACATTTTCATTTAGTTTTTCATAAGGTGATTGGCACGGTGAGATGACAGCACAACCTGGGATGCATTCAATCCAGCCGCAGCTCTACGTGGCAGAAACGCACAAGGTCAATCGCCAGGTGTGAAGTCTCCGAATCCCAACTGCAAGCTTTTGTGTCACACCCCAGCTGTAACACAATCTGTGATTATTTTAATCTTTTTTTATGACAAACTGTGGATTATATCCTGCTTCAGAAATACTATTTTTTCTCTTTAGCCTATTTGTGGCTTATTCTACTGCTGTTAAGGTGTGTAGAACTCACACTCACAGAACAAAGCTCAAAGCCTCCCAAACTTACCACATGAACAAATCTGTATGCCCTAGGAGACTTCATCTAAGACTTTTAAACCAATCTGAAGATAATCTTTTTTTCATTTTGTAGCAGCCAAACTAAAAGACACGATAAACAAGTTTCTAAAGCATGAAAACATATTTCAGCATCATTATTGTCCTGGAAAATTTGAGGTTTTAAAAGAATAGCTGGTGCGTGTAGGTGACCTTTGTCAGGTGGCCAAAAATGTCATATTGGAAAAAAAATAGACTTTTATGTTACAACATGGGTTTCTTTATGTGGAAAATGCACTTTCTACACAATGAGATGTAAGGCCAGAGTGTACGGAGAAGGTCAAAGCGAAGGACTCCCAGTGACCTCAGAAAGGGCTCTCTCCGAGAGAGGACATGTTCAGGGGCACTCGGTGTCCCTGGGTTTGGATGTTCCTTCCCTAGTGCAGATCAAATAAACTATTTTTAAGCCATGAATGCCTTTTCCCTGAACTGGAAGCAAGGACCTGAAGAGCCATGATGAAGCTTGGCTTCATTAACAGCTGAGAGCATCTCTCTCTGGCCCGCCTTGAGCGATTTTCTTCGTAGAGAAGAGCCGTCTTCCATCGTCCCACTTCAGCAAGAGAAAATTTGGGTCATGCAGAGCAGCTCTTGTTACTCCATTTAGATGAGAAGACTAAAGATGGCAAAATTGTACTTTCCTGTAGACACATGGCTTTTAGCTTTACCAGCTTCTGGCAGCTCTGGAGCACAGGTTTGTTTAGAGAAAACACAATATGGTCAGGGCGTGGGGAGGTTCAGTAGCATATGTAAGTTCCTGGATCTGTTGATTATAACCCATGAAAACTTCTGATATTTCTGAGCAAATATGCCCTAATAGGGAAAGCAAGAAATATTTCTCAGTGAGATATTTTTCATGGAAAAGATGAGGTCTGGCACCACATTTATCCGGCTTCTCTTAAAAAATATAAATAATAAAGAGTGTAAATTTTCAAAAGAAGCCCTCTCAGTTCCAAATTGTTGTATGCTTCTGTCCTGACCCATTTTTTCATTAAAGCTTGATAATATTTGTGCCAATTTTTATCTTTATTTGTGGTGAATTACTTCAGTTTCCCTTGTTCCCCTCCTCTGGAAAGGAGTTTTGCCATGAACAGGTGACTTTTGGACTCCCGCTTTGTCAAAGTGGTTTCAGGATCCCGGAGGATGTTTTAGATGGTAAAACAAAAGCGATGCTTCAAAAAGGAAAACCCTCAAATATAGGAGCCCTCACCATTCATTATTTCAAAGTCATGAACCTTTAAAAGCAAAAAGAGCATTTAATTCAAAGACCCTATGGGGCTTTTTTTTTGTTGTTTTTTTAATATTGTGGTCTTCTACCTTTAGCAATAAAAAAAAAAAATAAATTCAGAATATGAAAGCAGTTTAAAACCCCATCCTGTTAGTAAAATCCACACCAAAAAAAATAGCCTTAACTGTGGGTTCCTGCTTTTAATGTCAAAAGACACATTTCTCTGCAGGTACTCCCCACCCCCTCACTTTACACGACCTTTGCAAAACTTTAAAACAAGTGACAAGGATTTGAGAGCTTAAGGATACCTCTTTGCTTCTCTGAAGTTGGGAATATCGACTAAACCCAACGGGTACGTTCTTTCCCCATCCTTTCAGAGAAGTTAGAAAAACTAATACTTAGCTGTGGTGCTTCTGACAAATGTTTGTGCTGAATTTAGCCCTAGAATAAGCGTGGAAGGAATGTTACACAGAAACCTAAAGCAAAGATATCAGATTTTAGTAATATAGGCATTTACTGCATTTTCTTAGACTTTGGCAGAGAAGTGCTTACATCCAGAAGGTGGATTAAATACACATTTGCTGGGAGACCAGAGCCGCATCTTCACTGGTGGGGAAGATCACTTCTTACTTGGTGTCAGCTACAGGATCTACAAACTAGCAAGAGGTAAGAAATCCTCGTGAAAGACAGTCTGACAGATTGGGGAATGTTCTGCCTTCAGATCACGTTCTCTTCAAAGAGCTACAGCCACATCCGCTCGCTGACCCCAGAGCAAAACCCAGGACTTCTTCCTATGAAAAGGCAAGACTCCCATCCCAGGACTGCTGCAAGAATACCCCAGATCACGAAAACATTTCTGGCAATATTGTCTGTGCTTACAGCATGCACATGTAAGGGAAATTATATACAGGGAAACAGAAAAGCTTTGCTATTTACTTCCAGTAAGTTGGGATTCAAGCACATTCCCTGTAAGAAGTTCTTTTCCATAAAGCCCTTCAGAGTTTAACCTGGTGTACTCTGTGATATTCCAGCTGT
The DNA here is from genome assembly GCA_013400555.1 of Jacana jacana. NCBI lineage: Eukaryota > Metazoa > Chordata > Aves > Charadriiformes > Jacanidae > Jacana > Jacana jacana. The sequence continues at coordinate 579,413 of VZTM01001418.1, forward strand.
CAAAACAGATCTCCGTCAACTTTTTCTTCTTTACTCTTGACCTGAGTTTCTCTAAGAACACTGCTTTAAATTAGATCCCATGAGAAACATGACAGTAAATTCCTAGTTTCATGATGGTTATAGAAGTTGCCGTTGTTTTCCCATCATTATAGTGGTGTTTGAGGCATGGAAGGAGAGGAATCATTTGTTAGTTCTCTTGTTGCCTTCTTTCCGCTCACAGAAGGAAACACAGGTGGAAATCTACTGGTACCCTTGACATATAGTGTGTGCTGCTTTCTTTTGCAAGAATTATTTTATTCTATTACACTAAGACATCCTCACACATTTGGACTCTGACTCCATGCCCATTTGCACCAATTTTGTGCCACAGAGATGTCACTTCCCCCATGTCACAGAGGAAAGAAGTGGTGCTCAGCATTTCTTTCATAGAGGAATATCCTTCTACATCGTAATTCGGAGGACGTATCATTAGCATCTGTCGTGTAGGAAGAAAATGAGGGAGGAGGAAGCTTTTGTTCCATGAGGCTGTATCTCAGTCATTTAGTCTTATTGGTTTTGTGCAGCAAGGAATGAAAGATGTAACTTCAGACCTCTATTGCTATTGCTGGGGATGTATAGGCACTAAGGAAAATACGAGAGCACAAAAAACCACAAACCCAGTGGTTAGCAGGGGGAGAACTTAGAATCTACATATTTAAGGCTCCAAAATAGGCAGACACGTTCCCAGAGGTGCCCAGGACCGATTCCACATTTTTGTCTCTCCCTCTGACCCAAAGAGAATGTTCTTAAATGCAAATCTCTCCCTGCCCCTTTCCCACATCCAGTATTCTCAACTGTAGGATTTCCCATGCAAATAATTACATGGCCTTAAATATCTTCTTTTAACCATTCTTCTCCACTCACAGCCTACGACAGTCAGTTGCTGAGTTTTGTGTTAACTTATAGAGAAGTTTTTATGTGTTTTATGGTGTCCAGCACAAAGAGGAGGAAAACATTTGGATTCAGCAGCAGGAATCCAGCCCCACTGCAGGACAGTGGAAACTGACCTTTGTNGTGTTGGCCTCACCCATACATTCATTTGTAAGATAAAAAAATGCACCTTTTTTTTTTTAGCAGGGAAGATAAACTCCTGTTTATTCCAGCTATTTTGGCAAAGCTCTCCAGCANCCCTCTCCGTAAACCCATTACTCGGGGTAGTTTTACACAGTTAACAGACTCTTCACTCTTACTGGAACGGGTGACTCCTGGCTAAATAACTGTTCCAGTCAAGCATAACATTACGAGCATGATATTTTGCAGCAGTAAAAACCCCACTGAAGATCCAGTTATCCCAGCAAGAGACTGTTTACAGAGCTGATATAAATAATAACAGTGCCCAGAGCACTCTTGGTTGACCTTAACTGTGGCTACAGGAACTTGTCGTGACTGAACAAAAGAGCTGCATCTTTTTTAGCCTAAAAATA
>VZTM01001418.1:582235-691537 GCA_013400555.1 Jacana jacana
TGGAGACTGACCTTTGTTGAAGTCATTCTGCCCAACATCTTGTTGCCCAAGACTCGCCCTCTCCGTAAACCCATTACTCGGGGTAGTTTTACACAGTTAACAGACTCTTCACTCTTACTGGAACGGGTGACTCCTGGCTAAATAACTGTTCCAGTCAAGCATAACATTACGAGCATGATATTTTGCAGCAGTAAAAACCCCACTGAAGATCCAGTTATCCCAGCAAGAGACTGTTTACAGAGCTGATATAAATAATAACAGTGCCCAGAGCACTCTTGGTTGACCTTAACTGTGGCTACAGGAACTTGTCGTGACTGAACAAAAGAGCTGCATCTTTTTTAGCCTAAAAATANGCCAGCAGGCATCATAATATTTTGTCAGTAATAAAGCATACAATGCCACTTTTGATACAAAACTCATCCCAGTGGTTTTCTCCACTAGTATTTTGGGCATTAGGGATTGCCTTTTGCAAAGCTTTTGCACTGGATACAGCCAAATAAAACATATTCCTTATTTCTGAGGAGGAAAAAGCGGCTCTGATCCCTTAAACTGACCAATCGCACCAGCATAATAAAGCTACCAGTATAAATAGGGCATTCCATTAAGGCAGGTACACTCTCTGCAGCCAGGGAGTGAGGTGTGGGGAAGGGGAAGGGCCATACTTCCTTCCAGTAATCTGAAAACCATTTACAATTTGAGAGGGTCAGAAACAGTCAGTGGTACTTTACATTAGTTTTCCACTTTGCTGTTGGAGATGACTATTTCAACGCGGTGTTGACCATTGACTAAAAACAATTTGAACAACACAGGAGTGGGAGTGCTCTGTACAAGTGAATGTAATAGCTTTGCCTCATCATTATGCGAGAGCATTTATAGTCAAAGGCAATGGCACTAATAGATTCATTCATTCATTCAGAAACAACCCCAGACCTTTCAAGCATGCAATTAAAATCCCTGTCACTTTATATGGAGCAAAGAACTAGTGTTTTACTGTCTAGTCACCAAGGTGTAGCACATCTTATTTGACTGATTACAGCACTGAAATCCACAAAACAATCAGGATTCATGAATATTTTCGTGGCTATTGAACAGATATCTGAATTGAATTACTTTGCAAACAGTGGCAAAGTCATCCAAATAATAAGTGCAGATACTTATTACTTGATCAAATGTTAAGAGAAGGGAAAAAAAAAGTCAGAAACTTGAGACTGAAAGGACTCTCCTGGGTCACTTTGTCCTCTGAGAGGCAGGTAACCACATCATTTGGGTCAAACATCACCTTAAATGACTTTTTTCTTTTACCCTGCCAGCTCCTGCCCTCAGGACGATGCTGCTCCCACATCCCATTAATTTATGGCTCATCTACACTCATTTGCTCTCACCACAGTATCTTCTCCTGGGCTAAAAAGTTCTTCCCATGCTCTTCCCCTTTATCTATATAGAGCCACCTTCAAAATTCGCATTTTTCTGGGCCAAATAAATTATGGATTTGGCTCTTTTCATTTTACCCCATCTAATACTTTTTCCACACATAATTACCAAACTCTCCACATTTTGCCCTACGATGTTTTCAGCTTGCATCCATCTATTTTGACTAGGAGGGATCGGTGCCCTGTGCAGTACCCTTTACTGATCATTTCCACAGAGACATTAACGCCTTTGTTTAAACAGAGGAAACACTTCAGCTGCTTAATCTTACAGTACATTTGGTTTGTTATGTGGCCATACTGGTTTAGTGCTTCATAATCACCCTGTGATCAAACACTCCAACACAACCTTTCTCCTCATTAGACATTTCTTGCTGATGAGTTTCCGCCTTCTAGAGCCTCGCCTCGCAGCAAGTCTCTAAGCCCATAATCACTCCCACTTTTCCTGCCCTGTTGAGTTTCCTATGTACCCACAGAAAAGGCACGCACATCTGCTGACCATGTAAACAGTTTGTTTTCATGCAGGGGAGGGATGGTGATGGCAGGAAGGTTTTATACCTCTGGCACAGAGATGCTGCTCCAGTTCTCTCATGAGCTACTCACTCCAACAGATTACCTTCTCTGGTTTGCCTTTCTGAAGTAAAATATTAGCTAGAGATTTCATCTTTCTGATTATTCCTTTTAATATAGAATCATAGAATCATTCAGGTTGGAAGAGACCCTTGGGATCATCGAGTCCAACCATCAGCCCTATTCTGCAAAGTTCTCCCCTACACCATATCCCTTAACACCACATCTAATCTACTCTTAAACACAGTCAGGGGACTGTGACATATAAATGGAGTTATTCATGTCATTCGGTTAAAGGTTATTTTCTCCAAGAAATCTACAAAAGCAGGTGTAGGAACCAGCTTCTTCCTGCAGGTTCAAAGACTGTTGGATAAGAAATCCATGAGCTATTACCTCAAGGAATAATCAGGCTCCACTATGTTCCTCCGACATTATCCACAAATTTATCCACATTACAACATCATTCCTAAAAAAAAATCATACCCTCATTTCCAAGATTTTTTTAAGAAATGCCTGTGAGGACAGGTCTTTTCACCATGTCAATAACAACAGCCGGTTACCAATACAGATTATGGAAACGCATAATATTTACCAACTGGAGGATCATTAATGTGCTTACCAACACAAGTATGTGGTTTTGAAAAACCCATGCCTGCATAAACTGATTCGCTGCTTGAGTCTTATTAAAGCAAATAGGTGTTAAAGCCTAACCAACCAACTTGTGTGCTTTTGGAAGACTCACATGGCAGCAATCTACTAAACCAGACAGCCTTTGAAAAACTAGTCTGAAATGCAGTTCAGTGCATGGAACATGAAAAGTTGGGAAAGAGGAGAAAAGATATTTCAGAGGCTTTTCAGTGTGACTCTCATCGATCCAGCTCCTAATGATCATGGATTTACTTGCTACTCAAACTTGGCTTCTCTCTTCCCAAAAGAGCATTTTGTCAACCTTGGGCAGGACTCACATTGTTGCTGCTGGTAAAGGGGCTCCTGCTGCAGGGCTTTTATTACACCAAATCCTCAAATTATGTCATCCAAAAGCTAGAAGAATCACCATGTACTCTCCTATTATAAGCTACTTCTTTCCCTGCACGTCTCCTTCACGGGATGGTGTGGTGGAACTGGGACCATCGCAGTGAGCGCTGCGATCCATGGAAGAACCTCTGGGTCTACCACCATCAGCCACTGTTGGCTCCATCTTCTGGTGGCTCATCCCTCTGCCCTGTCCATAATCCAGTGCCAAGCATGAAACAGGCACTTGGAGACCCTGCATCAAACCCAACTCTGATGAGTATAGTGCGACAAAAGAATTTTGGCCGCTGGCGGGATCACATTAACGTCCAGGCTATTGAAGAGTAGTCAGAAAAACAAAGACAAATAGCCAGGTGTACACCCACAGGTGCACAAAGACACCTCGCGCCGAGTTCCCTACTCCAGAACATATATGATAGTTATTGCATTAAATACAAGGAACACGGCACCGCTGACAGCTTTTCTTAAATATTGTGAGTGAATTTACTGGGTTCAATTCAGGCAAGTGCTTTTAAACACAGGCGTTCGCTCAAGCGGCAGAAAGGGAACAGAGGAACAAACCGTGCCTTGATCTGCTCTGCTAGTTGTGTAGCAAAGCTACAATTCAGCCTAAAAATGTATTTTTTTGCCAATAGAAAAATACACAAAACAGAGGGCTCCAGGTTAGCAGGTGGGGATCTTTTTTTTTTTTTCAAAGTAGCAAGGGAAGACCTCAAGGGAGACATAATTTTGGCAGCAAAAAGTGAGGAAAAGAGGATTTTGTGCTTACCTTCGAATGACACTGACGGTTGGCGTGGGTGGGGGTGTGAATCATTGGACATACAAGTTGAACAGGCCTGTCCAACACATCTATGACACGTCTTAGAGTTACATATGGGTCTAAGAAAACATAAGTCAATCTTCTGTCCTAGCTCAAAGTGTCCCATCCCAGCTTGCAGCTCACACACACCACCACCAGGACCGGGGTGCCACATCCTCTGACACGTGAGCATCCACATTAAAGAACCTGCCTGTGTGAGCCAATGCAGGAGAAAGCAGGAACAACCACAAACCATGGATGAAAGACAAAGCACAAATTTATCCTCAATACTTCATGGGAATCTCTGAAGCAGCACCCGGGCAGAGGCAGGCAAGCAGGGGACACAGGCACCATGGAGCAGGAGAGTCCTTATTAGCCAGAGTCCATGTTGTCCCGAGAGTGGAGAAGAGAGTAAGTGAACCAACTCCCTGCTCTAGCTGGTGTTTCAAGGGTTCAAGCAGTCATAGCTCTTTCCCCAGCACTTTGATCTTCCTTCAACAACAGGGCAGGAATCTCACGTGGCCAGATAAGTTGTCCCTGAGTCCATCACAGACTTATGTTACCTAAGTTCAGGTGTTCTACCCAGAAGCATACAAAACTAAGCAATTTGTATGATATATGTGTTTTCCAGCACCCCAGGTGTGAGTTGCTTGAGCGTACTTACAATCCTCCTCGTCAATCTTCCATCACTTTCCCACACTACCTTCCATCCACCAGATACCAAGATGTATTACCAGTATGATGACTGCTGGAACATCTATAACGTGTTTCCACACTCAATACCATTGCCTTTTCCTTCCACAACACAACTAAGCACAGCTCGCCCAACAGCTGGCATACAGAAGAATGGAAAAGGCCTACAAGATGTTAAGAATCGTACCTGCTCCCTGATACGAGCAGCAAACCTTCCCTGTTCCTGCAGCATTTATGAGTGCACTTAAATATATGGATCAGGGACCTTCGGTAGTAGCTGAAAAGCCTGTTAGGATCCCTGCATCATTTATGAGTGCAACTGAGAATATTAGCTTATTAGCACAGGGCCCTTCTCATCAGACAAGGCAGAGGCTGGACTGTCTGTCAAAGCCAATCAGCCTGTACATGGCTGTAGGAAAAGAATAAAATCTCTGGGTAAATGGATCTAAAAGGTTACCATGTGGTGTGGGCTTCTAACCTTTCAGCTCCAGGAAACAAAGAGGGAGAGAGGGAGTATATCCCAATAAGGCTCCTCCATTGGTAACGTGCCAAAAGTCTCATAGGACATTTTCAAGGTGACTTATCTATTATAAGACTGTTGTTCTTTGCACCAAATCAGGCAAATTTAAGAGCCTGACCATAAACACTCTTTCAGCTCCCCTGCCTCATCTGCCTGAGTCGCCCCAAGCCCGAATGCCTGAGGTGATTTCAGCTGCCAAAGAAGATGGAGCCTTTTGTGTAGTAAAATCTCACTCCATAGGCAGCTCTATACCCAAAAACTAATACCTCCACCCTGCAACACAGATGTATCTGGTTTCTCTGAAGCCATGCTGATATACTCATGGCTGAATTTACTTATAAATGAAAGCTATCGGGGTAGGGACATTATTTTACGGTCTGTTTTGCACTGACCGTAAAGGCTTCCTAATAGATGTCTGGAGCTGCTGGGTATTACTGCAATATAAATAATAAATAATAATATATCATTTTAAATGTAAACAGAGGCATTCTGCATTCAAGTACCTTTTCAAGTCTGTTTGAGATGCAGCTGTATTATAGTTCACACTTGAGTAGCCTACCCTTGAGGTAACAGAGACATAGATATCAGCTGTGACATTTAAATTAGCAAGAAACATCAAACATAAATAAAAAAGTCATCTCTGGTTGTTTCTAGAAGCTGATCACCCAGCAGTGTTTGAGCATTAGGCTTTATGTTCTGAGTAAACTTATGTGATTTAGTGCAGAAACACTACAATAATTAACACCTTAATGCCGGGTTTTAAAGTTGCTTTACTTTGACCATTTCCTATACTGCTGAGTTGCCATCATCGAGAAAAATTGCCCAAAACTGGGGTAAAGTACCTCATTTTAGGGGCTGCTGTATACATCAAAAGCATGTCCTTTCGCACAAATCTTGACAAGACTGACAACTTTGTCAAACATGCTTGAAAGCTTGGATTTCTACCTCGGAAAGACAAGGGCAAAGAGGGCTGAAGGGAAGCTCATTATTCAGGGGTTTGATGGAGAGGGGTTGCAACCACTCAACAATTAAGAGACATCTCACTTTTAAAGCTTCAGTTGACTTTCTCTGCTATTTCCTCCCGCATTGGGTGTCGTTGTGGAAATACTGGCTCTGTTCTCAGGCATTTACATAGGCATCAGCAGGTTGCATCTCAAAGCATCAGCTCACTGGCTGGACCGAACCGGCAAGTAGCCAGGGCAATTTCCATGCCTCCTGCCTACCACGCTGCCAGCACCTCACTGCCACTCGCAGGTCATACCACTCAGTTACTCTGGGACCTTGGTGGCCTTATCTAGCAAAAGGGAGAGGTAAAGGGAATGAGATGCCAAGTCCTCTCATGGGGTGACAACGTGTCTTTTTTCTATAGAGAGAGAAGAGTGAGTGTCATCTTCACATGTCCCCAGCAACAATCCCCATCTTCCCGGGCAAACCCCTCTGATGTCCAACAGCTCTGCTCTTCTGGTTTGTTGTTTCTGTCTTTGTCTGGGTTTTTTTCAGGGCTTTTTTCTTTCTTAGCCAGCCTGATTTGTCTTTATTTCTACTTAAGCATATTCTTTTTAGTCCTAGCCATGTGAAGACTTTTTGGTTGGAAGGTCCCTTCCAACTGAAATACTCTATTCTAAAACAATGTTGTTCAGTTTTTATTCATAACAGGCTTTTTTTGTGCACAAAACCTGTCCTCTTGACCCTCTCCTCATCCACTCCCCTCTGTGCAGGGCAGGCTGTGCTTGCAGGGTATATTCTAGCGCTAGAGGACAATTTCCCAGCCAGTTTTGTACTTACCCTGTAAATGTTTGCTTATGATAATGTCATGTGAAACTGGCTCGCTACCCACGAGGTTGGTCGCTGCTATGAATGAAAACTGAATAGGTTTGACGTGAACCCTTGTTAATTATTTTTCTTTTTGTTATCTTCTGTAGGCTTAACAAACAGGCTGTTCAAATGCTGCACTGCAGGCAGCGAGAGTCAACACACGGCGTTCGGCAGAATTTAACAATAGCGGGGGTAACTGAGCAACAGAGATATGATACCCGTATAAATATGTAAAAACTATGTCATATACATGCATGTACACTCATACAGGTGTAGCACTTGCATGAGCTTAAGTCCAATCAAGTTGCCTCACACTGTCTTGTCAGATATCTGTGGTATTGAATTTAATTGAATATACAGATCATGTATATATATATCATAAGGAACTGTCTTGTCTCTGGAACCGTGTGGTCCGGCCTTATTCTGGCAGCTCAGCCTACTCAATCTCTTATACCCAGGGTGCAAAGAGCAGATTCCTCTTCATCTCCTCCTCACTGCAAAATGCAGATCTGAATGGAAACGCTCAGCTGAGCCCTCCATTAGTGCCAAAAGAATATTGTGAATTTTGTTAAGACCAGGAAAAAGTCATGGAAGTATTTCTGAGAAGCTGGTGGACGTGGCTATCCAGCCCTAGCCCCAGAAGCTGTGGCTAGTGGCTTGGAAGCAAACCCCACCTTGGGTCCCAAAGGCCAGCTTAGAGGAGGGATGGTTGGATGGGGAAAGAAACCACACACGTTGTCCCAATCTTCCTACATCAACATGAACGTTTTTTTATCATGGACCCAAGAACACTGCTCTGGAGACCAGTCACAGCCAACTAAATGTGAAAGGTGAACTAGGACACATTAAGATACCTTCACACTTACCAGCTCAGCATCCTACCTCATCTCAGTGAGCTTTTGGTAGCACACACCCAAGCTGCCGGGGAAGCCTTGAAGGGCTCTTCATGGATGGTGACATTCATGATCAATCCTTAACTCCCAGCTAAGCCTACATTTCCTGCTGCCATCAAAACGATAAACACAAGGAAGTTTCAACTTTCTTTTTTTTCCCCCACTGCATTAATCAGGACCATTTTTCTTGCTCGTATCAGTTTGCAAGTTTTCTTTCAACTGCTCTCCCTATGCATCATTTTAAAACTCCTGGTTAGAGATACACACAACTTATCATTGTCAGCTCTGCACGCTTATAGCAGCTCTGACATTTCCACAGATTTTAAAAAATTTGAGTCAGGACAAAATTTGGCAGGTCCACTAATAAGTAATATTGTTTTTCTTTGAAAAGGCCCAATTCTAATCAACCCACGGCAATGTAGTGAATTTTGCATCCATTTGTCCTCGGCAAAAGCTGCCTTTTTCTAGAAGCAAATTTCATCAGCTTCACTGAGAAAACAAAGTTGCTTTTCAACATTCAGTCCTTCCTTTCTGGCCACTTGCATTTTAGCCTTAAAGTCTTAAGGGGGAGCAAAAAAAATTAGGATAAACTAACGGGAAACAAGAGCGAGGGCTTTGCTGGTGGGTTAACTCTTTAGGAAAGGTCATCTCCTGACCCAAAAAAGTCTCTGCCCTCCTTCTGCTGTGTTCCACTTAAACCTGGCCCAGAGGTGATGGTGCCCGCTTCTCGCATGGCAGGGTTGTGTTCCTGATGTCTGTGGGATCTGGAGCTGACACAAGAAATTTGTATCAGAAGATCATCAGATAAAAGAAGTCACATGAGACTCACTAAAAGAAAAAAATACCACCCAAAGCAGGAGGGGAAGGATGGATATGTCAGCAGGACACAGGGCTTCATAGGAGCCCGGGCTTATCTTTATAGTGAATGTTATCTGTAAGATTGATAAATGCGCGATGGGCTGGAAGGAGGAGAGAGGACAAAGTCGTGCTGAAAAACTAGGCCTGGCAACAATAAAAACCCTATAAAATAGTTAAAAACCTAATAGTTCAGTAGAGTTTTTTTTTGCCAGAGCAAGTCCTCTCTGTCCAATAGCTCTCTAAAGGCACTACAAAATGAAAGGAGTTTTAAAGCACCCCTACATTTCTTTTCTTTCTAGTTTTACAAGGGGTGAAGTGACAGTCTAATTATAGCGTGCTGTGAACTGGCATTATGTCCTGCAAGCAGAGGTAGGAAGCCTTTTTTATCGTTCTATTATGCAATTGTTGCTACTTTTTACACTTGTTTCAGCTTTGGTGCAATAACTCTGTGCTGCAGCCTACTTTAATTTATTTATTATTTTTTTCTTTTAACCATTCATTGTTTCACAGCAATAAAACACCCCGTGCAAACAAAAGCACGTTACCCAGACAGTGATTGAGCAAGAGGCCATTCATTCCTGCAGGTCTTGCTTCTTCAAGAAGCCTGCAAGCCCCAGAGGAACCTGTGGCAAGGTGGTAGGGACATTTTAGGGGCATTTTCTCCCTTAATAACTTGATGTTAAGAAAAACAAAAGGTTAGGTAGCTGATAACAGTAGTCTCTACCCAAATTAAGCATACCAATGGCCCTAGGAACTGCCCAAGCAAAAGGGACAGATGAAGGAAGCCACCACTCAAATCCTATTCTTTTTAACTAAAACCCTCACCCTTTGTCCTTTTCAATTATGTATGGTCATGTTCTTACAATAGCTTCTGCTGTCACTATGATTTAAAGATAAGGTTTATTTTAAAAGATCTTTTGTTTCCAGTGCCAACACAGCTAAGTCTAACCAGATAAATGAGTACACAGTTTTGAGATCCACCCCCCTCCCTGGATTTCTTTTCTCTTTCCCCAGAGCCTGACACCTGAATCTCTTGCTAATCATTTCAAGGCTACATGGAAAGTAGTCCTTGCATAATTTTTAGCTTAGCATAAAAAACTGCCTAATTGTTATTCATCTAGCTTGGCAGCTATTATACACCGAAGTGACCTCTGCTTCTCCGTTAATTATAAATAGTTTTGTCTATTGGATAAATTGAAGTGAATTAGGCCAGTTTTAAGACCTTATCAATAATTTAAATAGCCATTTCAAACAAATAAAATAGGGGGGATTGGGGGGGATGGAGATAAAAAAAAAAAACCAAAAGAACCAATCTCATGCAGAAAAAGCCAAAGTCTGAGTGGAAAACACTGACAATTTGTTGATGGGGTAGTGAAGGCGGAATTTAATAATAATGCTAAGTGCAGAGCAGGTTTTATTTCTCCCTGCACTCAGGCCCGTGCATTTGCTGCGGAGCAGAAAGAGTTTTGAGGTCTGGTCCCTGCCCAGTGAGGCAGCCCATTAGCCGCAGCTGTCAGAGACATCTGCCCAAACTGATTACCATCAAAGCCAAGCGGCAACAGCGGCGCCGTCAGCCCCCTTGCAACACCCCTTCACTCCACGCTCAACTGCCACCAAGTGATTGGGCTTCTGCTGGGCCACGCTTAAAACAGAGCTCGAAAATGGCTTGATTCTTAAGGAAGGTCACGCTTGGGTGAAACGTGTATACAAGGTTGATGGTATCATCAAGCCTTGAAGAAACAACATCTCTTTCTTTCTGCTAGGAAACATCAAGTCAGAATTTCTTTCCGGTGCAAGGTAGGCAACCGTGCCTGATAAGATAAGCTCTAGTCATAAAAAATACATACAGCATAAGGTCAGGTTTCATTTTGTTCTGTGATTCATTTTAAGCCTCTGGAGAGGCCATCCAACATGAAGACTTCACAGAGAAAATTGCAGGCAGCTACAGCAAAGGGAAGGAGCTGAGCACTGATTTATCTATGCAATTCTATTACCAGCAAAAAGAAAGCTCTTTTTTTTTTTTTTACAAATAACTTGTAAAGTGAGCAACAACAAGTGAAGATTTGCAGTAATAGGTAAGACTACTTGCCTTATAAAGCCCTAGAGAAAGTTCCACCAATTTGGTGTCCAGTGCTAGATGTTAGATGAAATTATGGGTTGGAGCATCACCTGTTTTTGGAGCATCATATGGTTTCAGTCTTTGCCTCCATAGAACCACAGAATGGTTTGACTTGGAAGAGAGTTTAAAGATCATCGAGTTCCAAACCTCCTTCCCTGGACAGGGACATCTCCCACTAGACCAGGTTGCTCAAAGCCCTGTCCAACCTGGCCTTGACCACCCAGCCTGGTCTCCAGCTCTTCCCAATGGCACAGGAAGTCTTTCCTCTCCTGGTCCCTCTGACACACCCAGGTTATATCTCAATCTTCAGGGGTTTTTTGATTTAATTGCTAACATGGCTTAATGAAAGCAAAAGTCAGCGACACACGGATCCACCCACCTACTCCAGACGAGGGTATGCACTAAATGTCACATGAACATGTCCAAGGTCAGTCCCAACTCTGAGAACTATTGTTCATTCACGACAGCCAACATCACCAACTCTAAGGTTAAAACATATTGGATGCACTAGTTCTTATTGCTGTCGAGCATCCTCCTTTCCTCTCTGATACCCTCTGACCCCGGTCAATGCTGGCAGACGCGTGCTGTATTCCCAAACCCCCCTTAGAGTCATTCTTCAACAACTCTTCGGGGTTTCCTAAAAAGGCTGGAATATTTACTCACAGCTATGACACTTTCCTTATCTCACTGAGCAAACAGTTGGGACACAAAATACCAAGAAAAGCTGTGAAAGACAGAAAAGACATAACAGAAATATGTAATGACTGGCAGTAAAGCCACTGGCTGTGGTGTTCAAAGCAATTTGTAAGCAGGAGAAAGCTATTTCTGGCCAGGAAATCACAGATTTGCAGAACCTTGAGCAAACATTACATTTCTTTTCATATACACTTAATATAACTTTCATTCACAATAATACCTTTTTCCTCCTAACATTTGTCATCCCCGAAGAATATGAAATTAATTTAAAATGCAACAAAGCAGAGCTGTTACAAATGCCTGTTTACTATTTTGGGCAAAACTTCACCTAATAAGATAGTGCACATAAAGCAAACCTCGATGTCCAAAGCATAAAGGAGCCTTTTTTTTCTGCTCTGTGAGGAAGGACAGAGCAATAGCGGGTGGAGCCTTAACAATCCTGAACTCACGTAAATGGAAAACGATGGTTGCAAAACTTAACATAAGTGTGAGACGTTACAGAACCAAGAAACACCTGGAATATTAGAAATGCAACTAAAGCAAATACCGTGAAGAGGCCTGTTTTGCTCACACATAATGAAGAGCTTGGAAAACAAAGAGGACACCCCACGTGTCCCCCAGAGGAGTTGTCACACGCCCCAGCCTCAGCGCTGCAAACAACCGAGTCTTTCCGAAGATAAAGATCTTCCAAATGTATTTGTTCTCCGCATTTAATATTAATCAAAGAGCATTATATATTTCATACATCACTTGATTGTCTTAGCTGTAGGGGAAGAAATGCTGGTTTGACAGAAGTAATGCAAAACAACATACACAAATGTGTAAACCCATAATAAAATAAATAAAGAGTAATGAGTTGATTAAACAAAGGAGGTTTTGAAGCTGGGACTTGGTTTGCATCAGTGTAGAAGGATTAGACTACTGGAAAAAACAAGCTAATGTCAAGATAGAGGGTCTGATCCCAAGTGGGAATCCTTGAACTTCTCTTTGTTAGTTATTTTGGTCCCAAAGTTTGGTGGCAGCTTCCCAAACTACTGGCCACATAAAAGGTACCAGCTCCATGGGCTGAGCTAGGGCTGGGTTGGGAGCTCCTAGCCTCCCCCCAGCTTCATCCATGAGATTAACCCCACAAAAGTGACCATGGGTGCAAACCACCTACATAGAGCATTTGGAGACCTAAAGAGATAAAGCTTAATGTAAGGCCAAAGCATTAGTGAGAACACAATTAAGGAGAATACATAAATAAACAAATGGCTTGTAGTACTTCAGCCCAGACATACACAACCCTACATCGACTCTCTGTAGAGGCACAAACATGTGTGGGACCCAGAAGCCCCAGTCCATAAGGAAAGCTGCTTGCTCTTCTCACAGTCCAAGAGCCAACAAGGCACCTGAGTCCTCGGGAACCTGCTCCTTTCTGATGCCAGGAGGTGGGACATGGCATCCCTCAGGGAGACAAAACAAGCAGGTAGGTGACAGAATGGGTGCTAGAAATGGTAGCCAGGTAGCTAGGGGTGGTGGCACCACAGTTCCAGCACCACAACCTGCCACTAGGATTTCACTGAATGTTGATAGTATTCAACTTATACTTCTATTTAAAAAAAAAAAATGAAATGCTGCTGTTGTCAGCTATTTGCTGTTGTTCCAACATTATGACAAGGAAAATGGAACACATCTAGGGCTGCAAACACTTCTCCATCACAGTCATTGAGAGTAAATTGTGCTGCTTCTGGGTACTGAGATGACTAATCTCAGCGGCACATATCTCCCTGCATGCTGGGTTTAGAAAACACTTAGTAATGCTAAAATAAAAATAAAACAGGTGCTAATTCTATCACTGTAAGTGTATTTTAGGACTGAGATCCAGCTGAAGGAGCACTGCTTCATTGGTTCCTAACCTTTTATTAACGTTGTGCGTGTTGTGTTTATCGAAGCTTTGGAACTGAATTTGAGATTGGCCAAACCCGGAGTTTTCTGGGGCTTACACTGTAACAGCAGTATTAAACAGCAGTAACACACAGGAAAACACTTGGCTCGCCAAGCTAAACACTTCTCCTATGATTTCTGTAACTGGTTTTCCTAGATAAGACCTTGGTGGTTATTTTTAGATGATACACCAAATGTACTGTATTAGGCCAACCTCACCCAATTTGCCTAAGTGTCCTGAAGCACTATGAGGACTCTCAACATGGTGTGTATGTGTGTGTGTGTTTTCTTGCCTTGTTTTTCTTTTTTGGGGGGGAGGGGGTATTTGGTTGGGTTGGTTTTTTTCCTTTCTTGTTATTCTTTTGGTTTAGTTTCCCCCAAGTCTGCTCACCCGGTGGCCTCACGCATCTGCATTGTTGCTCTAAAGACCCAGAAATGGTTCTGTCTCGCCGAGAAGATGAGAGACTGCCCCCAAAAGCCACCTGGGCGTACTCGTGCTCCACCTGGCACTTGTTTATAGCAGGCTTTACGCTCACGTATATCCCACGCACCCCGAGGGGAACCTTTCAGACAAGGACAGTGTAATTCATTTTGAGAAACATCTTTTAAGAGTTACTGTAAATTGAAATTCCTCCAGGGAAGCAGGCCTGATATTTATGATATTTTTCATTTTCTCAGAATCCAGAAGGCTTATTGTTAGATTTATTCCCTTATATAATCAATAATAATAAGGGCTGAAGACGGGGCTGAGTGGGAAACTAAACTTTTTTTATTTGTAAGAGCAGGTTACGTGCCGGTGCCATTGATTTTCAAAATAAAACAGGTGTTGAAAGCTGCATTTTTCAAACAAATTTTGGAGACGAGAATGCAGTGCTCATTCACCTGGGTAACACCTGAACCGTAATTCTTTTTTATTCAATGCCACTGACTTTCTGTTTGGGATTCCAGTTTATCTCCCTGCTCCTGCTCGGTTAAACACCATCTAGTGCCACAGCCAAGAATCGCTTCTTACGTTGCCAAAGAAAACCCAAAACACAAAATAACCACCCACAAAGCTAAACTCCCCAGCTTTTCTTGTATCAGCAAAGCCTGGGAATTCTGAAAAAATCCTTTAATTTAACCCCCACGGCACCACCCAGGGTAAGAACTAAAACAGAAGACACTGTCTGAATGGGGGAAAAAATAATTTAAGAATAATGCTGAAGCAGAAGGAAAGTGAACTAATTTCTCTGCAAACTGGAGCATGGCTTCAGCCAATCCCATCCTCCAGCTCCTTCTTTCAGTCACCTTCAGCCAGGTACAGCCAGGAGAGATTATTTGTAAATACCCAATAGTATTCTCATCCATAGAGGTGGCATTTGATGGGCAGCAAGAGGCACAGCCATGCAATGTCCATCCACCCGCAGAGCAGAAATACCCCTCAGCATTGTTCCGGCCATGGAAGCTGCAGCTTCACCTGCACCAATCTTGCCCTTGTTTTTGTAAAATAAATTAGGACCCCTCCATTTCAGGCCTTTTTTTTTTTTTTTCTTAATTTTTTTCAAAGCTGTCCTATATGTTAACATTGCATTATGTTGCTTCGGGACAGATTATAGCGTGACACAAACACAGGAATTCAGAAAAAAGGAAGCTCTCCTCCCCTCCTGACTCCTCTCCTGATGACAGAGGAGGATAAGAAGCAGCGTGTTTAAAACCAAGCTGGTTCTTCAACCATTGCAGCCTTTTAATATTCCTCCAGCTTAACTCTGGAGACAAATCATCATTACTGACACTTGATACCTGGCTCTAGGAAAGACCAGGGACATTTTTCTTGCTTAGAAGGAACACTGGTGGGTTTTGGCGTGGTCCCTGGCACACAGCAAGTTTCACACCTCTCCTGCCATGTGTGGGGCAGGGTCCCACTCCACTTCCAATGGGGCAGGAGGTGGGAGACAGCCACAGCGTGGCTTTCACTGACTGAGCAAACCACAGCATCCCACTGACTGATCTCTCCATTACACGGCCAAGTCGCAGGTTTTGCATTCCATTCTTCACCAAAACAACCACATCTTTCTCCTGTTAGTAGGATTTTGGCTATTTCATGCCTGGGCAGTCACAGAAAACTCCCATACACCAGCACTGCACCCTTGAGGACTGAGCATCTTCAAACATGCGATGGTCACCACTGGATGTTCAAATCACAGAATTGTTCAGGTTGAAAGAGACCCTTGGGATTGAGTCCAACCATCAGCCCCACTGTACAAAGTTCTCCCCTACACCAGATACCTCAACACCACATCTAAGCAACTCTTAAACACATTCAGGGATGGTGACTCCACCACCTCACTGGGCAGCCCATTCCACTGACTGACCATTCTTTCTGGGAAGAATTCTTTCCTAATTTCCAGCCTCAGTTCCTCATTGAGTTCGCTTTAAATTAATTTACATCCAATGAAAATGCAGCCATCAAGTTTCTTACAGGAAAGTATTTGGGAAGCTTTCTCCCTAAAGTGCCCCAGAGCACACCAAGCTTCCTCTGAGGTCAGCCAGATGCTGCAGCGGTTAGGGCGTTCGTTAAGTCATTGAATATTAATGACAAATCAACACAAAGTATAAACAAGAAGCTAATTTTCACCTTCAGACACTTTTAATGAATTCTGTTGTATATATTTTCAAGCCAGCAGTAATCTGACAGACAACATTTTTCAACTATTTCATTTACTCCATTACTAGCTATTTTTTCCTTCCCAACAGCGAAGAGCCCATTGATTCCACCTTTAATTACTGTTCACAGCCACATCTGTTCCAGATACTCAAACAGAAAAATCAGATAAGCACTGCAAAGTAATTTCATATTTACTTTTTAAAATCATTAAGCAACCATCCTTCCCTGCATACCAGCTCTAAGCACTCCTACAACCCAGGGGAGGGGGGGAAAAAGAACCAAAAACTGCTTCTGATTTTGGAAAATCAGGAGCCAAATTCAGTACAGATTCCTCCTCCTCCTGGCTCCCATCAATCACGTCAAAGATAATTGTACTGGGTTTCTATCCTGGAGTTGTGTTGCTCAATAAAGCCCCGACAAGTGAGCGCTGGTGGAGGGAAGGGACACTTCAATACCTGGCATGCACGTGTGTGTGCCTCTGTGTTCCCCTCTTCCATGGAACAAATGCTGTTATAATTTCTTCAAGGAATCAATAACGACCATTGCCAGAGCACCGTGCTGTTTGAGATGCAGATTGCACAGGGAGACTGAAAATTTATTGCATTGTAAACGTAGGCAGAAGGTGGTAGGTAAGCTGTAATTAAAGTTTTGCTGATAATAAAAAATGGGGGAAAATAAGCAGACTCCGTAGTCAGTAAATGTTAGTGCGGCTGCACAATCGTGCCACTTTGCAGAGAAAACTGCAGCACTAGGCTCTTTTTCTGCACAATTAGCCTAAGGAAGCGCGGTTTACATTTCAAACCCCCCCAAAACGCTGGCATCCCCTGTGCCCTTCCTCAACACTTAACATCTCCAGAGCCTTTCCAAACTTCAGCTCCCAGCTTTTAAATCGCACTCTAACTCTTTGAAAATCACGTCTTTCCATTCATTAGTCTTGATATGTGCTTTTATCTTGGAAGCTAAAATCAAGTAAGACCTTTACCGTTGCACAATTGATGCATTTCTTATTCTTATTTATTTTTATTATTCTTATTTGTAACAGACCTGGCTGTGCACAGGCTGGGGGGGGAGAGATGTTTAATGAAAAGTCAGCAACAAACTCCTGTCCTTCCCTCTCCACCTGTCTCTGGAGTGAGGAGCTGCCCCTCCACCCACTCCAGCAAAGTTGTACCTTGTGGCTGACTATGTAAAAAGACAGAAGGAAAAAAATAACCCCAAAAAACCCCAAACCTGCTACCTATTTTCTCCTTCTTTCGCCTCCTTTTGTGACTTCCTTGATTTTCAGATTTCTGTCCTTGTCCCAGGGTTAGGATTGCTCACTACTAATTATCCAATAAAAATAGAGTTGAAGTATTAAATCTATCCCTAGTTAACCCAATGTCTTTAATAATAAAAGAGATTTTGCACAAGGGATAAATACTGTATCTCATTTTCTCACTCTTACAAGTCTCCTGTCACTCCACACTTATTACTGCTGCTACTAATATACTGTTCCCAGTTAGCCACTAAAATAGTTTGGTTATTCCTATTAATTCACCGATAAAATGTGGCCTCACGATGCAATAAAAAAGACTTTGTTGCTTTGGAGGTTTATTGGCAGCATCTATTCACCCAGTTTGTCAAGAGGTTTTCCCCAGTTTTTCTGGCAAAACCGCTCCAATATGGAAATACGATAAAAAAAGCAGTATCTGATCCCATGCCAGATGTCACCAGCTTCTCCTTGGTATCTAGCAGTGACTGATGGCACAGACAAGTGTCTGCTCCTCCAGGTTAAGGGTGAGTGGATGCTGCAAGAAGCTTTCCCCAGAAGGAAAAATAGCTACTTTCTGATCAAAATTCAGAACCTTTTGCTTGTCAAGAGAGATGAGCAGCCTCCCACCATCAGGATTCACCTGCACACCTCAAAGGTGGGAAACCCAAACACTAGGGACAGAGGCCACCGTCACAAACACATAATTTAGCTCCTAAATTAGCAACCTAGTGCTAATCTATGAGACTCCTCAGTCCATTCTATGGAAGCAAGAGTGGCAGAAGAGCTTTCCCTTCCAAATACTGTCCTTGGCAATCACACACAGCCTTCCAACGGGTGTTTGAATTAGAAGAGCCCAGTGAAAGACTTCATTATACCTTCCTGGATAAAGATGCAAAACACTTCCCTAAAATTTGTAACATTTCTAAGACTTTAAGGAAGAGAACAATCAATATGCCCCAGAAGAGAAAAGGGAGGTTGCTTGAAGGCTTTGCAAAGAATTCATTAGGCAAAACACTCAGATGGTCCAAAGGAGTGGACCACGGTCCACGCAAGCAGGGAACATGATTTCAGCCCAGGGAACCTCAAGGAACATAATGACCATTTAACCTGAGCTTCTCACCAGGCTTTGCTCTCCCTGAACCTTGCCTAGCACCCTGCCCTCAGGTACAGGTATATACCCCTGCCCAGTCACATGCAGTGATTTGTGTAACACCACCTCCTCTGATGTTCTTTCCCCTCAATTTGGTCTTCTTCCTTGTCAGACGGGGAAATTTGATGGGACTCACAAAGAAGTCAAAGAGCCAGCACTGGGCAGAGATGCCAGAAAGCCCAACAAGGCATGGTTCCCACTGTGGAGAAGGTTTGGGGTCAAACATGGCAACAGCAGGAATTTCAAAACCAAGAGAGCTAAAACCATGAAGGATTTGGGCCAGGATCTGTCAACTGGATAATTTTATAACTTTGGATTCTGCATCTTAATTGATAAGCAGCCTGTGTGACTGTGCAACACTGTCCTCTATTGGAAACAGCTCACCAGACCACCTGAAGCGCTGCTAGACGTCCTAGGGAAAAAGCCCAGTCGTTTGTTAGGGCTATAACACCTTGTGTGATTTGGCTGATGTTGTCTGCTGTCTGGCTTCCTCAACATTATGCATCACCCACGACTTGTTCCAAAATATCATCGTGCTTTGACTTTGCTTGGTGTTTATTCAGTACTGGTAGCAGTAAAACGGCTTTGCACAGGAGAGCCATTGAATTAATACGAGCAGATTTATTGCGCAGGCTTTATAATCTTGCCTCGCACACCAAGCTCAAAAATCTCAAATGCATATATTAAGGGAAAGGACCTCCACAGAAATGCTGCAAGGTGCCCCATAAATACACCAGTGCCTCTATATATGGAGAACCCAGTGACCTCCTGGAAGGGGTGCAGTTCGTACCTCCACCTACTTACCAAGACGGTACCCAGGATAACGTATCATTTTTAGATCTGCCACCTCTGGAGGCTTCTGGGAATAGAAAAGCTGATTCACGGGTGCTACAGAGGAAGGATTACACTGGTGAGACACTGGAAGAGGTTGCCCAAAGGACTTGTGGAAGCCCCATCCCTGGGAGTGTTCAAGGCCAGGCTGGATGGAGCTTCAACACCTTGGTCTGGTGCAAGGTGTCCGTGCCTAGGGCAGGGGGGTTGGAACTCAATCATCTTTAAGGTCTCTTCCAACTCTGACCATTCTATGATACTAAGGATGACAACTGCTGGCTTGCTGGGCAGCAGGTAATAGCACAGTGCAGTAGCTGGCAGCCACTTAGCTCTTGCACCATCTTAACTCTCACTCTGAAAAACCAGGCAGCACCTGGGGAGCTGCTGCACAAGGAGGAGCAAAGCTCCACATCAAAGCAAACAGGATTCAGTAGCACAACTGGTGCTTATCTGCTGCCATCTCCTCCAGACCTCCATGCACTTTCTTTCCTCCTTCCTCCTTTCCCTCAAGGAAAGACAATGTTTCCTGACTTTTCTGCATGGTTTGCCATCCTTCTCATCTGTTGCTTTTATAAAATGATATTTTCCTATTTTTGATCTCTTAAATTCTTGTCTTGAAGGGCATCATTCTATTATAGTGCAGGGGGCGACGGGGAGGACGATGACACTCAGACGAACGACACAGAAGACGGGAATACTCTCCTCGGACCCAGGCTGGTTTTACCTTTCCAACAGATGCTGTTTGGGGAGGCCAGCAGAAGTCACACATCTATCTACTGGAATAGCCACATCTCCTTTTCCAAATGACAGTTGGCCCAGTGACACCTGACTGGGGTGTGAGATGGGGGGAAAAGAACATGACCTCTTTCAAGATCTGACCTTAAGCAAAGGGACATCTTCCTGCTGATGTGTGACCTGGGTTCAGGGGCTTTCTGTCTGAAGGGGGCAGATGCTGTTTGTCACCAGCACTCTGTCATCCCTGCCCATTTGAAGCCAGCGCTGGTGACACTGTCCTCAGCAAGACCGGCTGCAGCGGGGAAAGTTCACACCTGCTATTGTGAGAGACCTTGCAGTCATTAGTCTCCAAAATTGCTTTCTGTGGTGGTACAAGAGACATAACAAATGGCTAATTTAATAAAATTGTGTCGGCTCATTCAGCCAGAGAAGCAAGGATAATAGCAGCCGATTCTGGAAAAAAATTGGAAGTCACTCAGATGTCATGGGTTCGAACTTCTCCTAATGGGAGCGATGGTGCCCCAGTTTCAGCTGGTCCCTGCTCAATCCTCTCCACCACGGCAAAGAGAGAGGGAAAACATAGCAGCACCACCCCAGGATGGAGGGGAGGCAGCAGAGTTAAGCAGCAGATTGCAATAAGGATATTAAACTCTTCAAAAGTTCCTATTATCAGGAATTCCCCCATCCTAATACCATTAAATTAAAAGCATCCACATTTTGGAATCAATGCCAGCAATCACCAAGTCTTGCCCCCATTGTCCAACCGCTGCTTCCTCTGTTCCCCTGGGCACGGAGGTGCTGGTCCTAAAGTTAAATGGGACAAATTCCCCCTCCTCTCCAGTCATGTCCCAGCTGTTCATTCCACCAGTGGAAGCTTTCCTGCCATTTTTCATGCCCACAAGGACAGGTTCAGGTTCACCGAGGAGGATACAACCCTTTACGGGACTCCCAAAGCAGAGACACCTGGAACGCCTCTGGCTGCAGGAACAACTCTGAGAAGAGGCAGATCCGGCAGCAGAAAGCACAAGAAGGCCCCTGTGTGGGTTTGCTGTGCTTTGGATAGGACACAAATGCCCCAAGACCTTGAAGGAAGCAACACATTACACGAAGCATCACCGGCAGCGGAGCAGATTGAATTTTTTTCATTGGACATTATGGATATAATAACCATCATCGTCACCACCGCAACAGCAATCAGGGTTGAATCATCAGCTTCCACATTACCTTAAAGGTGAAATGAAATGTTAAAATAAAAGTTATTGAAAGAGACCTCTTCCTCCTCCCTTTACCCAGGAATAAATCTGAATAACTCAGAGAATCCTGCTACTGAATAAGCAAACAATTTGATCGCGCAGTCTTGCGGATGTAAGATCTTTAACAGACTGTTAAACAGTCCTCACCCGGTGATCTTTAAACAAGTTGCAGTTATCCCATGTAAATCCATTATTTCCTAAAATGCTTTCATTTGATAATTAATTTGAATGCACTCCTTTCATTCCAAATCTAAGCTGAATGCAACCGAGCGGTGGTTTGACCTGCACTGAAGGGAACATCTGCAGGTGGAGAATATCTCGCTCCATCATTTTTGGCTGTTCGAGACAGTCGAGTTTTCTCCAGGTGCCTATAGCTGCTAAAAAGCTTCCCACTGCCTGCAGCCCTCCTGCCTCTGCAAGGCCAGAGCACAGCCCCTCCTGGCTGAACAAGGCTTCCCCTCTGCCCCAACACGCTCCTAGCTGTGCTGAAGGCACAACCACTGGGAAAAATGTCTGCACAAGCATTCGCCTCCTGGTGCTGGCAGAGAAAATGCGTTCCATAGAATCATAGAATGGTTAGAGCTGGAAGGAACCTTAAAGATCTTTAAGTACCGCCCCCTGCCCTGGACAGGGACACCTCCAACCAGACCAGGTTGCTCCAAGCCCCATCCAGCCTGGCCTTGAATCCCTCCAGGGATGGGGCAGCCACAACCTCTCTAGGCAACCTGGGGCAGGCCCTCACAGGAAAGAATTTCTTTCTGATATCTAATCTAAATCTCCCTTCTTCCAATTTAAAACCATTACCCCTTGTCCTGTCACTACATTCCCTGACAATAGTTGTCCCTGCCCCCAGCTCTCCTGTAGCTCCCTTCAGATATTGGAAGGCTGCTGTAAGGTCCCCCTGGAGCCTTCTCTTCTCCAGGCTGAACAATCCCAGCTCTCCAAGGAAAAACAAAAGTTTATGATGCCTGATAGCCTGTGGCACTTTATTGTATTGCTTGTTCTGGGGTCTGTTAGATCTCCTTCTTTCAGCCCACCAGTTCTTCTGACAAATTTTGCTGGGGATTTTGAGCCCTCCAGGTCCCTGCTGGAACGCCCCTGAGAAATGTTCAAAAGTTGTGGGGGAAATGGAGGCAGACCAGCAGACAGGAGTTTGAGCGTGCTTTTATTATTCCTGCCCTTCATGGTGTCTTTTTGTAGGTCCAAAGACCACAGGGATTCCCAGAATAGCCAGCTGAAAGTCCCATTTCTGCTGTCCAGGACACCACTCCCATTCATAACCTATTCCTGCACCCAGACCTACCCCTAGAGTGGGTGTTTGAGTTATGATCAAGCTCATGGGATGTCATGAAAACGCGCTGCTCCTCCTGCATGGATTCCTTCCTGCTCCCCTTGGATGCTCCCTGCATCATACTGGGGGTCTCCACTCCTCCCTGACACCCCCTCCCTTCCCTGCCACCTTCTCCACCACACCAGGGACTATGCTAAGTCTCTGGGGAGCACAGTTGAGCTGAAGTCCTTCCTTCCTGAACGCTGCACATGTTTTTTTAAAGGAATGAGACACCCAAGCCAAGAGCAAAGACCCCAGACAGACCCCCTCTATCGCTGCCAACTCCAGCAAAAGTCAAGCTGGAGCTGTGGGAAACGTGCACCGACTTTTATCACCTGACGCCTTTGCAAGAAGGGGCTGTCATGCACCCAATAAGGCCCACTTAGAAACACAGCCTCCAAATAATGAAGGAAAAAAACCCAACCAAATAAAGTCTGCTACGCCTGACTACTTGCAGCTTCTAAGCTAAACAGTCTCAAGTCTTCCCAGCTCCCCGCCAAGCCCTCGGCAGCTGAACACCTGCACGCTCCATCTGTCCCTACCTTTGCAGATCACCTCCTACTTCAA
Organism: Jacana jacana; assembly: GCA_013400555.1. Taxonomy (NCBI): domain Eukaryota; kingdom Metazoa; phylum Chordata; class Aves; order Charadriiformes; family Jacanidae; genus Jacana; species Jacana jacana. Next base: position 605,346 of record VZTM01001418.1, read on the forward strand.
TCACCTGCCACCAACCTGTCCCTTTATTATGTTCCTCCAGATTACTTCCCTCTCCAGACCTGATGGGACCAAAGGCCTCCAAGCTCGCAGTGTTTGACTTGTGACGCTATCTGCCGTGGAGTGTAACCTTGGAACAAACAAAAGAACTCACCAGAAAACTGCCTGCCCATGTTCTTCACGGGTTTGCTTGACTACAGAAGGTTGTTTTGCCATTGGTTTGACACTGGCAGAAGTCAGAAAAGCAGTGAGGGAAGAGACACCATCAGTTGTGCCCCTGTAATTCAACGCTTATTAAAAGATACGAGGGTTTGGGAGGTCTAGACAGGGACAAGAAGAATTGGGCATAGATGGAAAAATGTAACCTTTGATGAGTGACAAGTGAGGTTACACGAATGAATACTAATGGGGAAGCTCTGAATAATTCATGCTCGGGGTTCAAGGTAAAACAGTTTAACTTGATACCTTAGCAGTTGTGCAGCCTTGCTGGCCTCAGGAATATTATCCCAAAGAACAAGATCTGAACATAACCCAGGTTTTAGATGTTAATTTGTCCAGGGGTATTTAAAAATCAAAGCCTGCTCACGGTTGTATAAAACTTGCAGCACAAGCACTGTAGGTCGGATGGCTTCCCTTCAACCCAGCCCTCCAACCTTGCCCTGTGCCCACCAGCACTTGCACCAGAATGAATTTTGGCCTTATGCTTCGGAGAAAACTTGGACCCCAAGTTCTCACAGCAGTAGATTAAAAAAAAAAACAACAAACAAATCAAGGGAGTTTAAATCACAACTCTCCAAATCACAGTGGAAAACGTGTTTCTTAGGGGAAGGTTATTTATCTTCGCAAGCTCAGGGAGCACCCAGTTTAGAAACCGGGCACAGATCCAAAATTTAGGATTGCATTTTATCCTGTTTCATCTTCTGCCTTGCTGAGCCCTTCACAGCACTCATTTTAAATCTTGAAATAAACTTATACCTTTAGACAGAGTCCCAATTAACCAGTCCTCCGAGAGAAAGCCCTCTGTTCCTCCAGCGAACAGGAGGAAACCTGGACAACCACCAAAGTTATTTTTAACTGCACTGTAACATGTTGGTACAAATTCCACTTTCACACATAACCTTTCAAGTGATATAAAAAAAATGACAACAAGTGATATAAACTGGGAAGCAGCGGCCATTGAGGGCATCAGAAAAAAAAAGAAAACCCTCTCTCCCTCTCGCCAGGCAGGAGATAAATCCAACATTACAAATTAGCACCATAAATATTACACACATTTGCGGTGATTTATACACTTATTTTATCTAAGTCAGGCATTTCCTGCTTTCTAAGGAGGGAGAAGGATGGTGAGAAGGTCCCCATCCATCCCAGCCCCTGTTGCCTGCACCGGGGACTTTCTGCTCGCCTGTTTCAAGAACGCCACGCGGTTCTCCAGGGGGTTTTTATCTGTAGATCACCACATGCTCATACAAATGTAAATAAATTGGAAGTTTATCCTAAGGGCACATTTGTCTCATTCAGCCCAGTACTTCTGCTGCACTTGTGTACACCAGAATTGTAATGCAGCTGCTACATCCAGAAGCTGAAAAACCCAGACACGTTTGACTATGGTTTCTTTTTTGTTAGGTTTTCTTTTTTTTTTTTCCTTCTTCCTCTCTTGTGAACTTCACATCACCTTTCATACTTCATCATTGTGCTGCATAATCTCTGTCTCTGCAGAATTGCTGGGTTCACTACAGCGCCTAATACAAAATATAAAATATTGCACTGTGCACCCATGCAAAAGGCCAATTTTCATTAATCAAATATTCAGAAGAGTTGGGGCTGGAGTGTAATAAAAGCTCAGAAACCAGAGTCTGAGGAAAAACATACAAGATGGAACTTCACTACGTGACGTGCTGAGAAAGCTCCCACCAGGAAAACCTCAGCGCTTGGTTTCAGAACAGCCATCAACCCACTCCTGCTGCTGGGGATGCTCTTGCACCTTGACCACGAATACAGTGCAATAGCAACGAATATTTCCCTCCCTCTAGTAAAATGCATCCTGCCCTTCCTCCTTCACCTGCTGGCAGCAGGAACTCCAAAACCTTGCCTAGGAAGCGTTGCAGTGCATGATGCAGTATCGATCCAGAGCGGGATGAAGAGTTGCAATCGCCCACTCGGGGGAAGTAGCTTAGAGACGTCTCAAAATGATGCTCTGGGGCTTGTAAACATGACCTTATCCCATCTTGCAATAGCCAAGAGGGTAAGAAGCAGCTACAAACACTTCCAGGCCTCCAAAAGGCACCAACCCCCACCAGGAGAGGACCTGGTGCGTGCTCCAGCTGCCAGCTTGGAGGAACCAAGTCGCACCAATGTCTGTTCTTGCGTTAACGACTGGGCATTTATTAAATATGCTCATGCCACCTGATTTGTGCCTTTTCATTTCTGCAGCTTCCAGGTTGACAGCAGAGGACAGTCAGGTCAGAAGCACAGAGGAATCACAAACTCACATTTAGCAGGATGACCCAAGAAGTTCCCTTGCATTGTTCAGATTTTAAAGGTGGGTTTCTCTCCCCCAGCCTGGGTTTTTGCTGATGATATTATACACCAGACTCCAGGTAGATAATGCTGCCAACCCAGAATTATACCAGCACCCTACCCATTGAAGCCTACCTGCAAAAAAACCCCAAAAAAACAAAGCCACTCCACTCACACATAAACCTTGGAGGTTGTCCTCTTCCAGCCCTCTCTGTGATGCTCTGGGCAGCTTTTTGGTGTAACCACACAGCACGTGCCCCTCTTCAGCAGCTCTCTCTGACACCTGAGCCCCAGCAAGAGCTGGATCTTTGGGGACAGCACCCAAAACCCCACCAGATCCAACATGTGCCTTGGAGCACACCTCCACCTCTCCACACCAGCTCTGTCTGCTTCAACACCCCACCTCCCAAAAAAAATGCCAAAAAAAACCACAAAAAGAAGAAAGAAAGAAGTGATTTCCCAAAATAAGTCATTTCCCAAAGTGAAGGCTCTAACCGAATCCTAAGTTTTAATTCTATTTTACGCAGTGCTGCAGAAAAGTGGACACTGAAAAATTATCTGACTGGGAGCTCAGCAATAGAAAACCATAAATCATCCTGGCAGTTATATAGTTTTCTTGTGAGGTGGTGCTTATGGGAGTAGCTGTTAACTAACGGAGGCGTGTGACGGGCACCGCCGCCTTTTCGAGCCTCCGCTCGGTGGGCGCGGGGACTTACCGATTCAGCTGCAGCGTCCCTTGCCTGAATTCACAGCCTTTTCCCAAGGGACAGGGAAGCAGTCGTGAAGGTCTGCCACTCTCAAAGGTCATTTTGGGACCCGGTGACGGAGTTAGGGGGTGGGATCTTTTGTCAGAAAAATAATAACCAATTAAAAAAAAAAAAAAGCCAAAAACCCCCAAAGTAACAGGCAGAGGGAATACAAAAGAGATTACTTATTGTTAATTAAATCTGCAGCGAGCACAATGACAAGGAAAAAATAGGAAATTAATTCATTGTCTATCTAGCAAATGAAACTAATGGATGTTTGGGGAGCTTTTGACAGCAAAGAAAAAATAATAAACCAGAAAACCTGTGTGAAGCAGGAAATTAGACTACTTTTCCAGACTCTACAAGGCCCCATTAGGCAGAACAATTAGCAAAGCTTTCAACAGATAAAAATAGAAGAGCTTGTGGTCACACTGCCAGATTTTACCTCAAAAAACCCACTCAACTGCATTAATTGAGTCTTATGTAGGGTTTTGCCAAACACGGCGGCTATACTCCCAACTGGAATAAACTGACGGAGCTCAATGGAACCGGGACAATTTATCCCAGCTCATCTTTAACGATAAAAACCATGTTTGTCTATGAATAGATCCCTTGTGCTAAAAGCTGGTTTCAAATTTTTAAAAGATTTTAAGTCTCCTTCAGTGGTGAATCGGGAGGGGCGAGAAGGAAAACTTCCCGCAAAGTCACCCAAGCCTGATTTAAAACAGGGAGAGCAGAGACGCCACAGTCTTGATTTAAGGAGCTACATCCTGAAACTTCTGTTTTCCCCCCAAAATGATAGCTGCAAATCCACAAGTCCAAATGAATAAAACCAGAGAGGAAAAGTCAGTTTATTTCGGAGCCACTGGAAGACTTGAGTTGCGCAGCTCAGATTTAATCCGCAAGCGTTAAATGCCAGCAGAAATATATCAGTAGGGAAATACATACCTCCCAACTACTGTCATATCACACACTGGCTGGGTTTGTCAAGTTAACTTGCTAGCTAATTACCTGCTGTAATTAAAAAAGAAAAAAAGAGGAAAAAAAAAGGGCCACGTAGGTGTGGAAACACTTCAAGAAGGAGCTTGGAGAAAAAGTTATTTGAGCATTTTGCATATTAATACTGTTCTTACTGTTCTGACTGCTCTTACATTTAATTGCTGGGGCTTCAACCACACCAGGATAATCAATCATCACTTTAAAATGTAATTAGCTCCTGCAAGAAACTGTTCACGAAAGGAATTAAGAAATTTACTGTCAGAAGTTAAATTTGGGGTTACTTGTAGATTTTTACTACTGGTGGAAGTATTCGAGTGCCGGCACATTCTCTTCCAGGTCTGCAAGTGCTGCTCAGGTGGTTTCTGATGAGGATGGGGAGAACTGGACCTTATCAGGAAACACAGGACAGAAGGATGGACATTTGGGGGGGTTTGGGCTTTTTTTGGAGGGGGGAGAGAGGCAGGGTGAAGGCAGATTTTTATTCTCTGGAGAGCTTTTAATGGGTTTTACAGTATATATCCTACTAAGGTCCTCTAAAAGGTGAAGAGGGGGATAAATTGATATCACTAATGAAGCTGTTCAAGAAGAGGCAGGTTTCATCTCTGCTGAATACAGAAGCTGGTTTTCTGGTTCAGACTTTGCACCTTCTGCCCACCAAGCCCTGACTGATGCAGCCTTTGCCTCTGTCACATTCCCAGTGCACAGCAGCTTCCAGCTGGGAGGACTGGGAGTCATTTCCCATCCACGAAGGACGAAACCAGGACAAACACCGAGCTGACTCACCTATTCGCAATAAATACCATCTTTTCAGCTGTGAGTGGATTGCAAACTTCACCCTTTATCAAATTCAAAATGCACAGATTCTTAAACCCAGCTGTGGGCCCAGTTCAGTCTTGGGTTTTTGGATTTTTTTTCCTTTTTTATTATTTTAACAGAAAAACAAAGCCCACAACAAAACAGGGCCATAAATCATAACAAGTTCTTCTCTACCGGGAGTTCTTCTCCACCAGACAACATCCTCATCAGCTTCTGTTGTGCTCTGACATGTGATTTAGAAGGGAGTTAAAAGATAAATATTCACTAGTTATTTGATTATATTAAAGAATTTTTTAAAATACCCTTGATACACACTTTGAATGAGACAGTTGCTTTGTTGCTGCCTGAACTCTGGCATTTATCACACAAATCACAATAAAAACAAGGGAGAGGAACAGCAAAGGGACAGCAAATAAACATTGCTGCCTTCCAGCTTTCTCTGAACCCGAGGCAGAATAAGCATTAAAGAAAAAAAATAATAAAAAAAATAGCTTTGCCTTAAAGAGTTCCTGTCAAAGCAGCAGCTCGCTGAGAGCTTTTCTTACTCCCACATTCACACACAGCCATGTCATGATATGGCTGGACTGGTGAGGATGATGCCCATGAGGAGAAGTTTCAGGCAAAGAGCAGGGAGAAAACCCCACCAAAGTCCCAACAAGGAGGGTCTCGGTACCCCCCCACTTCTACAAACCACCCCCCTCCTCCACCTTCCCCATTTTCCATGTGTTCACGAAGAGCCCGCACCACTGATGGGGAGAGGTTTTAGCAGATGGAGCAACCAGCTGGAAGTTGGATACTACTTTCCCTGTAACTGGACACATACAGAGCTCTATTAAATTTTAAATTTTAATCTGAGAACGTCAAGTTCAAAATTAGACTTAAGCCTCCGATTTTAAGGTTTGGTGGATGAAACAGATCATCGGCCATAAATGCCCTTTACTTAAAGGAGAGGGAGCATCATTCCTGTTTTAAAAAGCAGGCGCATAAGCAAGTCGTTTCCCCTCTGTCCCTCACAAAACACAGGAATTTTCATGCAGAATAGCACACAGCCAGGCCAACTTAATGATTTTTCAAACAAATTAAAAACAAAAGAGCCACCATAGCTAGGTTTTATGTACAAAACCTAAACAAAATCAAAAGTAACCCCAAACAATCTGCTGCCAACAGGTCTTTACCGTAAATGCCAACACATAATGCAAGAGCAGAGAAACCCTGGGGGTTTTTTTACCCTCCAATTTACCTCCCAATTACTGCAACATAATTACAGGCCACCCACTATTGCTGGGATAAGAGCACGGGGCAGATGCCGAGCTAAACCCATCTTGTCCTGGGGAAGGGGTGATTTTAAGGGGTTGCAGTTAAAGCAACGAGGCTAAAACCTCTCCTGGTGTCCTGATATACCATTCCCACATTTGGGAAGATGAGGATGGAGACTTCAACCATGCTGTGCCTTCCTCTGGACACAAGGGTTTGTTTTATCATTATCATTAGCCATTGCTGCCCTAGATCAGTTTTCTTCATCCATTCTTACTATGTACGATAATGGGATTTTAAGAATTCCTTCTGGGACAATTTTCATATTTGTGAAAATAAATAAATAGATAAATAATATTCAATTGCTGATAGTCATACAAGCCAAGCATGGATGGAATCACAGAATCATAGAATGGTTAGAGTTGGAAGGGATCTTAAAGGTCATCCTAGTCCCAACCCCTCTGCTAAGATCCAGCTGTACGTAAGAAGCACCTTGATTCCACCCCAAAAATCTAGGCATTTTTTTTAATCTCTGTACTAATCTGGGGCAAAGATTAACCCGAATGTCTAATTACAGCCAACAGTCTTTCAGCTGATACAGGAGCACAGTCTGATGAACCAGTGGACTGGATCAACAACAAAGTCTGCCCTCTTTGGGGAAGATGATACCTGGAGTGACTGATTTTGGCACAGTCGCTGTAAATAAAGAGAAACACCTCTGGCTGGCTACTTTCTATCTTAAATAATGCCGATGACCTACCCAGAAGGAGGAATAAATGGCAAATACATCTATATATTTGCAACAAGTCACCACCTCAGACCCTGAGTAAACCTTTCCAACAGGCAAAGGCTACCCAGTGGTGAGGGACTGGTGTGGGACGTTATTCCACCCACGACAGACTCAGTTGTCTTCACTAAAGACAAAGGAGTTACAGTCCAAGTCAGATTTTGTTTGTTTGGTAGGTTTGTCAAATCCTAGCTCCATTTACCGCATACAAAATCCGTGGGGGATGCATGGACAGCATTAGGCACATAAAAACATCACTGTGGGCATTGCACATACCCAGTTTTTATAGATAAAATAACTGCAGCTCTCCACACAACGTAGTATCTGATAGGCACAACCAGGAAACCCTGTGGAGACTAAAGAACTTCTCCAAAATCCCACTGTGGATCCTGACACAGCTCTACAATGCTCTGCTGAGTCTCTTCAGTCCTTTTTTTCCAGGATTTGGCAAAAGGACAACATAGAGGTGTCCATCCCACAGCCCACTTGCTCTGATAATAAACGAATTGGCCATGAAACAATCAAAGGATGTTTTGTACAACACGGATGCGGTTGCGGTTTTATTACATGGATAAATAGATGGAGATAGGATCCACCTCAATACTTATTTATAGTTTTATCATAAAAGTTAACAATGAATAGTGCTCTAAATTTACATGGTCTGTCTTCCCATTTATCAGTGAAGGGCGGGGATGCAATTTTTAATTACTCATGTATTACATTTATCACTAATAAAACAGATAGATCTTTTATTTTCAAGGGGCACTTAGAGAAGGCTTTGATTGGGAAAAAAAATTGTTAGAACAACCTGTCATTTGACTTCAAAATACACCACATTCTTCATATCTTGAAAATAAAAATAAAGATTTTAAAAAGAAGAATGAGGTTAATTTGTCACCTCTCCCTACCCTCCACGCCATTAACCAAGCAGACGGACAGACTAAGGTCACTGCACCTCTTGGCAGCTCTTTTCTCCTCCTCCTCCTCCCTCTATTTGGTCAACCATAGTCCTCCTCCAGCGCTGGAGCTGAGGGTGGCCGAGGTTTATTTGAGCGCAGCACAGGAGCCCGTCGGCTTTCCTATTCATCATGCTCTGGCATGAAATCTCCTGATAGTTTCTGTTCATTTGTCCATAGACTCAAAAAAAGCATGGAAAGCCTGAAAGGGAGATCGGGAAAGGTTAATTGGTTTCGTTGACCATCTGTTTGTGCTGTGAATAAACGCTGAGAATAATGTGTAACAAATGGCATCTACAAGGATTAAATAAAACAATTCTGGGGATTAGAAATAACCTATGGACTGTGTTAATGGAGCAGGAGTCCGTGTAACAAAATCAGCCATACTGAGCTGTAGAGCTTGTGACCTTTCGGGGATAGAAAACCAAGGTTTCCCAGGAAGCCCGAGGTGAAATAGGAAAATATAACAATTAGATGGCCAAGTAAAACTCCAGCAAGTGCTGAGAGAAGTACAAATAGAGGACACACTGGTCCACCTGATTCCAACAAGTAGTAACGAGCCTGAAATCTCTTTTGGCTTTTTATTGTCTCACCCCATATCGAAAGAGTACATAAGCAACTCCTCTACTGATAAAGTTACCAGTTTTAGGTTTTAATACTACTTTTCCCCCTCTTTTTTTATCCTTTCCTTCCAGTACTAGAAGTCAAATTTCACACCAAAATGAGAGGGGAGAAGGTCTAGGCTCCAGTAGTTGTGCTCCAGGTTAATTTCCTAGTGAGTACCATAAAACTTCCTTAGTAACAGAAGTATTAAAAACCCTCCAATTCTAACTACGTGATGATACCCCATAGACAGCTGTCATCAGCCCCAGTAGACATGACACAAACGTAACAGGAGAAAATTAAGGGGAATGTATCTTCAGAGAAGGGGGTTTCTTTTCTCTTGAGCTTCCTCACAATTTGCAGTCAGTATGACTGGCTGCGGTCTAAGAGTTTAAATTAACTCACATAGAAAGAATCTTATAATATTAAAGAGGAGGAAATAATTCAAATATATTAGAAAAATCTCAAGGAAAACCAACAGGCAAAAATCCCGAGGGGAGAAAGAAGAACTTTTATACTGACAGGATTCATATTAGAGAGCTTTGAAGCTATTATTTTAGCCAAACTCCTGGTGCTAATGTAGATAGAGAAGAAAGCTCAGCAGAGATGGATGCTCTGCCAGAGCCACGGATGAGTTACAGCCGGTCTTAAAATATGCCATGTTTCTTTTTAACAGACTCCCTGTTCCTGCCCCCAAAAACCACTCTGAGTCACAGCACCTGGGTGGTGATCAGGAGAGCCATAACCGCTCCCTTCCGAATTCTGTTTTCAAAATCATAAATATTACTCAAAAAGAATATCATCTTTATCTGAATCAAGTAGAACCAGTCTCATAAATTGAACTTTTTCCATCAGAAGACTTCATGGGGTGAGTTCAAGCACAGTGGGAACATCTTGCTAAGAAAACGCACACACAGTACTGTCTGTACAAAAAGCTGTCCATCCTAGATGTCCTTGAGAGGGAAAAGCCAAAATGTAACAAGGAGGAATAGACCTTTTCTTTCAAATGCCCTCCAGAATAGACCACACTTGGTATAATAGAATCACAGAATCATTCAGGTTGGAAGAGACCCTTGGGATCATCCAGTCCAACCATCAGCCCCACTCTACAAGTTCTCCCCTACACCAGATCCCTCAACATCACATCCAATCTACTCTGAAACACAGTCAGGGATGGGGACTCCACCCCCTCCCTGGGCAGCTGATTCTACTGATTGACCACTCTCTCTGTGAAAAACTGTTTCCTAATGTCCAGCCTAACCCTACCCTGCTGCAGCTTGCAGCCATTCCCTCTTGTCCTGTCACTAATTGCCCATGAGAAGAGACCAGCACCAACCTCTCTGCAATGCCCTTTCAAGCAGTTGTAGAGAGTGATAAGGTCTCCCCTCAGCCTCCTCTTCTGAAAACTCAGTCCNTATGAAGTGATTGTGCCAGTTTTGGTAATTTGGTAGGAATACAGGGTTACGTAGCACCGTGGGATGGGTTTTCTCACCCAGAAGAATCTAAAAGCATTTAAAAAGCCACACCCCTACAGGAGCTAGATGAGATGTTCCAAGTACATTGTTTGATTCAGTTCAGCAGGCTTTGTTTAAAAAAAAAAAAAAAGAATGTGTTTTGCTCAATATTTTCACAGAAAACTATGGCCCAGTCCTTGAAGACGCTAACATGAAAAGATGAATTTAATAAAGGGCACTTGACAAGTTTAAGTGACAAGGTTAGATCTCAGATACAACTGTATCGAGAACCATTAGCTTAGAAATATGTACAAATGCTCAGCGAGCACATTCTGAACACAGACAATGATGGATGATCAACGATGAGTTTATTAGATGTGACAGTAGCTAATGTAGTGTCTCTAACTCACACATTGCTCAAAACGTTGCAATTCCGCTGTAAATTTGAGGAAAAATAACTGCACTTTGCTTAGTCTGATGGTTTCGCCCTTGAGAGCGCTCCACCCACGAGGCATCTCAAGGACAGCTTTACAGGGACACACCAGGGACCCAGTGGCCCATGGAAAAGCTTTGCTCTACCAGGCCACCTCCATCAGTTAGTCTACAGAACATCCTACCCCCTGCACAAGGGCAGCCCCTCTGACAAACAGCCCCCACCCAACACATAGCTGAGACCCCTGATTTCCCATAAGCAACAAAATGAACCTTCCCCCCTCATTGCTTGGAGCTCATCATTAGGAGACACCAGTGGCAGTAGCTTCAGAGTAACCTTGCTCCGAGCACACCACCTTCTCCAGCAAATCCAGGGGTCAGTCACGTTCTTCTCATGCACAGAAACCTCTGCCCCAGCGTGGCAGAAAGTCAGGATTTCCTTATTCCTTGTACAAAATTGTGGTGGAATTATCAATCCCAGGAGCAGCTGTAACCTTTGGAAGCTCTGTTTTTCAACAGCACTCAGCAAAGAGAGCAAACAGGATCATAAAGTGCCAGAGGCCTGAGAAATCCTGCATGAATGCGGAGAGGTCCACTTTTTAAGTGTCTATAAAAAAAAAGAATTGCCTTTAAAACTAACGACATCCTTTTGCCCCGGCTCTCTCCATGAATCAGTGGAAGCTTCACCTGTGGAAAGAGAGCTTGGCCCTGACTTTCTAGCATTTCAAGAGTTCCTTGAACCACTGACCTAAGACCAGTCTCCCAATTTTAACAAACTACAAGGACAGAGGGTGTGTTTTTAAACCCAGAGTGTTAAATTAGACAGTTCTGTAGTAGACACCGGGCAAACCTCTAGTTGGGCACAACACTAGGCACAGCCTGTTGAAAACACACTGTCACTGTAGGCCCACATTCGACCTGCAATAAATATGATGAAATAAAACTACATAACCAAAAGCAACGGGGTTTTCCTTTGGAGTGAACAGGGAGAAATAAACTCTGATAGAAAAATACTGTATCTTGGATCCCTTTAAAACAGATTCCCCGGGACTTTATTTGTGCTAAGAATAGAACAGCTTAGAAAGAAATATCACATTTGATTTCAATAAACTAATTTGCAAAGAAAGATGAGGTCTCATTACCCCATTTCAGGTAAACTGTTGGCGTGAATTACGAGAGGGGTCTAATCTTTTGCAGTTGTCTGGAGAACTTCATCCATCGGACGATAACTGTGCTGATGTTTGACAGGACCTCGCAAAGCGGCACACATCTGCCTGGATTCTGCACTCCAGTTAACTCCTTAGCTGCCATCACATTAACCTGTCTCTCCCCAATTTGCAGCTGCAAAGTAACACCTGCCAAAAGCGTTCAGTGGCCTCTTAATGCCAAGACAAACTGCCAGCATTGATATTTGCACCAGATGATACAGCAAAACCTCCAAGGATCGCCGTTTTAACACATTTCCTGTGATTTAATCTTATTTACACACTAGTTTAAACCTCTCTGCCCTCATCAAATTGGCTTTGCTGATACTGCAGGATGTCCTGCAGGAAGGCTCAAGGCACGTGACCATCTCTGAAAGCAAAGACTTCTTTTTGATCCGGGTATTTACACTCTGAGGGTTTGAATAATCATCACATTTGCTTTTACCCTAACTGGGGTCACAAACTCTTTATCACTCAACTCACTCCATCTGCTCACCTCCTTCTGCAACCTCCCTGGCATACCCAGACCACCTAGAACTAGTATGGATTAACAGCTACCAACCTCAGCCTCTCTTGATACAACGACGGGGACCACCAGAGCCATACAGGAATAGACCAAATTTCCTAATTCCCCCGAATGCCAATGGAAGTCAAAAGCCTTTTTTCCATTTGTGCCTTTGAATTATTTTGTCCCCACCTCTGTCCTTTGGAAACATGAGCGCTCAACCAGAAAATTGCATAGAAATTATCCACAAGGTTTGAGTTAACCAACTGGTGTTCCCACGGTTCAGAGGCTCCCAAAAGTTCAGATTTTGCAGCAAGAGGGAAAAAACTGCTTCTGGAGCATGGAAGTTGCCAGCCCAGCCTATCCCAGGGGCAGTTGTTCCAAAAGTTCTCTTGAGAAATTAATTTTTCTCCCTCTGCAATTACACAGCCCTTCTATACTCTACCTACAATTCATCAAAGTTAAATAAAGACATATTTTGCATCTGTTGCCTGTATACAGAACTAGTTACATGTCACTATCACACCACCTGACTTATTTCCAAACAGAGCCTATAACACTAAGCCACTCCCCAGCGGCACTGGATACCCAAAATAAGCTTCTCTTACCTGCCAGATCCCAACAAAATAAGTTCAGAGCACAAACGGAGCTTCCCAAGTTCCTCATATTCCTGAAGGGAGAAACACATCGTGTTTGGCAGTTGTCTGTATTCAAATCTGCCAGGTAAAGTCTCCTTTCTAAGAACCATGAAGGACGACCCCTTTTAGAAACCCCTTTCAACAGAAACTCATGGTTTTTAGCCTGCTCACACACCGGCCTTTGGGATTTGGAACACACTGTATGCAAGAGCAGGCTGGCATTTTATTTCAAGAAAGAAAATCTGATTTATTCAGAGGACCTGTCCACTTTGAACCACCAGAGTCACAGATGTGAGCTGTGAGCTTGCCACCTGGTTTGGAATCAGGCTTGTGACTTATGCTTTACAATCCACTTTTTATATATGTGTATATACACATTTTCTTAATATCTCCTTTAATTGCTCTAAGCCTAAGGAGAATCACTTTGGGTGGCAGTACCAGCTGTGAGCTCACAGTAAGATCTATTGGGTTTCTTTATTTCCATGACATAATTTTCTTTCCTCTTTTTTATGGGATGAGGTCAGGTTTTGCACCTCACCTTGTTCCCAAGCACAATGCTTGTTTTGGTCAGGCTCAACACACAACCTGCCTTTGGTAATCTGTGGAGAAAACAAACAAACAAACAAACAAACAAAAAAATAAAAACCCCTAAACAACAAAACTCATCACTACATGATGGTTTTGCAAAATCTTGAAGGACACTAACGAGTAAAATTTGAGTTATATTTAGGGTTGCTACTAAAGCCCTGCCAAACCAAATTCTCTGAGGGAGGAATAAAAACAGAAGCTGTGAAACATAGAATCATAGAATCATTCAGGTTGGAAGAGACCCTTGGGATCATCGAGTCCAACCATCAGCCCTGCTCTACAAAGTTCTCCCCTACACCAGATCCCTCAACACCACATCTACTCTGAAACACAGTCAGGGATGGTGACTCCATCATCTTCCTTGGGCAGCCTATTCCAGTGTCTGACCACTCTTTCTGGGAAGAATTCTTTCCTCATGTCCAGCCTAAACCTGCTCTACTGCAGCTTGAAGCCATTCCCTCTTGTTCTGTCTCTGTTGAGAAGAGACCAGCCAAGTCAAGATGTAACAAGAGGCTGAAACAGCCTACCCCAAGCCAGAGCCGGAGGTACGGACCTGCAGAGACTCGAACCCTCATTGGGATACCCAAATGCAGGACCTGAGTTGAAGTTTGTAAAAGAAACACTTTTTTCCAAAACCCAGGGTTGGGTAATGGAGATGGAATTGCAGGGAGCTGAGCAGGTCCAAAACTGAGTAGGTTATGGAGCCTGGGGATAGCAATAATCCCATATTCCTTAAAAAAAATCCAAACCCTGGCTGAGGCAACTGTCCCCCACGGAGGGGTGGAGAGGAGTCAGAGGGATTAAAAACAGCTACTTTCAATTTTCAGGTTTCCATAAAATATCTATTCAAAGTTCCAAGGCTAAACTGCGTGTCCCAAAGAGACCTCTCGAGGATGGCATTCACAGGATTAAATCAAGTCATTAAATCATGTTTAGGCAGCAGTATTTGCTTAAACCTGAGTTTCCAAAGTAATTTCTTTTAATGAAACTTCAATCTGCCTAAAACAAAGATTTAAATATTCTGCCTACAGATCACATCATGCAACAAAAACCGCATTTATCTTGCATAATGAAGTTTCTTTTTTAAAATTTAAATCTATTTCTATCTCCCATTGAGAAGAGATTTCATGCCTCCTTTCCACATATGTCAAAAATTGTGAAAAGATGGGGATTTTTTTATCCTGTGTATTATTAAACATAATAGTCAGCCACCTCTAGAACCCACCATTGATTGAGATAAATGAAGCTATTTAAAAAAAAAAAAAGCCTAATGAAGTCTCTTTGGTGCCTCTGAAACTCAGCAGTAAAGATAAATGAGAAACAATTTCTTGATATCCATTATTTAAAATTACAGATATCAGCCCTGATGCTGCTCTCAAGGTTTATTGAATTTTCATAGAATATCATCAACTTCTACATTCCACACGTGTAATTGAAACCCCAGAACAACATGGTTTTCCTCTGGTGTCAGGTTTAAAACGTGGAGAAGATCACCTCTGCCACACACCTGGACCCTCAATTGCCACCCCAGCTGTTCTGCAGGAAGGGGCCATCAAACAGGAGAACGTCACCTCTGTTCTCACTATTTGCCAGCCCAAGTATCTGGCAATTCTGGTTGCATATTTAGCTTTGTCACAATCTTTCTCCTGAGAATTAGTCTGTATTTAGCCCAGTATTGGTTTAAGTAGCCAATATTGCCAATGTTTTTAGATTTACAGGGAAGGAACAAGTGAAAAATAAAGTGTACAAGTCAGGGCCTCAAAATGTTGTTACTGGCTTAAAATCCAAATGATTTTTCTTTTGCTTGGTCTGCAATTTACCTGGTGCTCTTTCTGTTCTCCTCAAAAAAAACCCCAATATATATATATATACACACACACATATATATCTACATATAAATACAAAGCATAAGCTGTTTTGCTCAAACCAGAGCCAAAGGGCTTGGTATTTCCAGCTGGCCAGGTTCTGCCCCCAAAGGCCACTGGTTTTGAACACATCTCAGTGATGGGCTTCCCGTTTGCTGGCCCCTCGCGAGATGTGGACCCCACCAGCCTACGCCTCGTCCCCTTGCCCAAAGCTCCCACTCAGGCATAAACATATAAGCGAGTATAGAATCCAAACCAGAGGTCCTAACTCAACACAGGCATAACCCAGAGTCATTCCAGGTCCCCTTTTAGTGCCATGGATTGAATTAAAAAAAGTCCTCAAGCGGCAGGCAGGACAGGGCTCCCTGCTGCACACCCACCGGGGTCTGCTTTGGGGACAACCCGTACATGGTTAAATCCTTACCTTGTGACTTCCTCGCTTCTCCCCTGGAAGGACAACCCACGACACCTCCTGCCTCTGCTCTCAGCCTAAAAGCATCCTTGGTTTTCCTCCTCTGTATTGTAGACACGGAGCGAGGCTCGCAAATATCTCAGCAATTGGGAGAAAGCTAATGACACAGCAGGAGGACGCTGTTGGATTTGTCTCTTGCGGTTTTAGTATTTGCTTTATTACATTGGTATGGGAATAGGAGAGCTGCTACTGGGTAATTTAAATGTAATCATTTATTTTGACACTTTTAACTAGAATGCCAAAAATACCTGAGACTGAGAAGCAGCACTTTATTGTGTGCTGCCATAAATCTACATTACAAAAACCACTCTTCTTTAGTCTACTTTGATTTATCTTCGAGTGAGAGCTATCCAGAATTGCATAACAAAGCATAATACTGCTTAGATTTAATATGGCATTTTATCTATAAACTGGAAAAGGATCTAAAACTCATTATTGTAATCTCTAAAATAACGTTGAATTCTTAACTTCACAGCATTTTATAAGAACTTGAGAAATAAGAACTTAATCAGGGCAAGGCTAACGTTCAGGCCTCTGCCATAAGGCATCTTTTGGATCTAAAAGCTTCTACTTGGTAGAAGATAAAATGCTGTTCTATTAGATGTAACCCTTTCCTTAGTATCATCCGTTATTTTGCTGGTTCTGCCCAAAATCCTTACAGTGATAGTCGCAATGCCCTTCACTTTTTTCCCCCCATTTAATCCTTGTGAGCTCAGCTGGGTGTCTGCTGCTTCTTGCATAACCTCCCCAAAGATCATCTCAGTTTGAAAGTTAAACCCTGGATAGAGGTTTCTTTAGTTCCTTAAGCTCAAAAAGTGCCTTGCAAAAGGCTGGTGCCCTGAAGTGCTGGCAGCTGTTTCATCTTCTGCCTTTTTTAATTGCACAGACTACTTACAGATCTCAAATGAGACGAAGCAAAGTAGCACCTCCCGGAGCAGTTCCTCCTACACCAGCTAACAGAAGCAGCCTACCATGACTACGGCAGTTCCTAGGGGAGACCTGGCACCCAGGAACCCTGTGTAAAGGCTGTCAGGGCTGTAGCAACTTCTAGGACATTCTTCTAGGACAGAAGAATCCGGCATCCAGCACTTCCAGCCCACACGTACTCAAGGATTTGTTAGGGTTGTAATAGCCCAGTGAGGGAACAGAGAAATATTGTCAGTTCACTGGGGGTATTTTTTCACGATCCATCTCTAGAAGGAACTTTGATATAGATTTAGCCACTGATGTATTTTACAATAAACTAATCCCTTCAGTGCAGATCTTCAGCCTCCCTTCTTAACGGGTGACACAGGTTACTCCTCCACTTCTGCCCTGTGCTGGGCTGAAAGCTCTTGCTGGGTGGGCACACTGTGAGGTGGGGCACCATGCCTGGCTTCTTGGGAAAAGCTTCATACAGCCACCCACCTTGCAGCACACACGGCTCTTCAGCAGCGCCTTTGTACCAGATTACTCTCTAGTAGCTGAATCCCAAAGCACCTAAAGTCATCTTGAAAAGCAGTGCGTTTATACACACTACATTGGGTGGTTTTCTAAATGCTTCCTGTGTAAAAGCAGGACCTAATTAAAAGAAAACTACCCCAAAAAGCACACCCCACACACATTACATGCAACCTTGCAGGGCTACTTTTATAAAAATCACCATAACACAGCGGCTTTCCATATTACAAAAATTTTTCATAAGGAAGAAGCAGAGTTTGTATTAATCTGGCAGTTTTGTGGTCACAGAAGAGAGCTAAATTGTCTGCATTTCGGTGATAATCTTGTGTCAGCGAACTGGTTAATGCAGTCAGGAAAAGAAATCAGTAAATGAGAGCTGGTAACCTCCTGCCTGATCAGGAGGAGCCGGCTGTTAACGATGCATCTGCTGGAGATGCACAAGGTGGGGAAGCGCTGAACCAGCTCAACGTTTAAGCCAAGGAGCTCTCACCCCACCGCGGGAGATTCAAGTGCTTCCAGCACTGGAGGGACACATTGACTTTACCCTGTGGGTTGCCTGTACTTGTAAGCACTTTATCAAGAGACTTGCTTTATTTCCTCCCCTTTTTTTTAAACAACTGTGGGGGTTTTCTGAGCCCAGTGATGTAATTAGGAAAAAAAAAATAAAAATAAAAACTCAGTGCTGAACAGAGGCGATGAAGCTACACCATCCATCACCCAGTGCTCCCAGTTCATGCTCAACCCAAGAGGCAGGACCACCAGGGAAGCCACCAGCAATGATTAGAGGCCCCAGAAGCTGCAGTTCCCTCCTAACTCAGAGGGGTCTTGGGGTGACCACCCTGCAAACCCCCCCCACTGATGGGAATAGGTTTCACACCCCACTTCCCACTCCATGCTCTGCCACACCAGGGTTTTTCCCACCTTACAGCTCCCACATCCCAGTGTGAAACAAAAAGACCATTAACACACACTGGGAAAGGAAGGGAAAGCCCTGTATTTTTCACTGCAGTTTGCAAGTTTGAAATCCCCAAGCTCCCCAGAGCATGGGTTGGTGTGGTCCACCCCGCTGGGCACCCAGCAACCCCTGGACATCATCGTGAGCAACAAATGTGCTACTGAGACATCCAAGATCTAGCAAAAGCTTCCTGATGGCTCCAGCGAGCTTCAATTAAGCATATATGAAAATACAAAAGCCCAGCCCCAAAGTTCTTGAGACTTTACCAGATGTAAAAATAAAAAATAGGAGAAACCTGTATTTTAAGGAAGAACAGAAAGAAATGAATCAGTGAATTAACAAACAATGGTTAGTCTATTAAATACTAATAGACTGATAAACATAATAAATGTTATCAGATTATGAAATGTTAATCCATGTTACAGTATCTTCAGAATCCCAGCTGTTTGAAACTGTGTCATGAATAGAAACTAATATAAATAAATCCAAACCCAGCACTCAACAGTTCTAAATAGTCCAGGAAGAAAATTCAGTTAAGTAATTAGGAGAGAGGCACAACATCGGGCAAATGGAGAAGGATCTCAAAATATCTGTCCCCATTAAGAGGTTTTTGTATTTGCGTCCCAGAAACAAAATACATCAGGCCCTGTCCTTAGCTGGCATAATGTGATGCTGTCTCATTGATTTCAATAAAGTACAGCAGCTTAAGGACTCTGGACCCTTTGGCGTAATCCTTTCATTTAAACTCAGTAAATCAAAATAAATTCCACTGATTTCTGCGGAGTCGCTGATCTGCCTTTGGGTAAGCCAGAGGAAAGCCAGGAGCTCTCTTTCAGAGGGATTATCACTGCCTCGTAATTCATACAAAGTTATCCCCAGGATGAAGACTTTCAGCACGACCTGCAGAAAACAGGAAACTCTTCCCCTCTCCAATTCTTCCTTTCCCTGCTTGCTGCTGACCCTGGCATCCAGCAAATGCTTCTCTTGCTTTCCATGGAGCTCCATCTCCCCTACCATCACTGTTGGCCTCTTCCCCAGAGCACGGCTTCATGAAGGAGTCAAAGTTTTGACATTTTTTTTCTGGATCTATGTTACCCTAGATCCTGTCTCATGATATATCACCACTAATCAAACTGCTGCCTGCCTCCTATGGCTCTTCTGAGAAGTTATTACCCTTCCCATTCATCACCGAGTCGAGTTAATTCAGGCAATCTTCCTGATCCATGGCCTTGCACACTCAATTGCTATATTTCAGGTGATATGATATTTCTCTATAATAATAGTTTCACCCTTTGAAGATTCAGATAAAGGACACCACGACATTTTCAGTAATTAGTGCTACAGTGAGATTCAACGGCCCTTCTCGGTAGCCGGGAAGAGAAGAGCTTCTCCAGCAACACCATCTTTGACACACAGTGATTGAAGGGGCACACAGAGGGGAAACAAATCAGAGTTTCTATTTGGCTTCTCTTTTTTTGCCTTTTTTTTTCCCCTCCAAGCGTTTTGAAACTGAGCTATAAACACTCTGACTGTTCTGTTTCCCAGAAATACTGCCTGAGATGAAGAGAAGGCTTGGAAGCCACTGCAGGAATCTAACCCAGCTTTCTGTGCCGCCTGGGGGAGGTCAGCTCACCCCATACATCCTTTGATTTCCCTGCAGGTAGGGGAGGGGGAGGGAAGATGGAAAGCTGCATTTTTTTTTTCCCCACTTGGAAAAATAATTTTTAAAAAAGTACAACTCGAGCATTGTTGATGCTCAACTTTTTCTAAAGCAACCAAAAAATTCTCTGTTTTTTCAGAAGGTACATACAGTGCTCTAACATTTGGACTAAAATGCATTTAGGAAGAAAAACAACTAACATTCAAATGCATTTGAAAGAAGTTAATGGAAGGAAATGTAGGCTCCTTGATTCCAAATCCATTTACAGCGATGCAAAATTTTCCACCACTAACAGTAATGCAGAACACCAAGAGTTTAAGTCTTCTGGAAATTTGAACGTGCTGCAAAAGTGCATTTGGAAAAAAAAAAAACCAACAACCCAACATGGAGATGTTTCCAAAAGCAGGCGAGAGACTTGAGAGTGTGAGACACAGTCTTCTAATAAGCCTGTATTGACTTGAATTTTAAAAAAATCCAACCAGATCCTTTAGCAAAAGTCAAGAAAAGTTTGAGTTTCTGAAAATGATACATCAAAACGGATGGGCGCTGATGGGATGCCCTTAGGAAGCACCGTGCTGCTCACCATTCTGCCCAGACACCTCCGAGCCTAAACACACACCAGAGACTACAGGGAACAAGGTTACATGGTCGTTCTGAAAATTATACACACAGGAATTAAAAGAAGAGGTTGTACTTGGGCAAAACCTCGATTAACCACAGCAGCAGGTAAGAGGAGAATAACTGGGAAGAACCAGAGATAAATCACACACCCCTTCATGCAGTTTCCCACCCCTAGAAATTCCTCCTTCCCCAAACACCATCAGTTTGTCTCCGCAGGGCTGGAGAAAGAGAGAGGGGCCGCTGAAAACAGATTTATATCCGAGCCAGCAAATAAACCAGACTCTCTGGCACGAGCTGGAACTGGAAGAGATCACCCCAGCTCGACTATTTGCAGCCACCAGCTCTGTTAAGAGAGTGATGCTGATGGAGGCAACGCAGGAAATCGCCTCCCAGATCCCAACGCAAGGCATTACTTTTGTAAATTACCAAAGGACACAGTGGCTAATAGGATCAGGACCCGGAGTGCAATCGAAGAAGAGAAAAGGACAAATGAGTGATGTCCAATATAAAGTGCAGTTTTGTTTGCTCTTCACCACCTGAAGGCAGCGAGCTGCTTCACAATATTGCCTGCATTTATAAGGTCACAGGGTTCTCTCCTAACACGGTTACAAGAGTGCAATCGCCATTAATTTCAATAGAAGTTTCAAACATGCAGCAGCAGCAAAATAAGGTCTTAAAATTCCACCTGTCCTGCAAGATATTTATTGTTCTAGAGGGCAAAATCCACTGCAGCACGCAGTTATTGTTAACAGCCAAGAGAGAAAAAGAGATTCTGCTTTATCTAGCAAAATAGGTAGAAAAGCAGACTTTCCTGTAGTACTGAATATGCTGTTTAGAGAAGGCAAGTATTACACGCTGCTGAAATCAACTGACCTGACCTAAAAATCATGTTTTCTTTAGACTTCATTTGCCATCGCTCCCTCTGGACTGTTATCCAGAACAGCTTCCTTCCCAGTGTCATTGTCTGGGTACATACAATCTCCTGATGCAGCTGCATCAGCCAAAAGCTAAATAAAAAAATGTATCTCCCACTAATAAAAAGCTAACTTAAGCCAGGGCTACATATTGTCAAATACTGACAATATTTTGCAGCACTGAAAATGGAGCTGCTGGTGGTGGTGACATCCGAGCATCTGGATTTGGGGACCGCCACGTCAGAGGAGGGGAGAGCAGGGCTGTTGTTCTGGTCCAGCCACGGCCCAGAGGACCTGTGGTATTCCACCTCCTCCAAGTACAGCTCCCAACTCTGATATTTAAGATTAGGGCAATATTCAAAAACACCTCTCAACCAGCATTTTGTCCCAGGAAATTCACTTTCTTTCTTTTACTATTTTCTCTCCTCTCCCCATGAAGGAGTGCTGCAGTGAAAAGCACAACTCATTCAGCCACAAGATATACAACAGCCCATTTAATTGGCAGCAGAAGAAGAGGAATGAGTTTATTTCCTGCCACATCTCCAAACGTGTTTGCCCTCGGACTCCGCAGTGAGCAACAGCAGTAATGGAATAAACCACCCTTGTGGCAGGTTGACTTTATCCTTATTAAGGGTTTCATCTACCAACTGGGGGCTCTGCTGCTACAACATCCCAGTACAACCCAAACCCATCTCCACACACCAAAGAAGGACAGCAGGAGGAGGCATAAAGGATCTTGCTTTACTCTACCAGCCCTGGTACCAGTTACAGGGATGTT
Source organism: Jacana jacana (assembly GCA_013400555.1). NCBI lineage: Eukaryota > Metazoa > Chordata > Aves > Charadriiformes > Jacanidae > Jacana > Jacana jacana. The sequence continues at coordinate 627,548 of VZTM01001418.1, forward strand.
GAGGCAGGGGTAAATGGGTACCTGTGCACTGGGGAGCACTGGGAGGACTCATGGTGGTGAGCCCCAGGCTCCCACAGCATCCTTGGCACTCAGGGTGCAGCTGTGGAGATCCAGCTTAACCCCAGCTCATCCTCAGCTGCAGCATCTCACTGTGCTATTGTTATGGTTCGAGAAACCCATAATTCTTCTCACTTAGATATTTACTCTCACAACCAATGTCCCCTCACCACCTGAGAAGGGGAGTTGGGGAAAACAACAGCTATACTAAAGAATCAGAATTGATCCCGATACCAGTATAAAATACCCAAGGACTATCTCCAGTCCATTCCATCACAGGACACAGTGTGCTTCCCGCAGGGACAGCCAACATGGAACTCTCTGAGCGCTGTGGCTTTGGGAGGAAGAGAAGGGCTCAGGGCTCTGGAACCAGGGCAAGGAGTTGCCAGGATGGCAGCCATCAAGGAAGAGAGGGAACTCTTCAGCAAACTTTCTAATGTCTATTGAATGTGATGTTCGTGGTATGAAATAATCCTGGTGGCAGCTTGGGCCAAGCGCCCAGGTCTTGCTCCTCTTCATCCCCACACCTCAAAACCACCAAGACCTTGGAACCCACATCCCACAGCTGGCTGTAAATATTTTCACGAAATCAGACATCAGAGTCTTCTAAAATTGCAGGTTCTCCAAGCATTAGCAGAGCAGTTAGTCCTGTGTAGCTCAAACAAGGACAGGTGTTCAGCAGTGGCAGGAGGTAAATCCATCAACGCACTCCTAATCCATGGATTTACTGCTGCCAGTGTCCTGGTTTGAGGTAAAACAAACCAATTTTGTGGTTCACAATTTTACTTTTTTAGCTGGGTCTCTTCTAACTGACCAAACCCTGAAACGAACAGCAGATTGTTCAGAAACTGTTCACTCTCAGGGTGCTCAGACCTGATCACCCCAAGGGATGGCACAGAGAGGCCCTGGTTTATACTCATTGCTGGAACAACCAAAGGCAGGGAATTCTGTTATTTACCCTGTTGGAGGGTGAGAAAAAGCATAGAGGGGTCAACCACTGTGGGGAGGAGCGGACAGACAGGGGATCCCACACTGACCAGCTGAGGTATTCCATCCCATCCGCATCATGCTCAGTAGAAAAGCTGGGGGATCAAAGGGTCAACTCTCTTTTCTCTGATGGCTGATGGCTGAGGAGGACCCTGTCTGTTCATCTGCCTTTGATCCCAATCCGAGCGTTCCTGACTCCAGAGCTGGAACACAGCTCATGTCGATCACCGAGTCCAGTCTGGGACTTTTCCTGATGCTGCTGGTGACATGGTCATCATCCTGGGAGCCTCATACGGCTTTGTACAAATTGTATCTGTTTCATTATTTTCTTCTCTTTTTTTAATTTTAATTTTAGTATTAATACTTCATTAAAGTAAACAGGTTGCCCAGAGAAGCTGTGGCTGCCCCATCCCTGGAGGGGTTCAAGGCCAGGCTGGATGGGGCTTGGAGCAACCTGCTCTGGTGGGAGGTGTCTCTGCCCAGGGCAGGGGGGTTGGAACTCAATGATCTTTAAGGTTCCTTCCAACTCTAACCATTCTCTGAAAGTAGTTTAGTTCATTCTAAACTCATAAAATCTCCTTACTCTCTTCCTCTCCTTTCTATCTGGGGGGCAGGAAGGGTCATCTGTCAGTCTGGTTTGGATAATTTTGGCTGAAACCACAACAGCCAGTTATGCCTAACACAGCCGATTCCACCAGAGCCACAGCATTTGGGAACCAGACGAGATGGCTCCACAGAGGGTCCCACAAACAGCAGAAGCATTGCCCTTTATTCCTGGCTTGCTCCCTATAAAAGCAGCAGGAAAACAAGTTCCCAAACTTCAATTCGGAGGTTTAAAAGAGGTCCAGCTGGAACTGGGATGATGTGGCATACTGGGAAATCCCAGCCCAGCCAAACCAAACCCCAGCCGAAGGGCTCGTTATCACCATCAAAGACAATGAAAACACACAAGTCAAATTAACTGCCCAATTCCCCCACAGACACCAGAATCATTCCAGTTCCATTATTAATGCACTTGGGCTCATTTGTCAAGACTTACACACAAATAAAATAAAATAAAAAAAAAAATAATAATAATAATAAAAAAGTTGAAAACCTCCAGCTTTTTTATGATAATGTTGGTGAATCTGTGGGATGGCAGATTAGGCTGCACACTATGCTTCTTCCCAGCAAATCCCTCCCCATCATTTTAGATTATTTTAAATCAAAATGAGGAGAAAAATGAGCCGTTTAAAGCATCAGTAAACAAACAAAGGCCTCTTACTAGTAGGCCTTTATCCCCAATTTATGCTGCTTTTATCTTTTGTTTTATATGAAAATGTAGTGCCTTCAGCCCTCCAACTCTGTTACTGCTGCTTTTAACACTTTTACCCATTCAGACAATCATTTATTTACCATTTCCATTTTTGTTTTCAATTCAAGGTGAATGTATTCTTTTATCAGGTATTTATTTAGGATTTCAGGAAATGGGTTTTTCCCGTCTATGCGCACTGCACAGCTAAAGCATTAAAATAGATGAGTCCCATTCTGCTCATTTATGTGATTGTCTCTCCCCGCTCATCTGTGTCCAAATTCTCCCTCTGCACCTGGAACCTCTTCTGCAGAGCCTCTCCATCTACTGGGGTGTGCACAGTGCCCATGCAATGCCACTCCAATCTTTTAGGTGCTATTCTAATAGCAACAAGTTCTAACAACCGATGAGATAAATAAATATAAGCCTGCATGTAACAGTGCCAATATTATGGCTCCACCAGCCCTGGGAGGGCATAATCAAACAGCCTTATGTCCCCAGCTGGGTCATGGAATTGTCAAAGTTGGGAGGGACCTCTAAAGACCATCTCATCCAACTCCCCTGCTGAAGCAGGGTTGCCCAGAGTACATCACTCAGGGCTGCATCCAGGTAGGGCTTGAATGTCTCCAGAGAAGGGGACTACACACCCTCCCTGGGCAGCCTCTGCCAGGGCTTGGCCACCCTCACCCCAAAGAAGTTTGTTGTCATCTTTGAATGGAACTTCCTGTGTTCCAGCTTGTGCCCGTTGCCCCTCATCCTGTCACTGGGAACTACTGAGAGGAGTCCAGCTCCATCCTCCAACTCACCCTTCAGATACTTGTGAGCATGAAGGTCTCCTCCCCTCAGCCTTCTCTTCTCCAGATGGCTGCCCCATCCCTGGAGGGGTTCACCAGGTTGCACAAGGCTTGAAGCAACCTGGTGGGAGGCATCCCTGCTGAGAGCAGGGGGTGGGCACTGGGTGGCCTTTAAGGCCCCTTCCAACCCAAACCATGCTATGATCCCAAGCTGACCCAACACTTTTCAAACTTTTTTTCATTTTCATTTCATTGTCACCAACTTGAAAACGAAAGACAAGCCTGCATGGCACGCACAGGCTGCACCGAGAAGAGGTGACCTTCGCGTTGCTCACCTCTCCGCCACAATGCAGGGTTTAAAGGCACATCCATCCCTTGGTCAAAGTACTGTGTCCCTCACAACACTCAGTGCTCAGGAAGCCAACAGCATGTCATGTGCTTGGCAAAACTGTTAAGTCACTGTAAAAATCCCCTTCGTCATTTTCCTCATTGAAGAGCTCTTTGTTCTGTTTTAATGGAATAATTTATCACCTGATTTGTTTTAAAAGTAACTAATACAGATAGATTAGAGAGTAAGACACGATACATAAAGAATAATAGTCCATTATTAATAATAAGTTTCCAATACATTATAATTTTGTGTGATTGATTAGAAACTCTGTTTCTAATCTGTTTACTCTTAACATCTTTTTAAAGACTTCTCAATATCAGTTCAAGATTAAAAAGTTAAAAGGAAGCTTAATCATGAGTTAAACACAACTTGGAAGAGTACTGGAATTAGGAGCACTTGAAATTGCCATCTGGCTTCTTGAACATCAAAGGGGGAACATTTTATCAAACCCCCTATTTCAGTATCATTGCATCCCAGTTGTTTACTCAATAAAAATGTCTTTTTTATTGACTCTCCTGTCCCAAAGAACAGGAGAAGGAATCAGTTTATGAGTTAAACAGGTAGGACTTATGCAGCTGCTCATGAAATTAGAATTTCCTCATTCCTCTTTAGTGAGCAGCATCTCTCCTATATCCATTAACTCCAGTGAAAGGCACGCTTTTATGGACGGCCAAGAATTTAGTTCCTAGACATTTTGAAAGCATAAATTCAGATGGATCTAAGGACACAAGTATCTAATGCAGTATCTAAGTAGCATCACAGCATTGAAACGTGTTCAATGTAACCACAGAAATTAAATGTGAAAGAAAAAAAAAGGCAAGTCAGTGTGAAAAAAAAATAAGGGGAGTGGGAGAATCTATTAATAAATTGATTTGTACCCAAATACAGTCACTTTGTCCACAACAGCTACAGTCCAGAGCCACAGTTTCCCAGGGGCTTACAGAAAGTTATTTATTCACTCTATGGCAATAGATCAGTTAACCCCTGTGACACATCAGCCCAGACACCCGGCACTTGCAGCAGCCTCTGCTTCCAGACCCAGGAATTACCAATGTACTCAGCCCTGGTGTAGTGATAATGGCCTTGATTAAACCCGAAGGAAATTGGCCCACCAGTAATATATGCTTAGTTTCACAAGAAATAATTTTTAACCTTTACTGTAATTCAGGCACTTTGAAATTTCAGCCTAAACCCTGTCTCCAGTCTCTTCCACCCATGATAATTCAGTGGGATAACACTGCAAAAACAATCCTGCACCTGAGTGCCATTATCTCTCTGAAAGAGCATTTTCAACCAACACCTTGCAAGAGGAATCCAAGCTGTCAATCACAGAGCAGTCAGTAATTTCAGATCAGAAACTTTGAATAAATGGTTTCTGTGATGAGGAGCGGGAGTCTGACTGCAGACACCTCCCGCCCTCTCTGATGTAGGACCCTGGTACAGGGACCTGCATCCCCCTCCAGCTGCCCAGGGACCAGGGATGCTCTCCAGCCAAAAATGCCAATAAGAAAGTCACTCAGTTGTCTTCCCTCTTCTGCAGGGGGAAGGAACTGATCTTCCCGAGTGCCTGGTACCTGCACACACGGTCTCAGAGCCACCACCCAGGGCAACGGCAGAAAATGAGTTCATGTTTCAAACGATGAAATTAATAGGCTGGCAATAGAATATGCAATTTCCTTGTTTATTGCCTTTCAAGTCAATCCCATCGCCAGGGGTTGTCATTTTAACAACAGGGAGAAAATTAATTTGACAGAACTTTCAAGCGGCCCTGTTAAGTCACGGGGAGCTCTCAACTGCTCTGCTGTATCCCAGAAAAAGAGGAGCCCCTTCCTTTTCCAACCTTTCTCTGACTGCAGCAACTTTCCCTGGACACTCAGGGAACAGAGACCAAGTAGAGCTGTGGCAAAAGTGGGCTTTCAGGAATGAAAACCCTAATGTGATCGAAAGAATATTTGGTTTTCATCCTCATGACGATCTACCAGATTTCTCTTCTGTCAAAGAACAAACAAGAGTGTTGTTTGCAGTCAGAATGTCTCTTAGTTCTTCTGATGTAAAAGAAAAGTCTCTACACTGCCTAACTTTGCTCTCAAATCATGCTTTTGGAGCCAAAGAGAGAAACACTTTGTTTGGAAATGTCAAAATGAGATGTATATTGTTATCATGAGATATACATTATAAATTACACGGTTAATATTTCAATACCACCAACCCCCCACACTTTGACATTAATTCATAGTCTCATCCAAGACTAAACTTGGCCCTGGAAGAGCCCAGCACGGATCTACATAACCTGCCCTCACACACGGCTCAGTGCCACAGCACCTCTTGCAATATTAAAACCCCTTTCAATCATCTCAAAAACGTGCTCATTAGCGACAAACAAATCCAACCCACTGCTCAGCTGCTGCCAAGGCTCTGTGTCCTCCCCAGCAGCTGGGAGGAGGAGGACACAGCTGGACAAGAGCACCATGTCTCAAATCAACGGGGAGATAAAGAAGTGTCCTTTCTTTTCTCATAGGGGCAGGGGCTACAGTTCCCCCCATTATAATCAGCAAGGAAATAAGAAAAAGGAGCATTTGGACAACAAATGCCTGCTGGAGAACAGGAGGGGCTTAAGCAATAGCCAAGCACAAAATTATCTCAGCTCATTTTTATAGAAAATGCAGATTTGGGAGGGGGAGGAAAAGCAACACAAGAACAACAAGTAAATAAATAAGACCAGCTTCTCATCATCAGCCCGGTGAGGAGGGGGGTCTGGACCACCCGGTTGGCTGCCCTGCTCCAGCTCACAATCTAACATCAAAGCTGCTGGGAAATAAATAAATAACTAGAGTGGCACAACACGACCAACACGAGATGAAAGCTGCATTCTGAAGAAAACATCCCGCCCGCAACCCCTCTGGCCCGAATTGAGCAGATTACAGCTGGGCTTTACTCTGCTCTCAAGCACAGCCGTGGCGATTCAGAGCCATTTGGCCAACTCATCAGCCGGGTATGCTGAGCAGGGCTTCTCCTCCCGCTGCCTCCTTTCAACTTGTCTCGATAGATCCTGGCTCAGTCCTGTTTATGACTTCTATTTTGCCTTTTTCTAAACAGCTGTAGTATGTTTTAGTGTCATCTCCCCCTACACGCCACACAATCCCGTTCAGCATTTAATATTTTTTCCCCCTGTATCTCAAATAGAAAAGACAAATGTTTCACAGACTCTGTGTGATCATCGTCAGTAACAAAGATGAGGGAGATTTTCTAGAAAAACAGCTGGTGAATGGAAATTCATCATTAGGGATAACAAATTTCCTGTTTTCTTTACACAAAGCACTGGTTGCAACCATGAACAGCAGCGATGCCCATCCTTTGCTCGCTGCAGTTGTGAACACTACCCCAGCCCAGCCGGAAATGTTTGGTCCCGGATCTACGTCCAGTCAGACCTTGGGCTTCTCTTCCTTCCTATTTGGGTCCTATGCAGGAACCAAAACCTGAAGGCATCCATGTTCAGCCCAGAAAACTCCATCTTGCACAAAACCTGGGATACAGGGCAGTATTCTTCCCGCTGGTGGTCATGTTCAGCGTGTATTTGTGTCGATCTATTTCTCTTCATTACAAAAACAATAAAAACCGAACATGGGCAGAGGCAAGAGCTGGGACTTGCAGCTCCTTATCAAAAGTTGAGCTCGGCCGTAATGCTATTCATGTGAAATGCAATATGAAGCCTCCCGGGTGTCATGATGTTCTTTATATTACAGTAAGTTCAATACATTAAGGATGCAGAAAAATCTCATTTGGGACAGCAAAGCAGCCAGGAGTCCTCACAGATTCCCCAGGAGCCGGGAGAACAGCAAATCACAGCAGCTCTCCCAAGCGGTGAGGAAGGAAAGCAATCCCGTGTACAGACACCAGCATCCGTCTGAGGCACACAGAGTGCTTTACAAACTTTAATAAGTGTAAACCTTACAAACCTCTCTTGTTTTACAGCTAGTTTATCGCTGCCTTCCCTCACAGAGGAAGAGCAAGGTGTTACGCCGCTGGATGCAGCCAGCTCCAGCCAGGCCACCCTCCACAGGGGCACGGGAGCACAGCGAGGGTGAGGGGACACGGACCAATACAGATCCTAAAGCACTAAAAAGTCAGAGAGATAGGGCCAAACTTGTATTTTACATGTTATTTCAATTAGTTTCAGTTCAGATTTTATATCATACTGAAATATTAACTTTGTTCCACATATATGCTTAGAATTCTAGAATTGTCTGGGTTGGAAGGGACCTTTCAGATCATCTAGTCCAACCATCGACCTAACTGATAAAAGTCATCTCTGAACCATGTCCCTCATCACTATGTCAACCCATCTTTTAAATCCCTCCAGGGATGATGCTACAAACCCTGCCCTGGGCAGCCCATTCCAAGGCTTAAGAACCCTTTCCATGTAAAAATATTTCCTAATCTCCAACCTGAACTTCCCCTGGTGCAACCTGAGGCCATTTCCCCTTGTCCCATCCCCTGTGACTTGGGAGAAGAGACTGACCCCCCCCTGGCTACACCCTCCTTTCAGGGAGTTGGAGAGAGCAAGAAGGTCTCCCCTCACCTCTAATATGTTTTGAGGTAATTGAAAGAAAGTATTTTATCATATTAAAACTTCACAACTACAGGAATGCAATAATAAGATCTTATTGAAAGAATAAAAAAGTTGTGAATAATTAAAATACTCCTCTTTAGCAATTTTCTTTCTTCACAATTTTTTTCTTTTCCTTCAAAATCCAAGTGAAAAGCCTTAAAAACAACAGAGGTTCCCACCAACATAAAATGTCAGTTTCTGACTGGTTCCAGGCTTTAAAGAAAATTCACCTTGTACTAAGATTTAAGACACACACAAAAAAAAACCCAACAGAAACAGGACACAAGTGTTTATTTACATTTATGAAGCTTTCTGGGTGCTCAGTCAACTCCTTTGTTGAGCGATTTAACACTGCTATGGAGTGGGGGGTGTTGGCAGACTCCCACCACTGGAGGGGAAACAAAAAGCATCCCTTTTTGCCAAACTCTTGTCACTGAAATAGATTCCTAGAATGATTTGGGTGGGAAGATACCTTAAAGACATTCAAGTCCTACCCCCTGCCCTGGGCAGGGACACCTCCCACCACACCAGGTTGCTCCAAACCCCCTCCAACCTGACCTTGAAGCCCTCCAGGGATGGGGCAGCCACAGCTTCTCTGGGCAACCTGCACCAGGGTTTCACCACCTTCACACCAAAGAAGTTCTTCCTAATCTCTAATCTAAATCTCCCTTCTTTCAATTTAAAGACATTCCCCCTCATCCTGTGTCTCCCCTCCCTGATTAAGAGTCCTTCCCCAGGTTTCCTGAAACCCCTTGAGGGACTGAAAGGGGCTATAAGGTCTTCCTAGAGCCTTCTCTTCTCCAGGATCTCTCAGCCCCTGTTTTCACAGCAGAGGGGCTCCAGCCCTCCCAGCATCTCCATGGCCTCCTCTGGCCCTGCTCCAACAGCTCCATGTCCTTCTGATGTTGGTGGCCCCAGAGCTGGAGGCAGCATCACAGAGAGGGAGGTCTCCCCAGAGCAGAGGGACAGAATCCCCACCTCCTCATCCCGTTGGCCACGCTGCTGGGGATGCAGCCCAGGATGCAGGGGGCTTTCTGGACCGGTTGTATATTTGATAGCTTCTATCAAACCCTCTGCTGCTAAAGCGTCTAGCAACTCCATTCCTAAGTCAGGAACTCAGTGGAAATTAATTGTACTATATGAAAATGACCCTGATGGCACAAAGCCCCAGAACCCCTGGCAGTGAGCTCAGCATCACCAGCCTGGGCAGAGAGAGATTCACCCCCTCAGTGACCCCAACAGGGACACCAGTGCTTCAGAGCCCTCAGCTGGTACCCCCAAACCCAATTCCTGGCATCGATGGCCAGCACATCACTTGGGGTTCTTGTCCAAAATTAATTTGCCTCTATAATTTAATGTGTTTTTTGAGTCAGCCTGGAGAAATGCTGCCTATTTGCACTTACCTACTCTCCTTTGGCATAAAAAGCCCCACTTTTCAGTCACTCAGCCTTGTCTGCCCAGCTGAAACATTTTGCAGCTGAAACACCTTTTACTCGGGCTTTTGCCTTAGTCATTAACAAGGTCCTTCTCACATCAGGTGGTTTTGTTTATTTTGGTGTTAAAAAGCAACAATTTGCAGTGGGGGAACAATTTCTGCAGCAAGAATCAAAGCAGGAGCCTCTGAAATGTACCTACCTTTCTTACAAAGAAAAAGGAATTTTAGAATTAATGATAAAATGGAATTCTGACAATTTTAGCTGCAATAATTAACAAGACAAGGTCCCAACCCAGAGACAAAGGGAAATGTGTGGGAATGGCAGCAGAGAATGGAGCTGGGATAAAAAGCAGTTCCCACAGGGGGGGGATGCAAAGGAGAGTTCAATATTCCTTCAGTGCCTTCTTCCGAAGAGCACCCCTTCCCTCTCGGCTACAGGGTGACCCACCAGAGACATCAGCTCCATCAAGATTTGATGGGCAACGATCCACCTTGCAAAGCCACCGACACACACTTCCCTTGCCTTCCTTCCACCCTCGGAATTATAGTGAAAATCCAGAAGAAAAAAAAATAAAAACCACCAAAAAACCACACAACAAACCATAAAGATGTATTAAAGATATATATAAAAATATAAAGAGGCTATAAAGCTTTATACAAAACAAATCACCTGAGGGATTTTGCATTGCATTACCTAGGAATTAGAAGTAAAACTGAGAAATTCCTTTCACCTGGCCCTGTTACACATTGCAAGGGAATGGATCCTCTCCAGGAACAAGTCAATGAAGGCACAACTTCACCAGGACTGGGACGAGCAAGATCCCATCCTAGTAGTTCCCAAGGAAAGAGCCGCATCAGACAGATGCCACCCTCTCACTTACTACATTCTAGACTTCTCAATTTATTATTTTTTTTCCTTTATCACTGAAGGAGACCCATCTAGAAGCAAGGCACATACCCAGGAGCACCCACCACAGGTCAGCTCCACAGCAAACCCAACAAGCTGTAAAGCGAATGCATTAGAGACCTAATACATTACACAGCTTGCTGTGTAATAATGCCACATATAAATAACAGGCTGCAAAGGTCATTAAAGCAAATCAAAAGTATAGGTTAGCCCATAAAATCCCTTTAATGCCTCCAATATTCTGATACGTGGAAAGAGTAACCCCAGGAAGCAAGTAGATGCAGTCACTTGGCAGCACCATTGGGGTTTTAACATCTCTGAGCAGAGGTTTTTTTCTACCTTTTGTGTTATTTGGGCCACACTGTAGACCTCCAAAAGGAGAGGTGTAGCTGCCAACTGTAGCTGTATTTCCATGGCAGGCTCACAAAAAGTCCAGATTCAGCACTGCCACTCTGCCAGTTCCAGTCTCAGCACCACAGTCCCCTGTTGTGACTCTGAGTTCAATGTGGCAACACCATGGGGCCACGTCCCACCCCTCCTGGGGTGTGTATGGGACAGGGAATGGTTCTGGACACACAGCTCTCCGCAGTGGTTCCAACTCACTTGGAGATATAGAAGCAGAGTTTTCACAATAAAGCATCCCTTTAGCAAAAAATCTTTGTCAACTGGAGGTAGAAGCAGCTGCTTCTCATGTCCCCAACAGCCAGCACAAGGAACTCCTTGTTCCTAAAATGCTATTCCTGCTTCACCAACTGACATCACATTTGTGCAGTTCCTGCTTGCCATAAATGCACTTCACGCTTCTCTACCATGTCTGATATTTCTATTTACATATTTCCTAATTAAACTCTCTTTACTTAAGTTCACCTCCAAAAAACGCAATTATTTTTCCTTTAACTAGACCCATTTTCCATTCTGAGGTGGCATTACACATGCAAGAAAGAGAGATGAGAGAAGAGGTGAGGAGCAGCTTGCCTATGTCAGTGTTTTGCAGGTCATCTCCTACCTCCACAAAGCCAGCCAACGTTAACAGGTATAGCTCCTGCTGAAAGACAGACACCAAATCCTGACCCAAAGGGGATCTTTGTGGTCTGACTTCCCATTTCACAGCAGAGCAATCTTTATAGCTCAGCAAACTACTTTCTGCCCTCATATATTCTCTAGATGAAGAACAGGGCTGACTTGTCTACTACCTCCTAAAAGAGATGCACTACTGAGGAGGCTAAGACAGGAATCTTCCAGAGTCTTCCAATTCACATCTTACCTTGCAGATCAGCTAATTTAAGTGGTGTTGCATGTGTTAATAAAAGCAATTCCTTAAGTTGCTGTTTACAGTAAGAAGTGTCTGGTACAGCAAGTAAATTCAGCAATTAATATTAGCCAGAAGCTTACTACAACAGTTTTTCTAAAAACATTTTTTTTTTTGAGAACCACAACTTGGAGCTGAAGCACGTTTACATTTTATTACCTTTAAATGCTTGACTGCCATAACTAATGCTTAATTAATAAATGTCTATCTACTGGTGCTACTTTAAGTCTCTAAATTTCTATGCAATTCTCTCTTGCCACTGAGTATTGTTCCATTTTAAACAGTACCGTAAGAAGAAAAGGATCAAAATAAGGAAAAAACAGGTTTAATTCATGATACCTCATAAGCCACAGTTTATTGTTCCAGCCAAGCTCGTTAAATGCCAGGTAAAGCTATAAAGTTCACGGGTCTTCGTTAAAAGTGAAACTGGGGGACAAAAATCTTAGTCAGTCCATTTGGCCAACCTTCCAGATTGCAAATCTCTGCTCGACGCATCCATTTCTGAGGCTTCTTCAAGGCAGCAGAAAATTCTTGATGCTGTTTGGGAATCCTTACCCCAGCCCACCGTTAGCACCTGGAATCAACCTCCAAATGACAGTGGTTTAGAGGTGGTTTAGAGGGCTGAGGGGGTTTGTTGTTGATGAGCTTTGATTTTTTGATTAGATTTGAATTTTGGGGGGAGTTTACAGGTTTGTTTGTCAGGTTTTGATTTGTAAACACTATTATTCCCTTTTTCTTATTATTTCTTTATTGAACACACCAGTAACTCACCGAGTTTATAGCTATCGAAGCATGAAGGCTTTTGGACTAATTTGAATTAAAATGAAACATTGTGGATAATATTTGTTTGCTCCCAGGCCTTCACAATGGAGCCTTCAGGAAAGAAAAAAAAATAAAAAAGAAAAATTGCACAAGAAAATATGCATTGGACTTCAAAGCAGTTATAAACAGGCTCTGGCTAAAGGCCTTACCTGGAGTTGCTGTTTTTTCAAATGCAAATATCTAAGACATTTAACTATGCATGAAGCAGACCTCAAGTGCTTTCTATTGCTTCAAAAGCTCCCTCCCCAAATCCCATTTCCTAAATGCTTGTGCCTTTCAGGTGGCAGCTGATTTAGCAGTTCCAGCTCGCTTTTCTTGGAGATAAGTGATGCACAGGCTGGGAGCTGTGGCAACACTCCCCAGAACCGGCCTGTTTTGCCCTTCTCCTTCCCCACTGGTGGTGGCCCACAAAGCCCAAGGAAGTCAATCATCTTCCCTGGCCCCCATCCCACATGCTCTGCCACACTTCAAGTTAATAAATAGGGCTCCTAATTACAATCACATCAATGGAGCTAACATTGCTGGGACTGAAAACACAATAGTAGAAACCCATCAAGAGGCTGAATGAGAAATCTTCCAGTTTGGCTGTTTTAAAAAGGAAAATAGCCCAGTCAATGGAAATCTCAAAACGCAGCCAAAAAGAAGGCGGCAGAACTGACAGCTAAGAATCAACTCTTCATCTGTTTATTTGGGGTTTTTTTCACCCCCAAGACATCAACAAAGGTTCCAACCTGCTGCCTGGCAGCTGTGGACACAGCTGTCATTTTGGATTTGATTTCCTGATACCTGCTTTTGAATTAGGCAGACTTCAAAACTGATTATGAAGAGGCTTTTCTTCTGCTAATGCTTACACCAAGAAATGCTTTCTCACGAGTCGTGCAGCCTTATAACCCCTTTGGCTTGCTCTAGAGATACATCAAAAAAATAAAAAGAAAAAAAGAAAAGAATCCAACCACGTAATCACAGCCTTTTTATCTTGGCAGGTCCTACCCAAGTGCTCAGTAGTCTGAATTTTCCACTGCTATCAATAGTGTTAACAACTAATACTCGGTAATTTTTCAGAACTCCTTTCAAGCCTTTCAGGAGCTTACTTGTATGAAATATTAACAGGAAAAATGTTGTGAAGTACTAATAAATTTGTCTCTCTCCAGCCTCTAGCAGAGATGAAGAGCTCTACAACAAGCTTTCAAGTTCTTTTGTGGTCTTTGGGATGTCGGTTGGCAACAGCATCCCCGGAGCCAGTGGCCCAAGGGCATTGACCAAGGGCAAGCAACCGCCCTTCAGCCACCGACATTCTCCGTCCCATCACCCAGGGATGTCTCACTTCTCAGAGACGAGCAGCCAGGTTGGTAAATGTATTTAAACTACCAAAAGATGCAGAAAAGCACCCAGGGAAAGCTGCTGAAATCTTTCAAGTGAGTAACTCCAATTTACTTTCCCACTGGCACACGTAAGTCCCGCACCCCGCGAACCACCCCGCAGCAGAATCGGTCCGAAACAAAGCAAAAATCCCCCAAAAAACCCAATGCAGACCCTTTCTAGGTGTATTAGTGCTACCTTTGTACTGCAGGGCACCTTTTTTCAAGGTTAAAAAGGCAGCCAGCAGCTCCATATGCAGGGAATGCACCTTCAGTCATCAGCCTGCAATAATAGAGACCATCCATTTTCCATAGACAAGAGCGCAAAGCTAAGGTGTCTGCACATTTAATTGAGATTATGGTAGGAATTAATTATAAGATTAACAATCTCCTAAAGTGATGTGACAGAGCCATACCCGTGACTGCAGCACAGGTTTGATAGGACTATAAGGTCATAAAAAATTGCTGTTGAAGTTACATGTGAATGAAAAGAAAACGGCGCGTGACGCTCCTGCAACGAGACGGCCATCAAGTGTGTTTGTTCGTATGGCCCAAAAATTTAACTTCTAAAGTCTAAGAGATATTTAAAAATATATCCCCCCAAAAAATAAAATTAGGGAAAAAAAAAATCAAAACCACAAAGTGAGATTAATCATAGAATCATTTAGGTTGGAAGAGACCCTTGGGATCATCAAGTCCAACCATCAGCCCTACTCTACAAGTTCTCCCCTAATCCCAAGTAGGCAGAAGCAAGGAAAGGGCAGGACTCACCAGGTGTGCAAAAAGCTAATCCTACAGGAGCAGCGACAGAAGGATGTAAAATTAACAAGTCAAATTGCTTATTGTTTGTATTGGTCGCCCGTTGTCATTCAGTATGAGTTATTACACTGCAAAATTTGAGGGGATAAAAATCCATTACAGCTACTCTGTATACCCTGCTCTGAGGATTCCTTGTCTAAAAGCACCATATTTTAATCTATTTGCCAAATGTTTTCAATACAGTCCTTTAATATAACACTGTGTTGAGAATTTCAGACTGAAATGGAGGTTTGGGGCATTATTTCTATTGTTCAGTTCTTCAGCTCTTACGCTTCTACAGATGAAACAACACGGCAAGGGAAAATAGCCCTTCCATATGAAGTGTTAATAAACTTCTAATAATGAAACGGTTCTCCAGGCATCAAATCCTGCCCCCACTGAGGACACCGGAGTTTTACCATTAACTTCAGTGGGACTGAGACACAGCCCCTGGCTATATATTTTGTATAAATTACATTGCTATTAGACTTGACTCCCAACAGAAATTACATTCATACAAGCTCCAATCCAGCACTCATGACCTCCAAAACCCTTCCAAATAGTTTCCTCTTGCTTCCACTCACATGCACAGAGATGGGGTTTGGCTCTATGTACTAAAGCAATTAAGACAAATTATTGAGATTAATTTTTCTTCTTTCAGGTTTACACCAGTATTAATAAATAAATAAATAAATAAATAAATAAATAAATAAATAAATAAATAAATAAATAAATAAATTAAAAAAAAAAAAAAATCAAAGTTTCAATCTTTCCAGGCTTGGGACAGAGAGGTAAGGGTCAGCCTGGAGCCTCCCCTCTTGGAAGCAGTCAAGCACATCAACTAGCTTGATATCAAGCAGAGACAGTTTCTGCTTCAGGAGAAGCACTAAAAAACGTGCTTTGTGCCCAGAATTGAAGCCTGTAATAAATCATACTTCAGTTCTGCCTTCAGGCCAGGAAGACCAGATTTTCCCTCCCCAACCTGGTGCTTTGGCTAGACCCCACTTGCAGGTGGTGTGGGGAAACCAGAGCTCCAGCAGACACTGGTTTTGAGGTCTCCTGTAAGTCAGCGCGAACTTCTACATCAGATAAAGCACCCAAGTTCATCCACATTGAATGGGGGAGCCAGGACTTGTCCAAAGCAAAGACCAGCTATGTTACCTTTGGTCTAAGCCACCGTCTGACACAAGTAAGAAACCTCATAGACATAAGAAACCTGTGAACTCTGTTGAACCCAACCACGTGCAGGGTTTGGGAGAATAAGGAACATGTTTAACCTCTCCTGACTGAGCTTCAAATCTGACAGACATTTTAAAAAGTTTATAATTGGGTGGAATGATAGGTCCATCCAACTGGGGAAGGCAGGAACCCTGACCAGGAGCTTCTAGGATTGTCTCCATCTTTGATGCTGCCTGGTGAACCAACACATTCAGCTCAGAGTATGGAGCAAGCAGTTTGGGGCAAGGTATTTTTTTTCTTCTTTTAAAACTGAGTTTTCCTCATGAATTGTTACTTGTAGGTGAATCCTACCCCCCCTGCCAACCTTCAAAAATCTCTTTTTGCCATAAAACAAACACTCACGGACATTGTTCTGAGTTTACATCCAACTCACCCTATGAAAATTAGATCTAGAAAAGAATGAAAATCAGCTGCTGAGCGATGCAAAATTCAGCTCTCTGCGTATGAAATTAAGTTTTATTTTGCATTTCTAGATCACACTTTCCTCAACCTCCATTCTCCCAAAGTCAGCTGAGACCACGTTCCAGATATTCCCGATGTTGAGATGTTACTCGTCGAGTAGCCCAGGGAACAAAGGGAGTCAGCAGCGTATCGACACTGCAGGATGCCGTAGTTACCCAAAGTGGCTTTAAATGAGCTACCAAGTGCTAAAAATGGTGAATTAATCAATGTTAGGCTCCCTGCTTTACCAGCCAGACAGGTCATTTAAAGCAATCGTGAGTATCTTTACACTACACTGCGGAGAGCAGTAGAGACGTTTTCACAATTCACCCTGTAAAGCAGTACGTTCTAATTACTATTTGCTTTGTCTTCTGCTCAGGGCTTTACCCATTAAGTGGTGGAAAATCAAAAGGATACACACAGTAGTTATTCTTTCGTCTTCACTGCTATTAAATTGCTCCTCCAGCTTACGTCGATGTGTAAGTAACTGGGCCAACACCTAAGTATTTATGTGCTAACTAAAAAGAACACTAAAAACAAGAAAACAAGAGTAGTTGTTAAAATGCCAAATTAGAGACCTCGTGGTCTGCAGGCATTTTCCTGCCTTTTACAAGCAAAGAGGCATCTAATTTCTTCTGGTTTTTTAAGCTAACCTGCCCCCTCCCTCACAGCTACCAGCCCCATGGTGCTATGACTTCTGGCACTTTGTGGGTTTTCTGTCACAGAATGGCTACAGTTGGAAGGGATCTTAAAGGTCATCAAGTTCCAACCCCCCTATCCCTCAGCAAATTCACCTTTATTCTGTGCCATCGCCGGGTTACGCTATCGTGCATGCAAGCAAACTGCAGACAGACCTAGATTATCGGAATGGCCTTTCCCTCCCTCCTCCTCCTGACTCCCACAGTTGCAACATCAGCGTTCAAGCAGTCGGTGGGACCTGGGGACAAGCAGGACATCTCCTTTGCTGTCATAACGCCGGGGGGAGGTACGCGCAGGGCAAACAAGAAAACAAATGGGCTGGGGCAGTTTCCTGCCTACGCAGCTCAAAGGCACCAACTGGGACAACCTGCAGACTCAACCAAAAGCCGAATCCTTGTTTTCCCTCCTGAGGCCGCTTTGCTCCCTCATGCGGGACACACCTTTTTGTGCAATGTGCCCCCGGGGGCCGCGATGATGGGTTAGCCAATTATACCGGGAGAAGAGGAATTTGATGAATGGGTCATTTTTGGTGCACTCTGCACTTTTGACTCATAAATTCCACAGAAAACAAGGTAAATGGAGCATAACTTATTAATGAACAGAGCCCTAAATATCAAATGATCTGCTGTGAATCATCAGCTGCAATGGTAGAGCCTTCATATCACGCTAGTTATAGCATCCTGCGGTGGTTCAGCAACACACAAGCTCTGCAGCCCGCTGGAAAGTCTCACAAGATAATCTAGGAAATAACACCCAGCTTTATTTAAAGCACAGCACGGTGAGGAGCTTGCCAGACCTTCAAACTGTGACCTCTGGAGAGGGTGATCTTGCAAGCCTCACCTTGCATGGCAAGCCTGAAAGCACCATTAAACCTGTGATGGATCGTGAGCCTTGCGAGAGGCACACGCTCCCTAAATCTCACCAGGAAACTCAGACAGCTCCCAAGAGGGACTCCAATGAAATCTCTCTGTGCAGTGAGGAAACCAGGGAGCAAGAAATTTTCACACCATATCACTTCTGCCCTTTCACTGGTGGGTCAAAATGGGTCAATCCTCCCAGTTTTGCAGGTCTACAGAGATGCAGATTAAGCTTAGAAGCACCTCATTGATTATTCTAATTATTAACCTTTCACCTCAGAGCAAGGTAAAGAGCATGAAGGGCCTTCTTCTCCACCTTTCTAAAAGGGTAGTTTTGGTTTTTTTAGTTGAAAAAGTGTGGAAGGAAGAAAGAAAGAATGAAAGAACAAGGGAAAATCATGCACCCAGCTACTTCTTCTCAGCTATCGCTATCAGCACAAGGATCATGCATACATAGATGAGTGTGAGTGCACAGATGCCCCTACACTAACTGTTTACTAGTCACGATGAAATACCTGCTCTGGGCATTCTTTTTGTCACTGTTCTGGTTTGAAGTAACCAGCTGGTTACTATGCTGCTTCTTTCACAAGACAATCTCTTAGCATCTCCAGAACTTCTCTTTTCTGCTCTTTTCCAGTTTTCTTTCCTGCCTAATCTTTTCCTAAGTGTTCTCAAGCCTTTGGTTACAACTCCGCCTCCTGGTACTGAGCTCCAGTTCCCTGTGTGCTGTGGAAATATCTTTAAAGAAAGTTTTTCTTTCACCTGTATTGACAGCAGTAATAATAATGAGTGCCCACTTACCTTCTAAACACCATTTCCTCCTCTTCGTGTGGGAATATGTCATCTATCAAAACTGTCTTCCTTCTAAATAGGCTTGAAGCGAGTTTCTCCTGCACCTCTTCTTGCAGCAACACCCTGTCTGTATTCTCCTTTCTTTCCTACCCTTGTGCACATCATCCTGTTCAAATAAACCATCTGCCAAAATTTCAACCAGCAGATAGCGATTAGAACACAAAAGCAAAATAAACTACCACTGCTTGATGCTGTGCCTCAGCCAGGAAACTCAATAGAAAGTTACTTTAGCTGAAAGAGATTATTTAAAATATATTTCTATAAGGCCATTTTTGCTGAAGGCTCCGAGACCACCTTCTTACTCACCACTCACAAGGCTTTGGCTGCACCTGACAGGTACAGGAAGTTTCTAGGGACCATTGGGTAAAGCAAAAATAACTAGAGAAATCATTGCAATCTGCCTGAAAAACCAACAAACTGGGGAAAAAAAAAAAACAAAACCAAACAAACAACAGCCCAAACCGTAGGTTGGCCACTGAAGTCAACAGAAAGAATAACTTTCTGCCAGCAAGACATGAACTCCTCTCAAAGGGGGCTAGGAAGCACCTTCCTAAATCAAGAAGGGACCACAGTTACTCCAGCAAACCTGTATTTCCCCCTTACCGATACAAAAGCATGTTAGTAAATAATAATTAAAAATGCAAAAGAGCAGCACAAGAAATTCAGAGATTAGCAGAAACTCCATCTAAAGGAGACCCTTCACTGCCTGACTTGGGTATTTTTATACAACACTGACTTCATTTAGATCTTCCTGGAGATACTGTCACCACCGACAGGGAAAAGATCCTACTCCTTTTGTCCCCATCAAGTGAGTTTTTCATAGGTGGCCTGAGATAATACATGCTGTTGACTTGGGTAGCATATGACAGATAAGCAAGATTTGCTGCTAATTCCCCAATACTGATGTGCTGAAAGTATTTCCTGCTGGAAACGTAAGGGAGCAGCGTGAAGCTAAAGTTGCCCATCTACTTGACTAATGTGTGCTGTTTACCTTGGTGTCCCCTTCCACAACGGGCCCTGCCTTCACCAGCATCACCCTGACAGAGAGGAAAACAGTGGTAATGCATTAAATGGAACAGAGAAATTACACGGGCTGCCTCTCCGAGACAAAGTGCATTAACTACTGATAAATTCCACTTCTCTTCAAAATTAGGATTAAAAAGGCACTAGCCAACACCCACAGAAAACAAATTGCATCCTTAGAGCTATCCAGTACCTATGCTTTGTCCACAGATGCCATTGAGAACCAAAGCCACAAGGATGCAAGTAGATGGCATGAGCAGCTCTTTGACTTAAAGAGGGGAAGCAGAGACTCAGAGAGACAAAGTACTCCCAGCCCCAGCCAAGGAACCTCTTTTCACATCACCTATTTCCCTCAAATCCATCCCTCTTCTCATGTTCCTAAGGGGAAATCTACTCCTTCAGTGTAAAGGGGGAGACAAAATCAAGGCAACAAAACAAACCCCCAAAACCCAAACAAAACCAAAGCCCCAAACCACAAGTGATAGGTCATCTCAAAGATCTCTTTGGGGCACCTCGTGGCACCAGGGACAGTTTATCCTCTTTATTCCTGTATATGTTGGTGATTTCAAGAGTGGTCAGGTGTGCCAAGATACACCTCTCTGATCTGCTCCAAGGACTGCCTTCGTTCATTTGCTAGATCATGTCTAAAACAGGTAAAAATGCAGATTTCCATGCCAGAAGCAGGTGCTACCTGGATAGATCTGGGATGGTGAGAGTGCTCTTGATGTGGGAACATGTTGCCCACCCCACACCCCCAGTTTCCCTCCAATATCATCCAAGCCTTCACACAGCACCACTCGATACCTCTGTGCTGGTACAAAAAAACCCCACGGTTTGAAAAAGCAAAATTATTTTTCTTCCCCTTTTTGTATTTAGAATAATGGCTTTTCAACAAGGCAAATAGGAACCCGTGTTAATGTGTTTCCACGGGCAAAGCTAGAGAACAGTGCAAATTGCCTTGCTTAATGGACTTGGGAATTCAGTTATCCGTTCGGAAATTTCACTCCTTTAAGCGAGACCGAATCAAATGGTTTAAGTCCTCAGGAAACGCTCTCACGTGGTGTCACAGCTCTGGGGGTATCATTATTTATGTCTGTTGAATTTGATGGAGCAAACATCTTTTGGAACACAAGGTCTGTCCCTCCAGCAGAAAGGCCCCCACCAGCCCTCGGCACCCCAAGGGACTCTGCAGGCTCCCCATCCTTCAGGGCTCCACAGAATTTCACTCAGCACAAACCTAATAAAGGACCAGCGGGCACCTGCATCTGGCTCTAAATGTACTCTAAGGACCAACAGCTCCAGGGTGTTTTTAAGATATTCCAAAGAAAATCAACTCATTTGACTGTTTTCACTCCCACAGGCAGGGAGTGCCCAGGAGGAGGTGGAGGAGGGACAGAGCTGACAACATCACGCCATCACGCAGGAGACAGCCTGTTCCCCAGCCCAGGCAAGCAGAGGGACACAGCCATGGCCACCATTGTCCCCTCCCCTGGGCAGGGTCCATCACTCACCTGCAATGATGCTCGTATGAGCCAGGGGTGAAAAACTCAGTCTGTGCCTGCCCTCTCATTCCAGCTAAATAGAGTCCAAAGGTGATTGCTCATCTCTCTATTACATTTCTATATTTTAGGTCTGTTTTTAAAGCCATGAATTAAAAGAGCACAGATGTGGTCATTCTGGACAGGACCAGCTGACACCTCAGGTTTGGATTTTCTCAGCTCTAGGGATACTAGAGGATAATGGTATGAACTGGTGTCTGGGGGTGGGCAGGGGGGGTTCTTCCCAACCCCTTTGAGTGGCTGCTTTAATTGCTGAGACATCAGAGATCTAACATCACGTACTACCTCCAGTACATGGCGGGGCAGCCAAGCACACGCCAGCCCTGACTCTCAGCCTGTCACATCCCAACTGTGACTGCAAATAAATACATCCCAGATGCACGGAGCCTGCCCAGTACCAAACACCTCCCCAGCCCTGCTCTCACCAAGGCTTTGGGATCCCACAAAGCAAGGGCATTTTGATCTGCACACATGAATCTTATGAAGGAAGGAGTATAAACAAAGAAGAAGAAAATAAATAAATAGGCAAACTAATATCCTTTGCAATTCATATAAAGTATAAAAGCTGCAAGAAAGCACAGGTTCCAGGACTGATTATTGCTAAATTACAGAGCTGTGCAAACATGGGTATACACATCCCCTTATGCCAGTAATAAAACATACATACCCACAGCTGGGACCTAAAACAAAACTAAAACATACTGAAAATACTTAATTTTTTCCCCTCCTGTGTACCTTAACTGCTCAAAGGGATTTTTTTTTTCCACTCAAAATTGAAATGAGAAGAAAAGACAGAAAAAAAAAATAAAGGAAATAAAAATCACTTCTAGGATTAGATCCTGAAAGCCAGATTCCAGCTGGGAGCTCAGGCACCTGCGGAGCAGTATTTATAAATGAAAGCACTGACATGACTTTAAATACAGTGTCGTCAAAAACTTAATTATACAGCAGCAAGTCTCTAATTGGAAGGCACAGAGTAATATATTGGCTTTGTCATGTGATTTGACACTCTCCAAACTGCTTTCCCAGGGTTGTTTGTGTTATCTGTCCGGGGTTTGAACAGCGGTGTTTGTTTGCAGCTGCAGTGGGATTAGCCCTATTTATCTTCACGGACTTTGTTTTCTTGAACACAGTCTTGATTCACAGGGATTTGTTTCAGTGCACCAGGGAAAGCCTCCACTTTGCTTCATCCAGCCCAAGAAGGGTCCCTCAGGCACCCCCAAGAAAACCCCACCACATTCAAGCTGGGACATCTGTGTCCCACCAGCAAGACATGCTCAGAAACACCAGCTTTGCCCTAAAACCCCCTTCAATGCTCCAACCCCTCCAAGTTTCATAGCATAGGGTTCCTCTTACCTCTGCAAACACGGGCTGAATAAGCATTGCTAGAGAGTGGCAAGAAGAAAATAATAATAATAAATAAATAAGTAAAAAATAAACAAACAACCCCCACCCAAACCTGGCTGAAGAGAAATGGGCTGTTTAATATCTGCATTACAGGGCCTGGGGAGCTCATTTTTTCCTCTCAATTACATTTTTGTGCCCCACACCCCATACGGCGTGTTTTCATTCTACTTTATTAAACACACTCTTCAGTAGCTTCTCCGCTTCGCCTACCCTGAGGCTGCCGGATCCTCACCCGAGAGATCCCACAGCACTTCTGCAAAACCGAGACAGAGAACGAGGGGAGGCAAAAAATGAGATTTCCCTTGTACAGATTTAACAACCCTGTTCCTGACTGCCTAAAAAACCCACTTGTGTGCCAAGTCTGCCATCCTCAGCGTGGTACCCTTCATGTTTTAGTTTGGGGGATGTCTTCTCCTCTTGTTTCTTACCAGTTGCAGAACACAGCACTCCTCATCCTCGCCCTTGTGTACCTCAACAATTTGGACCCCTTCTTTTTTTCTTTTGTTTGTTTTTTTTTTTTTTTTTCTGAGTTGAAGACACTGAAGGTCCAGAGGAAGGCAATGGACCTGGTTCAAGGGTCTGGAGAATAAGTCTTGTGAGGAGAGGCTGAGGGAGTTGGGGGTGTTCAGCCTGGAGAAAAGGAGGCTGAGGGGAGACCTTCTGGCTCTCTCCAACTCCCTGAAAGGAGGGTGTAGTCAGGGGTGTCAGTCTCTTCTCCCAAGTCACAGGCGATGGGACAAGAAAAAATGGATTCAAGTTTTGCCAGGGAAGGTTCAGGTTGGAGATTAGGGGAAATTTTTACCCTGAAAGGGTTCTTAAGCCTTGGAATGGACTGCCCAGGGAAGTGGTTGGGGCACCATCCCTGGAGGGATTTAAAAGCCGGGTTGACGGCGTGCTGAGGGACGTTAGTGATGGTTTTTATCAGAGTGAGGTTGATGGTTGGACCAGATGATCTTAAAGATCCCTTCCAAGACAGACAATTCTATGGTTCCATGAAAAACCTTTCCATAGCAGTATATCATGGGAGGCTGTGTCTAATGAAACGCGGCCTAAAAGTGTTTGAACACTTTTTAAAATATCAGAAATTAAGTGGTAGAAGTTGCAGCTGGGCACATGTGATGCCATTGCATGACATGCTGTAATGAATCCAGTCCTGTCAGGGTGAAAAAATCAATCTTGTTTCACTTCTGGTTTGTGAGAAGCCACCCAGGGAGCAGGAGGTGGGATGGAGGAGAGGTTTGGGTGTGAAGGAAAAAGAAACATCTAGAGGGAAGGAAACCCGTGTTTAGAGGAAACACACACCCATGGATAAATCAGTTAGAAAGTTTTAAAAGCAGCATATTTCACACTGAAAGATTAAATTATTTCCAGAAATTACAATCAAATATGCTGTGAAAATCTGAAAATGTTATTTTAAACTTTAAAGAAGTAGTAAATGTTTCTAGGGAAAAGCTCTGGAGAAAACACTTAAAGAACTAAAGGTACATCTTCAGTGACCTTTGATTTCCACCTAGTCACATTTTCATCTGTTTGAACTTCTGCAGATGAAGTAACACAACCTCCCTCTCCTCCTTGGGAGGCTCCTCTTGGCTGCTGAAATACTCTGTCTTAGAGTACAGACACTGGCTTGGGAGCAGTTGTTTCACTTCTCAAATCCAGTTCTTTCAACAGAACATGTATGATTTAAACAGCAGTTGTTCCCTGGGTTCGTGTGTTCTTGATCCAGGTATCCTTTTGGTGTCACCAATACGTAGTTACAAATATTCTAAGTTGGGTCTCTCACATCTGAAAAATCACTCAATGCATCCCTCCATCCCTGCCTTCATCACACCGTACATCTCCAAGACACCCCCAATTAATTGAAATAAAGTCAAAATGCTAATTGCCATCGAGTTATCCTTGCATTTCATCCTCTAGTTGCTCAGCCTGATGCACCTTCTGTCTGGGATGTCCTCCCCCTTGCCCCCCTCCCCTTTCCCCTTCCATCTGGTTCCTCCAGTTGTAGAGGAGCCATAGGATCTCCCAGATCCAGCTGTGCTCCTGCTCGTCCCCCGACACCTGGAGGCTGGTATCTGCGACGCCAAGTTTTAAAGCAGGAGATTACAGAAATGTAATTACTCGAGCTGGACACCTCAGCCTGACTGATTTGTCCTGTCATTTAAAAGAAAAACAAACCCAAAAAAACACAAAAACCAAAAAACCCACCCAAAAAAACCCTACTGGTTTCCAAACAGAGTTGGGAGAAAGATAAACACGCAGCCCCTTGGCAAGGCTCCAGCCGGCGCAGCATTGGAAGAGATATTTTCTACAGCTGAACAAGAACAAAAATCCACAAAAAAACAAACCCCAAAACAAACCCAAGAGATAACAATGAAATTGATATTACATCTTAAACCAGGGGTTATGAAAAGCTGAGACAAATAAATCCACTCGACTTCAGATAGCCTGAAGAAACTTGACCTTTTCCCTACCGTTTATAACCCAGAAGACTGAAATGAGCACACAATCCAATTACCTTCTATTTTTATTTACCTAATCTACCAGCAGATGGCCTTTAAATTTTCCTAATTTTGGAGACCTGCTCAGGCAGAACTGGCAGCAGGACTCGCCTCCCTCCATAGGGAAGGAAGGGTTTGATGACGATCCCACTTGAGCCATCACTTGTTATTGCCTTCCCAGGCCTCCGCTCATCAGACCCTTCCCTTGTAATTAGACACATATATTTCCTTTGTCTCCCAATTAGATTATGAGGTATTTAAGGCAGGTATCATGGTTGTGAGCTATGACTGTACAGTATCTAACATAAGCAGAGTCTAACCCTTTGGCTGGAACCCCTAATCACCGCAGTAATGAAAATATCTCATTTTCAGCATAAATTGAAGAGTCATTTCTCAATTAACTGGGATAACCAAAGTATAAATACCTAAAGTATAGCAAAAATATGGTTTAAAAAGGCATGTAATTTAAACTGAACACAATATGCTTTTACAGCTTATGTATAAAATGTAATTATTGAATGAAGCCACACTCCCTTTGTTGTGCTGGCTCTATCGACCACACGCCTGTGGAAAGGCTCAAGCTCATGAACCCAACTGGAAACTTGTCCTTTTGTTTCCTTTTTTCCCAGTTCTTTATGACCATTTTTGGATGGCATCCCCTGCTCTGTTCCAAGAGGAAACGCTCACTATAGCCCAAGGGTAGGTCAGAAACACCCCCTGTGCCAGCTGCAGCATCTTGAGCAGCCTAAACCACCCATAACCTTGTAGCCTGCACAAACAACCCACTTAGCACTGGGGAGAAAATATTAAGTACCCTGAAGGAGCCAAGAAGCACATTTTCTCCCAACTCACTGGTTATTTTAGGCCTCATGTTTTTACCCAACTAGAGAGCAGAAGCGCTTCTGGAGGCCAAGGACCTTTTTGATGCTCAATTGTTCAAGTCACAAACTCCTCTCCAGGGGCTTGAAGCCTCCTGACCTGGTTGTACCTGAACACCATGACTCAGTACTGAATTATTCCCAGTCTGTACCACTGCATAAATCAGAATCTGTCTCTGTTCCCTTCCAACTTCATCTCTTTAGTAAATACTAGCTCAAAGTACAGCTGAAAGGGGGAAAACATCTTAATTCACAGACAGATGGTGGTACAGGAGTATTGAGTCTTCCTCCCCGATGCACTGATTTCCTTTCCCCAGTCCTTGCTGCACAGAAGACGGACCAAGTGCTGCAAAACAAGCAGCAAAACAGCCAGAGGAATTGGGAATGAGCAACACAACTGAAAGAGCAAGGCAGCTCAGGGAAACACCAGGAGAGGGAGCCAAGGTTCCAAAACGCCTTGGCTTGAAGGGTTTGGGTTTTCTCTCCCTGTTTAGCTGATGCCAGATAGAAACTGGTGGGATTCAGAAAAGTTTATCCAAAACTAACAAACAAATTTCATCTTGCACAGCAGCAAACACAGGTCATCCTGGTACTGCTTGAATGGAAGACGTATGTAGAGGGACCCCAAGGGTCCCACTCCCACAAACACCTCCTTCTGGCCCGTACTCGAGTCCAAGCCTTCTCCATGGTTGTTTATATGCAAGCAGGAAGATGAATTCTTGTCTGTCCAGAACAAGCTACCATCAAGAGTACAACTTCTAAGTTATTTTGTCCTTACCACTCACCTCCATTGATTTACATTGCTGTAGCAGCTAGAGAGAGGTTCGCAATGCAAGTAAGTTGGTACCTGTGTAACTGCTTTGGCAGGGGGGTTGAAACAGGTGATCTCCAGAGGTCACTTCCCACCCCACAGCGTTCTGTGAATGTAATATCCACCCTAAGACAACTTAAGAGTGCAGCTGAACTGCTGCAGGGAGATGGGCCGCATCACTAACAACATTAGGTTACCCTTCCTTTTCCTGGAAATGGCCCAGCAACTCCTGCACAGCATCCTATTTTCACCGCTGAGGTGTCACCTCCTGGGTATTGGCTCCCAAGGTGGTGGGGTAATGAAGTGCCCTCTCTGCATGAGGTCTTTAAGTCTCCTTCCATCTTCAGGAGCAAACCCCCTGCAAGCCCTTAAGCAGCATTAGGAGCTCATTTGTTGCAGAAAATCTGATCTGTAACCGAGCCACAAGGTACCAAAGGAGTTGGCTGTCCTCATCTTTCAGTGCTTTGATGGGCTTCATCTCAAGTCCGCATAAAAGGGCTCCCAACAAATCTGAGTGTCCTCTTCCAGACAGCTTCCCCCTGCCTGAGGAAGCCCAAACACCTGCTGTGACCACAGCCCAGCTGTGACAGTCACTGTCAGAGGGCCACATCCACCCTCCGACCAGGTCTGCTCGGGGCCATCTCCAGAGGTTGCTCAACTGCACCACAGAGGATGAGCAAATCCATCATTTCCACCACTCCCACCCTCCTCTGCCCAACAGAGCCCAAGAGAAATGAAGTGCCCTTACAAGTAAAATACACACACTTCAACAAATCCATATTTGCATAAACCTGTGTTTTTGCTCACTACAAAATGGAATGTAAATTACTTGAAGACACTTTCCTCTTTTCCTTGCCTTTTAGTGGAGCGAAATATGATTTACATTCTGTTTGCAGGCAAATCAAGTGAAATGTTTAATTATAAATAGCACTTGTAAATATAATCCTTTCAGCTGGAATATTTGTATAGTGGAAATGAGAGCGACCTTAATAATGATTTCAGTTACAAAACTTAATTAGACCTGTTTCTCATTCCAGCTCAGGCCCCGTGCAACGCTCTGGTGTAAATCTGCACTTACTCCATGGGGCCATGAAACACCCAGAAGCAAACCCTCGGTAGGTGAGAGGCATGGAAACTCCTCCGGCGACACTGTGAAAACTCAACACCAGCTGAGGATCTATCCCCAAACAGATATAAGTGGTCCCTG
Source organism: Jacana jacana (assembly GCA_013400555.1). Lineage (NCBI taxonomy): Eukaryota > Metazoa > Chordata > Aves > Charadriiformes > Jacanidae > Jacana > Jacana jacana. Next base: position 655,777 of record VZTM01001418.1, read on the forward strand.
GCAAAAATTAAAATTAGGCCCATTATTTTTATTTATGGAGAGCTGAAATACACACTTTCCAAAGCCAAGTCTGCATCCAGCAGATGAAATATTTGTATAACTTGCCACCAAGGTTATGGAAAGGTGGGGCAGAACGTATATCAATGCTGAGAGGTTGTTGGGTTTTTTCCCCCCAGATATATTTACTGGAATAGATCACCTTCTACAGCTAACAGCGTACAAGATATTATTTTCATGCTTGCTCTAATTGCTCAGACATTGTAAGGTGCCACCAAGGTGGAAAGCTCTAACCATGACCAATCAAGCTCCAGCCGCAAGGCCACCAAAAAACTGCCAGATGATACAAAGCTGGAACTGGAGATTAAAGATGACATTTAAGAGGCAAGAAAGCTCCATGATAAAAAGCTGAAAACACTTCCATCAGGAGAGGTTTTTTTTCTTTCACCACACCTACTGTGCCAGGACTTGGCCATCCAAGGGAATTTGAAGTGCAAACAATAAAAAAAAAAGAAGAAAAAACACTGTTTTGTACAGCCAGATCTTTCTTTAAATTAACTTTTGAGGTTTGATCTCTTTGCAAGAGTTCCTTCCTCCTCTTGGCTTTTTGGGTGAAGCCCCCTGTTTGTCATCACAGCTTGATGTATGATCAGAGGCAATATCACACACAGAATTATTCTGACATCAGGCTGAGAATAAATAGAAAGAGTGTTTGCATGAATTCTCTTTAAAAATAAGAGGGCTGTGTTTTTACACTGTCCCTTCTCAACAAGAACAAAAAAAAAAGAGAAGCTAAAAAAAGAAAAAAAATAGAAGTAAAAGCCAAACTGAATCCTTGCAGATCGTTACAGGCTCCAGACAGGAGCTGTGGGAGAGCACAATCATATTGACTCAAACATACAAACAAGCTTCACCTGGGCAAGGAATTACTGTGAGCTCCCACCTTGGTTTTCAAAGTGGGTGTCATGAAACTTCACGAAGGACAGCTGAATGGAAATGGCACAGAGGTGTTTGGTTTTAAAGTCTGGGGACTCAACCAGGTCCAATGTTAATTTCAATTTATTTCCAGAGGGGCTCAAGGACTCCTGAAAAAACAGCTGGCCAAGTATCTTCACCTGGGAGTACCCAGGTGCTTCAGAAATCCTCACCTTAATCCTCTATCCTAATAAACCGTTAGTGGTGGAAGGCAAAGCAAGAGGCAAAGCACCACAGCCTGGAACTGGGTAATCCAAACGGCCTGGAATTACAGAGAGGCTTGTAGCCTCCTGGGCAGCAAATACTCTCTTAATTTTACCAAGTCATAGAATCATAGAACAGTTAGCGTTGGAAGGGAACTAAAAAATCATCAAGTTCCAGCCCCCCTGCCCTGGGCAGGGACACCTCCCACCACATCAGGTTGCTCAAAGCTCCATCCAACCTGGCCTTGAACCCCTCCAGGGATAGGGCAGCCACAGCTTCTCCGGGCAACCTGTCCCAGTGCCTCACCACCCTTCCAGGAAGGAGTTTCTTCCTAGCATCTAACCTCATTCTCCCCTCTTTCAATTTAAAATCACCAATGGCTACACTTCCTGACAAAGAGCCTCTCTCCAGTTCTCCTGTAGGATCCCTTCAGATCCTGGAGGGTCCAGTCCTTCAGATACTGGAAGTCCATGTTGTCAGGGAGCAGCAACTGCCTAAAGGCTCTTTTCCATCTCCTCCAAAGTGCCAGAGCTTTATGTGGCTTAACCATGAGCAGAAGGGAGAACCCCAACCCTGACCACATTCAGTCTAAAGGAAAAACCTCTCTATGAGCAACACCTTGGGAACCTCTTCCTTGATTTTTAAGGGGAGGCGTTTTAGACTCGTTCCTAAAGGGTTGAGGTGTACAGATGCCCACATCATGCTAAAGATCTATCATACTAAAGAGCACATGGAAGCATAATACGGATGTAGAGGATCAAAGGCACCTCACGATTTCGCAACATCTGAAACAGCTTAAAGCAATGAAGCCAAAACACCACCAAGAGATGAATGTTGCAAGCTAACTCAGCTGAGCTTCAGGTTCAGGTGCACCAACGTGTAACATCTCCTCAGCAAGGGCTTTGCCCTGAGAAGCAGCCAACACCTTTGCACAGATTGTGCCCCCGGCTCTTGGTTGAACAAAGGAGAAGAGTACCCTACCATCAGGAGAAACTGCTCAGGTCAATTGTCAGTCTCACAAGGACAAAAGAAATATCAGGGCTTAGGAGCTATAAGGGACATGTCAGCTTGGACCGGCTTTAAACACCTCATTAAACCACCCAACAGCTTCAGATACAGGGTTGTACCTCAGCAAACAGAAAACACAGGAGAGACAAGTACTATAACAATAAATAAAAGAAATAACGTTGTTATTGTCCATTAGCCCGACGTGTTTGTTAAGGAACCAGATGAGGACAGTAAAAGTAAATAGACAGACATTCTAAACGTGCCGATTTGTAAATCTACCACACAGCAATTACACGTTTGGTTAACTTTGGGGAGAAACTTCATCTTTTTTATTAAGAAAAAGGAATGCAATTTTAATTTTGGCATGAAACAATTTATCCCGTACTTGGTATTTCTTTCTCTTTGTCAGTTTAATGCCTCAAAATTATTTATCTTATTATTTATCTCTATGTTTGTTTTTGAAGGACATCTTTGTGTGCCTTCGAGCCACTTTATTCATTAGTTCTCTGGAGTTCACGTCCTATTTCATTATGTTTTAATCTTTACAGTTGTTAATTTGCATTTCATTTCCTGTTGTAGCAGAAAAGAAAAAAAAAATAAATAAGAAACTGAGGAAAAAGTTATTGTAAATATTAATACAAGCCAACTGGTAATCATCCAAGGAAGCGTCCTGCAACGATAAGTTACCCGCGTCTGAGGCAGAAAACAGCAACTCGGGTGGTTTCAGACAAAACACTTCGAGTTGAGCAGACAGCACCTTCTCAGAAGAGCAGACTGGGCCACCAGAAAGCAGCACTCATAATTACCAACGACTTGGTTAATAGAGAAACCTCCTGGAGAAGGAGCAGGACCCACTTAGTAACCGGGTGCCTGCAGCCCATCAGAAGTTGGGGTACTTCACCCTCCCCAAAACATCTCCTCCGCACAAGCAACCGCTTCACTAACACCGCGACCGTGACGACGAGCTACAGAAACCTGGAAAAACCAAACCAAACCAATAATAAAAAGAAGAAAAAAACCTTACACCAGAAAACCCAAGAGACCAGGCAGGTCAGGCTTCCCTTCCCCAGCCACCCCACTGCCTTCGCCACCAGCTCCGCGGCTCCTCGGAGCGCACGGCAGCAAGTTCAGCTTTTATTTTGGGAGTGACACACTCAACTCAGCTTAAATAAAGAAAAGCCTTTACAACTTACTCAGTTAATCGTCCTGCAGGCTCTGAGCTTCGCTTCGCTTCGTAGCACCCCGGGGCGCTCCGCAAAGGCAGGTCAAAAGAAACCAAGGGCAAAACCATCCTTTCCCCACCACCTCCAGGAGAACTGCCCGGGGTCAAGCGGCTCAGCTCAGTTTAGAGCAGGGTAATCATCCTCGTTAGATAAATGCAAAGCAGGCTTGTAAATGCAGGGTAGTCTTAACAAAAGCAGAGCACTTAGTGACTCAAAAGGTGTGAGTGAGGAGCCCCAGCTTTGCCCGGCTCCCTGATTAACCCCTGCGGGTACACAACGAGCTGGGGGCGGTTACAGGGGGACGGGGAGTGCAGAGCTGCTCTTCACAAAACCTCCACCAAAGGGGAACAAGGGAAGCTCGGGGACCGGGTTTTGCACTTGCCCTTTGGCCCTCTGCTCGTCGGCCTCAGAAGAAGTCTTCATTTTATCCCAGAGAAGCCCAGGATCCGTGTTTCCCTGGCTCGGGCAGTAGTACATGGCTGCGGTGGCCGGTGGGGAAGAAGCCACCCGTGGGGAGGTGATGGCTGGGTTTCGAGTAGATACTATTAAAAGCCGGGTCCAGACATTTGCCCCCCTGGTGTTTGCAGGAGGATTGCCTCTAATTCCTCGCACTTTTGGGCCTTCATAAAAGCTCCAGCAACTTGCACCATCTAAAGCTGCTTCTCTGAGTGGTTGTGGCTCCTGCCTGTCTATCACGACAACCTCCTGTCCCGATGTGCTGAGCTACATGGGCTTAACACTCATTAAAAACAGTAGATGAGGCTGTTTCCTTTACCGTTTTCCTCTCTGGTGCCTCAGCTCTTTGGTGGTTCCACAACTGGTTTGGATAGGAACCAGCCCACCACTGCTCACTCCAGCCCTGGCGGACTCTGCAGGTGACTTTCATCAGCAGCAGCTGACCAAAGGAGCTGGCATTAGGGCAAAATGCCCTAACAAAACTTCTGAGGATCCTACAGGATTGATCCTTGCAATAAAGAAATTAAGAGCTTCAACCTGGAAAACAGAGCCTCCCCTGATGAGAGATCTGAGAGAATTTACTTTCTTCATTAACTCAGAAAAGGCTTGGAGCTGAGCTTTTAGATGTTCTCCTGGAGCTCCCCCTTTGCAGGAACAGGAATCTGTTTCACAGAGTTTTCAACATTAAAGTAATTCTATGAGTTTCAAGAGAGAGGGAGGAGGTGAGCAAGGAAGAAGCCCTGATGCCCTGCAAACCCATGGAGAAGAGCAGACCCACTATGCTATGCCAACAGCACAATTTCCCAAAGAATTAGGGAAAACAGTGCTGACCCAACAGGGACAAGAGCAACCTCCTACCAGAAGGGTACGTTATAACTTTCAAGGTGGAACAATTGCCAACCCCACAGGGAAAAGTGGTGCTAATAAATTCAAGTAACGAAGCACCCAGGAATTAGCTGGAATTTTGCAGCTGAGCAGAGTGAGTCTCAAATCTGCCACCTCCCAGGTGTGCTGGATTCCCCCAGGGCTTGTCATTTAGTGCTACAGCCTGAGCCTGCAACAAGGGTTGTCATCCAGCTCCATTCCCACCACCCCAGTCCTGGGGAGGCCACACATGGGTAGAATCTCAGCAGCTTGAGTGAATTCTCACATACCCTGAAGCAAATCCTCTGCTTCCCTCCTGTCCTGAGGAAGAGGCTGAATTCTTCTCTGGTCGGGTAAAGCCTACAGCAACCTCTTTACAGTCACTTGAGTTTTGCTGGGTTTTAGATTGATGTAGCTGGAAGCAGAGAGGCTTAGGCTGACAGATTAAAAAAAAGGCTTGGCAGAGCCATCCCAGATTCTGCAGCAGCTGCTCTGGTTCACAGGTGAGAAAAACACACAAGACAAGTTGAATCAAAAATCAAAATGTATTGGACAAGATGAAGGAGGAAGGAAAATAAGAGGAGCGCCCATCCAAGGGTCAGGCAGCAGACAACGGCCTCATCCCTACTTTATGATCTCTAATCCAAGAGGAGTTAATTCCTCTTCTCCCTCTTCCCAACCTCATTCAAGAGAATCTGGCACAAGGGATGATTTTGTAGCGTCATGCCCAGACACAGCACTGAGCAGGACGCCAAGGCCCCCGCTTCCCACCAGCTCAAACGTTAAGCGAATGCGCAATACCCACCTTAATCACCCTCCGCTTCGCTTTCTTCTTGCCTTCCTCTCCTTTTTCCCTCCCCATCAAATCTATTTCCATGGATCCTGAAGACCTTGGAAACATCTCAGGTTTTTAAGCTGTTGAGACCACTCCCAATTCTCCTTCCTCCCATCCTCCCTGCCTTTCCTGACGCCCAAATCCGTCCCTGCTTGGCTGCTGCCACTTCTCTTGTCGTTCATGCCAGGTTCTCCACAGCAACTTTCCAAGGCTTGTTTTAGGCTTAGTGGAAACCTGGATCATGACCAGGGCTCAGAAACACTACAGGAATCTCAACTCCAATAGATTTCTTCAATCATAACTTCAGTCACACAAAAGCACCTATTTTATAATCATCATTAAATTCTCCTGTTTCACTCTTCACTGCCATGATGTTCTCACAGTGCACAATTACACCTAACCAGTAGCCTTCTCTTCTCAGGGTTGAAGTCCAAGTGGTGCAGAAAAACGAATTGCCTTTGAACCAGGGCTTTTGACAAGCTGGAAGAGTTGGGGTTGTTCAACCTAGAGAAGAGAAGACGCTGGGGAGACCTTATAGCAGCCTTCCAACACCTTAAGGGGAGCCTACAGGAGAGAAGGGGAGGGACTCTTTGTCAGGGAGTGTAGCGATAGGATAGGGGTAATGGTTCTAAACTGAAAGAGGGGAGATTTAGATGAGATGTCAGGAAGAACTTCTTTGGTGTGAGGGTGGTGAGACCCTGACCCGGGTTGCCCAGAGAAGCTGTGGCTGCCCCATCCCTGGAGGGGTTCAAGGTCAGGTTGGAGAAGGCTTTGAGCAACCTGGTCTGGTGGGAGGTGCCCAGAGCAAGGGGGTGTAACTGGATGATCTTTAAGGTCCCTTCCAACCCAAACCATTCTTGGATTTTATGATTCTAACCATTGTCCCTCAAAGCTGGTGGAAAGGTGTTCACGATCTCCTGCAGATGATGTGGTCGCTGAGGTGGTAGGAAGTGTCCGCCGTTCCTTCCCCATCAATAACACATGGCTCGACTTTGGCTCATGAAACAATCATTAGTAACGAGGCATCAGAAGGTTTTTGATGAGTGAATGATAAAAGTAAACAGGACAGAGTAATAATCAGGCTTTATTTATAGCTGGGTAAAGCACCGCTGTTGTCGATTCCACAAAGTGACTTTGAGGGAACTTTTTGAAGGGGATATGGAGAACGTTTTCCCCCTCTCCCAATTGCAAACCGTAACCATTATCGACAGCGTTTCTAAAATGGCAGGTGCAGAGAAACAGACTGTTATTCTGTGTCAAAATTGTTTCATGGCGCCCTATTTTTCCCTTGTTTAAGGCAGCACCACTCATTTACAACATTAACCAACGTGTTTTACGTACTTGAGCAGCGCTTACTACATTTAAATGTTTTAGGCATTTCGCTCTTTACAAGGTACCTTGTTCCAATCCCATCCGTGGGCTTCGCTCGGGGGCTGCGATAGGAATGCAGTTTGTGTTTTATAGCAAAATCAATGGAAGGACTAATGGGCTGCAAACCAAGTGAATTGTAAGAAGCAGGGAGGGGTTGGGAGATCTCTTTTGCGGTATCGATTCCATTAACACGAGGCTGCCCGGTCCCGCACGGGTTCGTACTCGACGCGCGAGCAGCAGACTTCATACTCCTGCCAAAGACAAGAAAAAAAAAGCCAAGCAGGGGTGAAGTTCAGCACGGAGACAACGCTGCCAAAGTCGTTGGGGTGAAAGCAACCATTTTATAGTTTGGGAGTGTTTAGTTTGAGGAAGAGGAGGCTGAGGGGAGACCTCATCCCTCTCTACAACTGCTTGAAAGGGCATTGGAGAGAGGTTGGTGCTGGTCTCTTCTCACGGGCAATTAGTGATAGAAGGAGAGGGAATGGCTGCAAGCTGCAGCAGGGTAGGGTTAGGCTGGACATTAGGAAACAGTTTTTCACAGAAAGAGTGGTCAGTCAGTGGAATCAGCTGCCCAGGGAGGTGGTGGAGTCCCCATCCCTGGCTGTGTTAAACAGTAGATGAGATGTGGTGTTGAGGGATCTGGTGTAGGGGAGAACTTGTAGAGTAGGGCTGATGGTTGGACTTGATGATCCCAAGGGTCTCTTCCAACCTGAATCATTCTATGAAACTATGAAAGCAGGGATAGCCACGAGTCAAAGCAGAGGCCAAAGTGCAGTGCACCTTGGAAGCAGCAGCCGTAGGCGCCAGACAGTGCCACCTCGATTTTTATTTAAGGCCGTGATACTTGAGAGATGACTCTTTTCCACTGCTGGGTTATCCATTTTCTAATTAATTCAGAAAAAAATGATGAGAAGAGAATACTATTCCCCAGTTTTCTTGCTATTAGATGAAAAGCAACACTATTTTTTTTTAAAAATGCATGCAACCTAGATTTCTTGTTAGAGACATAAAGAGGGAGGAGCTCGAGCAAGCTACAAGCCATGTCACCTGGGAACCTTTTTTTTTCTTTCTTTCCTTTTCTTTCCTGAATTTTACTCTCCCTCTTGACAGGGTTACATGTGCTACTGCCTGGAAATGCACCCCCCTTGAAAAATGCCTGGAGTCTCTTTCCCCATGAGGGACACCTGGCAAAGTTAACGCAACGTCTTCCTGCCAGCAGACACCAAGACACCTCCTGCCCAATGCAAGGTCACAGAGTCACAGAAAGGTGTGGGGTTGGAAGGGATCTCTGGAGACCACCCAGTCCAACCCTTCTGCCAGAGTAGGGTCATCCAGAGCAGGTCCCACAGGAGCATGTCCAGGTGGGTCTGAATGTCTCCAGAGACTGAGACTCCACCACCTCTCTGGGCAGCCTCTGCCAGGGCTCTGCCACCCTCAAAGTCAAGAAGTTCCTCCTCGTGTTTAGATGGAACTTCTTATGTTCAAGTTTGTGCCCGTTCCCTCTTGTTCTGTCACTGGGCACCACCGGTCCCATCCTCCTGACACTCACCATAAAAGTATTGATAAGCATTGAAGGTCCCTGGCTGTGAGGCAGCACCCACTGCATGAGTGACACCAGGCAAGGGATGGTTTCACAGCTCCCATGCTCCTCTTGGGTCCTTTTCTGTCTTTGCATCACCGTTCATCACCACCAGCACATCCTACTGCCTCATCCACAGCTCCCGTGTCTGTAAAATTTAGGCTGCTCTCTGCAATACTCAGATTTATGGAAAACTAACAGATTTGCAGAAAACTAACAGCCTTGGATCAAACGTGTTTGCAGACCCCTTTCCAAGTGTCCGGTTAACTCTCGTTACTACTTAGCACGCCAACTTATATTTCTGTTTCACAGCCTGTATCAACAAATTGCAATGATGACCTTCCACACTTAGAAGCATCTATGATCATCCTTATTCTGAATAACAGATTAGATGCATCTGTTCATTTTGCTGTGTTACTTTTCAAAGCTATGACCCAACAAAGCAATTACTGTTCAAATCAGGCTCTAGATATCTTCCACAGCCAACTGTGAAGCATTCTGGGGTGCTGTAGCATCTGTTACTATTCTCATCTTCTCCCTTTCCTTTGGGAACATCCTTTTCATTTCCATAACCGCCAACAGGTTTTAATAGATCCCAGAAAATAGGTCCAAGAATAGTAGGGTTTTTTTTACAGACGTACATTTTCTGCAAGAATATTACCCTCCAAATGTTCAAAATCATCTTTACATGGCACCTTTTGTTCGCTCTTTGCTCTTTGAAGCCTGAAAGTTTATTGCTCTTCGAGATGTACATGGAGGAAAAGAATTTAATTATATTCTATTTCAAAACAAATTGTTGATACAGACTTGAAGTGCCAGTAATTAGATAATTTCACAGTGCACATTCCATTATCACTGTCATACTTAATGACTGTTTATTTGAAGAGTCCTTCTAGCATTGCAGCTACCCCAGTACTAAATATAATAATAGCTGGTGTGATTGGTAAGGTTCACCCATTGCTTTCATATTTAAAGTAACGAGCTCTAGAGAAATTCCTACTCAAATTCAGAGATTTAGATGGCAACGATTAAAATGCTGGCCTTAATGAAATCGGCAATAAAATACTCATTGACTTCCCAGAGCTTAAATATAATCAGTTCCTTGCAAGTAAAGATGATTAGTGATACAAACCAAGTATTAAATAAACAATTATTATGACCTGTAGCCTGACTTTGAGTGCCAAAAGGGCTAATATAGAAAGACCCTGTTTATTCACTCATGGTGCCCTTAAATCTGATTAAAAGAGGTTAAAAATACATTAAATCTGCCTGAAGCACTCAGCAGAAAGCTTACAACCAGCAGCCCCTGACCTGCAGATCCTGCCTGTCTCCATATGCCTGGAGAAGGGAATGGGGTCCCCTGGCCATAGCGGGGAGCACATAGGGTGGGAGCAGAAGTCTTCAGCCACATCCACCATGTCTTCCACCAGTTCCAGCACTGGGAGGGAAAGGGCAAATCCTGCCACCTCCCCAGGAATGAGGCTGGTATCCCCAGGGTGAGGTTCTGCTGGGCCATGCTAGAGGGGTTGGGCAAGGGGCCCCATTCCCCACCCTGCTCCTGAGCTTCCTGCCCACTGCAGTCCTAAAGTCACTAGGATTTGGGGTCATTATGCCACCAAGCTCCAGTGGGTCATTTCTGGAGCAAAGCACAAAAAATTTGGCATCATTTTCTAATTTAACAGAGATAGGCTTTTTAAATTTTTTCATTTTCTGTCTTTTTTTTTTTTTTTAAGAGACCAAGATATGTAGATAATATAATGAATTTTTTATGATGCTATTAAAATACTGCATAATTATCCATCTATATTTTTGTCATAACGGATTTTGATTCCTTTTTGAAGTTGTTGACGACTTTAGCTGCACGGATTACTGCTTAAACCACGCGCTGCCAGGCGTAGTGATTGCCAATCTCATAGCACGGGATTTTATGATTCTGGTGTTATTCAGTGAGGCACGGACTAAATTTAAGCTTGCTTAGTGAGGCTGCTTTGAGAAATCACCAGCTGAAGTATCCATCAATACACAGGGAGCTCAGCCCCTACCAGCTGGAGCATTCAAAGGAAAGTAGAAGCATGATTATGGGCTGGATATTAAAGATGGTTAACTTTCAACACACTTAGCATAGCAAAGTGTGGGGTAAATACAATTTTCTGCTAAGAAACAAAGTACTGCTTTAGTGGTGAAATGGCATGCTACCTCTGGAAATTAGAGGGAGCTCCGTAAAAAGCTTTAATTTTGGTCCACTTCTCAGGATGGAGGAGGAGCCAAGGTCTTTGTCCTAAAGAGACTGACTGGAGGAACGAGTTACTATTTATTAATCATGGGATGCCTTTAACAACCACCAAGAAACACAGACGTGGAAAACACCAACTACATTTTCAGACGTAGCTCTTCAAAATGTAGTAGGAGGCGTTTTTGCCCAGCGTGCCAAGAACTATCCTTTTTATTTTAAATTAGATATTAATTTGAGAAAAAGAGCTAATCTGCTTCTATTTCTGGCCAGTGGAAAATATAACGCCAGATTGTAGTGGTTGGGGGATAGAGGCTCAACTCCTTGATAAACTCAATGCTAAAGCATTCTCCGATGTGACTTTAGCACCATATTCAGAAATTCACAATTTCAGTGGCTTTTGGCTTTGTTTTGGTTTTCTGCACACTCAAGAGCACGTGCTGCAGCCAGTCCATCTCAGATGGCAGCTGATAACCCACACGGTATCAGCAAAAAGGCACAATAACCCACTTCTCCATGGTTTTACCTGAGGAATATCTTTGCTTTCCCACTGATTGGAGTGGCACTTGCAGAGATTTAATATCTCTGAACCTTCATCTCATGATTAAGTCCGGGTGAGGCTGGCTGAAGGACTCAAAAGCAGCTGGGCAGGAGGTGAGGAAGGAAAGCAAAAAGCACAAGCCCGTTACCCGTAGTCCCTTAAAAAAGTTAGGCCTGGAAGGAGAAAAAAAAAATATTAAAAAAGATATAAAATTATAAAATGCCTAAAGGAACATTCCAGTATCAACTCTCTGAATATGCAGGATGTCATCTGCAGCCTCTTTCTCCCCTAAAATAAAGACACTGTCAGATAATGGCCAAATCAATCAGTCAGCGTTATCAGCCGTGCCCGTGCGGTGCGGCCTTAGCCCTGCTCCCAGACTTGTGAAGCTCTCCCAAACTCAGACTGCTCTCTGCGAGGCGTGCTGAGATCTGGAGATCATACTTCACGTTTTAATTAAAATCTATTTCTCCCTCCCTACCTACAGAAGGAAAAAAACAACATAAAAGTAAATTGAGACTTCACGTTTCACGTGTCAAATCATGATAGCTTTCCTTAGTCGCTGGCATGCCAAATAAGTACTTACAACAAGATTCACCATCAAAAGCAAGCTGCCTCCCTTCCAAGGATGACGGAATCAGGCTTAGATAAAATAGGAACCAGCTCATGCTCAAAATGAATCCGGGTGTCAGGCTGCTGCACCTTTGCAAAGTCCTTCATCTCTCGAAATCCTGCCATGCTTCATGATGGTATATGGTGAAATGCACCAGCCACTCCAGGCATTTCACAAAAATCACCTACTAAAGCAGACAGTATTCAGAAATTAATGCCTTTAGTACCCAGGAGCAGGACTGAGCCATATATTGCAGGCTGGAGTTTCAAGGTCTCGTTCATCCTCCCCTGGTATCAAGTGTTTTGTTGTAGCCCTTTTGTTGTGGAGAGCTTTTATTTCTATGGGCTTCTCTGCCACTAATACACCGTTAAGAGGAAAGGCATAAAAAAATAAAAGCAAACAAAGAGAAGAAAATAAAGTATTTTTGCTCTTGGAAGGCGCTGAGGGTCAGGAGGAACAAGAAACTGTGGGACACGTCCCCAGTGATGGGGAGTCACAAGTGCCCAACGGTGGAGGGACTGCTCCTGAGGGCTCTGGTCCTCAGTGGGATGGACTTCACAGGGGCCTGGCTGGAAAATAAGGTTTAAATTTCTCTTTTATCCACACACATAAATCCCATTAGAAATTAGAAATTAGAAAAATCACGCTTCAACACGTGGTTTTATTCTTATGTGGGTTTTTAACATCACTTCTGGTGCTGGGGTTTGGGAACTGTGCCACCTTGGGATGATCTCCTCTTTTGAAACAGATAGACTTGAAATTGCAGTAAGTTTGGCACTATCTGCCTCTGCCATGATGCCTCGTCAGCTGTGGAGGCAATTCGGCAATGTACACTGTGCAAAGTTAGAGAATACGGGACGGATTGGTGCAGAAATAATGGCTAGTGCAGTAAGAGTTGGAAGAAACCCGGGACCGGTGTTCAGGAATGCCAGATTTGCCCATTACCTCAGCTTAATGGAGCACCTTCAACATAGGAGATTCCAGTTAAATGTGAGGAAAAATTTCTTCTCAGTGAGAATGATTGAACACTGGCAGGGGCTGCCCAGGGAGGTTGTGGAGTCTCCTTCTCTGGAGACATTCAAAACTCACCTGGACACGTTCCTGAGTGACCTGCTTTGGGTGTTCCTGCTCCAGCAGGGGGATTGGACTGGATGACCTTTCAAGGACCCTTCCAATCCCTGATATTCTGTGAACCTGTGAATTTTCTGGAGATTTTCTATAGCTTCCTAAAGACCAGAGCGCAAGCACGAGCTCCCAACACCAACCCAATTTCCTTCTCGTGGTAGCTTTTCAATTAGTCTAGGTAGAGCAGGTACAAAAAATACAGCACTTGCATCAATCTGTCTGCCTTTTGCAAAACTTTCCAAAAGCAAATAACGGGTCCCAAGGCTGGATAAATAGTAAAGGAGTGTTACTGTACAGCAGCCAAGACATTCGAAAACTTTTCAATTACGGCCATTAAATTTCCTTATTATTTTCATTTGTTAGTTCCACCTCGTTTTGGGCCCGTTCCTTCATGCCTACATTAAACCCGATTAGTTCAGAGCCACGATGTGACCGTGCCTCGAGCCCCTGGGTAGCTGGGGCATCAGACACAAAAGAAAAGTGATTAGAAACCCCACGGATAACGTGCTCTGTCTCGTATCTGCTGAGAGGGTGTTACAGTAAATGCAAAACCAATGTGGCCTGACACTGGCGAAAGTTGGAAGACATAAAACGCGTGAGTTATTTTTTACATTAGGTAGCAAACTGAGTTCTCCTTTAACCACTTAATTACCTTGGGCTGACAGGAAAAAACATTGCTGTGAAAATTAGTATTATCTTTATTATGGATGTGTCCCTGAAGATGCTGATGCACTGACTTACACATCCACGTACAGGGCCTGGAAGCAATGAAATAATTCTACCTTGTGAGCAGATGCAAAGGTTTTGTACTATCGCCAAGGATTTATTGCATAGTTTAATAGCCATTACTTAGCATCATCTGCTCTCTTTATATATTCTCTATCACCATACCCATTTCCTGCTTTCAGCCTTATTATCTTATGTATATGAACAAAGAATATAAAAGGGTGCTGGGCAGTGGAAATATGACTCGGCCCTAACTGGCCACAGGCGAGTCGAGCTCAGTTCCCCTGAGCTCACAACAGCCTCAGCATAGGGCATTTTGGGTGTTTGACACAATTTTGCTTAAACCAAAGCAGGATCTGCCTCACCTTCCCTCTTTGGAGGCACTTTCAGACATCTGCAGGGTTTTTTCCAGTGCCTCGCTTCTCCACCCAGGAACCAAGGACAACATTGCCACTGCTCTGCCAAGACCAAGCTCAGAGTTTCTGCAACTTTCTTTTGTTGTTTTTTTTTTTATAAAGCAGATGTTACTGATGTTAGTGGCTTCCAGGCAGGCAAAGCATCTGTATTTTCACACTCTGGTCCTGTAGCAGGGCTGGACATAAGCACTGTCCACGTGTCCCCACCACCCCCTTTCTTGGTGGCTGCATATAACCCAGAGCTGATGCTGCCAGACAGGATTGCGAGGCAAAAAACCTCCACCCCACCTTCTTGCTGCTGAGATTGCAGGTTCCTCTGCAAAAAGCTCTGCCCAGCAGAGGAAATAGCAGCGGGCAGGATGTCTGCCCAGAGCTGGCTCTTTGCTTCAGCACTGAGATAGAGAAATGGTCCGAACTACCACCGGTAACATCTGCTGCCGCTGTACCTAGAATAAATCATGAATATTTCAGCGGAGCAGGCTCAGTATTGCAGTGTTAGCAGTTACCTGCACATACACAAAATATCTTCCTCCAGCATTCACTTTTCCAGCACCCTCATCCATCCCAACGCTCTGCAGTTAGTTTTAAAAGATGTGTTGCTCCCACCCATTTTCAAAAACTATATGGCATTTCTATTGCTTTTAGACATATTAACAAAAACTTTAAATATTCCAGGACTCATAACTCATAAAGATACTGATTTCTGTATTTTTTCAATGCAGCCTTCTTACAGTTACCCATAGATCTTCAGAATCTTTACTCTATGCTGGTGAGCCCTCCCTTGCAGTGCTGAATCCAGCTTTGGGGCCACTAACATCAGAAAGACATGGAGCTGCTGGAGCGGGGCCAGAGGAGGCCATGGAGGTGCTGGAAGGGCTGGAGCCCCTCTTCTGTGGGGAGAGGCTGAGAGAGTTGGAGGGTTTCAGCCTGGAGAAGAGAAGGCTCCAGGGAGACCTTTGAGCCCCTTTCAGTTCCTAAAGAGGCACCAGAAAAGACGGGGACAAATGTTCTAGCAGGGCTGGTTGCAATAGGATGAGGGGTAATGGCTTTGAACTAAAAAAGGAAAGATTTAGACTAGATAAAAGGAAGAAAATATTTACCCTGAGGGTGGTGAGACACTGGCCCAGGTTGCCCAGAGAGGTGGTAGATGCCCTGTCCCTGGACACATTCAAGGTCAGGTTGGACAGAGCTCTGAGCAGCCTGGTCTAGTTGAAGATGTTATACGGAGCCTCTGGATGAAGGCTCATTGCAGAGGGGTTGAACTAGATGATTTTTAAAGGTCCTTTCCAACCCAAACTGTTCTATGATTCTATGAAAAAGAGCAAAACTTACCTGGCCTATAATTCATATAATTCCACTGGAATCATGCAGAAAAATTTCCCAAAATTTCAATATGCAAAAATACCGAAACAAACAAATTAGAAGAGCCTTTGACTTCCTCTGCCCAAGTAACGTAGCTCAAAAACTACTGACTGGCTGCTCACAGTGATTCAGTTCCACAGTGTGTTGGCACTTGAGTGCTTGGGCTGCCTTCTGTTTAACCCACTGAGTTTCCCTCTAAAAATAAATCCTTAAATTGAGGCCATGCCCTAAGAGAAACCCGCATTAGGCTATAATCATAGTAATGCTAAAGCCTCCTTTCAGAAAGGTAGACTTCCCAGCACTGAGGGACATACAGTCTAATTTACACTGCACCAACCAACAGATATTCACTGAACTGACCACAGAGGCGCCACTTTTGGTCTCTTTTCCAACCTGAATGATTCTATGATTCTGTCTAAAGGTTTTAAATAGCACAGGTCCCAGCACCGACCCCTGAGGAATGCTACTCATCACTGGTCTCCACTTGGACATTGAGCAACTCTTTGAGTGCGACCATCCAGCCACTTCCTTATGCAAGTGGTCCATCCATCAATGGTCTCCAATTTGGAGACAAGGATGTTGCGCAGGACAGTGTCAAATGCTTTGCACAAGTCCAGGTAGATGATGTGAGTTGCTCAAGAGCCCTTTCATTACCCTTCCTCGAAAAACCACGTGGTGAGGAGCAGGACACTTCCTTTTGCAATTCATTCGGATTTTTTTTAAATCTGATGCTGCTGTGGAAAGGCAAATGCAACCTCCTTTACCTCTGGTGCTGTTTTCCCATTTCTTGTAGGATCTCTGCAACCATGGACTTTGGTTATTCCGAGCTGGTTGTTCCCCTGGGTCTGCTTCTTCTGGGCATCCTTCTCTCCAAGACCTGCAGAAACAGTCACGGATGAAGTTCAGCCTGTGACAGCAAGTTCTCACACGGTGACCTGGGTCACTGTTGAGCCTATTGCATTAGATCTGAAATTAAAAGGGGAAAAAAACAGAGATTAGTCTGAAATAAAAGCATAACTAAATGGTGTGTGGAAACTAAATTGCCGTATCACAGCTTAGTGCCCAGCCCAGATCTGGGTATTATCAGCACTTATGATACAACAAGCCATTGACTCATCAGTGGCATGACAGCTAATGGCTCTGCTGACAAGCATAAATCTATTCCACTACTATTTGGTATTATTAATTAGGAGAGAGGGGGGGGGGGAGCTGCATTTGTAGCGCATACAAGTGGTTCATCTACTGCCTAATGTGAAAGGTTTTATTTGGCTTGAAAAAAATCACCTCTTTAAACTCTGCCTCAAGGTCATAACACATGGGCAGTTTCACTCACCGTGGCATTTTGACGGTGGCTGTGCAGGTTTGTGGGCTTACACGCCCTGTCGTTGCTTCCCACACATCAGCCAGAGAAGCAAATAAACTTTGGATTCATACTGGGAATACAGCAGCAGCAAGCTGAAAGCCTGCCCTGAACAGCTCTAATTAAAGGGATTAGGAGTTAAGGTACAAGCCTGCAGACGGATAGCAATATAAATCTACTCAGTCTCTACAGAAATATTTATCACTATCCCCCAATATTGCTACTCCTGTGTATTTGATCAATATTCAGCATTGCCTCCACTTTGCCTGAAGTCCACGCAAGATGCTAAATTAGCTTTTTCTATTACCGTATCAAAGGTATGTTTGAAATTGAACATCACAGTCATTTAGCTGAAATTACAGGCAGACCAGGTCTGTCTTGATCAGTTTGCAGAGCCCTCTACATTAATCATATTAAAGACATTGCAGATGAACAAATCAGCAATGCAGGCAGAAAACTGGCTGCCTTGGAGAAAAGTCCTCACGTGCTCCTGATGCTGGAGACACAGGGATGCCTGTCTGCAGCTGCAGGTGGCCATGCTACCACATCACCACCATACCCGTCCCCTTCCCCACCCTCCCACCACCCAGAAGTGCTTCACCATCACCAGCAACGTTCACCATCACCAAAGCATCACCCAGATGCTGGGGGCTGGTCACAGTGACACCCACACTAGATGTTTTGGCCTGGTTTGGAGACACCCCAGATCATGCAGACGTTAATTTTCCAGATAACTAGTCAGCAGTGAAAACTTGTGGCATTGTGCAGGTGGCTTGAGGTGTGCAGCAGGACTGGTTCCCTCAGACCCCACGTGTCAGTACCCCCAACAACATGGTGGCTGGAAGAGCCAATGGCAGAAGCTTCCATGCATCCTGCTGAACTTAGGCAGCACCTACCCACAAAGGATGGGGAGGATCCATCCAATGCTATTCCTGATGCCAGCAGGTGTTTGGCTCCTGGTTTTGTTCTTTCCTAAGAATGGGAATTCTTGTCTTTGTCTTCTCCACTCTTCCACACTTTGCTGCCCACCAGCCTCTTCTTGTTGGCCTCAGACATTTATTGTTCAGTAGAAATTTCTCCTTTTCTTTTGGTGACTGCCTTTTGCTCGGGATCTTTCTTTCTGATTCTGACAATTTTTAAATTACATCCTTAAAATAAACCTCACAATCAGCAATATATAAATTATAATTTCCTTCTCCACATGCTTCAACTATTATCTTAATCAAGCAATCATATCACTTCACATATAGCCCCTCATTATCCAAGTCGTGCCCTGTTTGTATTATACCATCCTTATCTGATGGCACACCAAAACAATCTGGCAAATCCTCAGAGCTAATGTGAGCCCAAGCTCTTAAATATCTTCCAGCTCTCTGGTGCTGCAAGAACTGATTTCTATGTAAAGCAATGCCCACTAGATGGGCATTAGAACTCCAGGTGGTAAGATGACTTTCTCTTCACATCCACCACATCATCTGACGTTTTAAACAAGACCTAAAGGAAGTGAAGTACCACCCTGCTAATTGCCAAGTGACCCAGGGCGCCACTTGATCTTTGAAAAGATCTAGAATACCAAGGTCTTCATGGGGAGCACTTGAAAATTGAAGCTGGAAACATTTGGACTATTGGAGTATAAATTTCCCATGGGATGACCATGCATTTGCCAGGGACATGGTCCTTCAGCTCAGAAGTGCCTCTAGCAGCAGGCACAGAATACCTGCCCGATGCAATGCAGGCTCCTCCTTCTGCAATCCCACCTGACCACTCCACTGCAGTGGAGTCCATGAGCCTTTTCCACCCAACCGTTGCCCAGGAAGAACGTTTTTAACATGGAAACACCCCATTGGTATGCTCGGAGCCAGCCCACCCGCTCGCCCAACACCTGGCCTCCCCTTCTATGCATTATTAATGAGCAACATCAGGCTCCAGTTTGCAGTCAGCTAATTTGTTCCCACAATCATGATTCCAAATATCGCATGAATAATTCAGCAAGTTATTTTAACGGTAGTTAGATAAGCCCGTTAGCCATCATAAATTTAAATAAATTATCCTTTTCTCACACAAGAAGGTGCAAAAGCAGAGCGCCTTCTCAGGTGAGATACACCTCAGGTAACACATACGGTACCCAGTGACTCAAAGCCACATGGAAGTGTGTCCTGGAAAGCCCTTCTCTGGTCTGTGGCAGAGAAAGGGGGAGCCAGCGCCAGCCACTAGCTCCACTCCATGCCAGGGGGCATTTGGATCACCATGAGTGCCTCCGACACGTGTGGCAGTGAGATTTCAGTGTCACAAATATCCCCTGTTAAACAATGAACGTACCCCAAAGGAGGAGAGGCTTGGCTTGGTCCTATCCCTCAGGAGCTATTGTTTTTTGCTCAGACACCGTATTTCCTTTACGGAAGCCAAACACCTGCATCTCTCTTTCCTTTGAAAGAGCAATTCTGCAGTAACTCAAAACTTCAGGTGTATCTCATCCTTTGGGCTTCTCATTGCAGGATCCCATTTGGGGCTTTGGAGCTCTTCCTTCTCCCACATCTTGGAGAAACAACAAGGCCCACTGTTGCCCCAGGGCTACAAAAGGAGAAGAATGACCAGGAGGTCTTCTGCCACCATCACTGCTTGCTTTGGTCACAGGCACTGGCTCTAGGGAAGGCGAATAGAATCACAGAATGGTTGGAGTCGGAAGGGATCATCCAAGGGACACTTCCCACCAGACCAGGTTGCTTAAAGTCAAAAAACCTGGCCTTGAACACCTCCAGGGATGGGACAACCACAACTTCTCTGGGCAACAGCTCCACGTGACCCCACATTTCTTCATTCCTATGAGGCTCAGCCTCTCCCACCAGAAAACAACAGAAGCAAAAAAACAACCCCAACGCCAAACCAATGCACAAACAACCCATGTGAAACAGCTGTTATAAGCACCAATTTTCATGAAAGCCACCTCAGTGGCAAGTGACAGTCCACAAATGTGAATCCTTTCTGGCTTTCAGCACGCCACGTGAGGAACACCCTTGTGCTGACACACAGAGTCGTGTGAGGGGATGTCACCACACGCTGACAACTGATTTTTGCAGTGAAGCCACCAAGCTGTTGTCTTCATCACAGCAGGATGACAGTAAACAACTGTAAATAATATATAGGAAATCTAATTTTGGTAGGTGGAGAAAACACATTAAACTACCAGTCAGTTTAAATGGCTGGCAGGAGAAGTTTTTTTCAAGGGTTGCAGCTTCAACTTCAACAAATAGAGTGAGGTTTATAATTAACAACGGGAGGAAAATGGCAAAGGATAACAAACCTTGGGTTTTCGGGGATTAAGGCACTCACAGACTATTAGGGATTAGGATCAGATATTGGGAGGCAAAAATAGATGATCTCACACCTGTCTGTGATGGGGCTCTTCCAGCATCTGAAACACAGGAATCAGACTCCACCAGGGCTGGAGTGCAGTCACTCTGGTGATCTTTGATGCCCTTCCCTCTGCACAGATGCCACTACCTATGGGTGAAAGATGTAGTTCCTTAATATCTAAGGAGCTAACAGATCTAAAGAAGGAGGTTAAAATTAAATTGGTACAAGTACAGAAGGAGCTTAATTTCAAATATTGCTTAGGGAGCATAAAAGAATAAAAAGGTATTTTTCAGTCTCGTTTTCCAATCTCTTAAAAAAAAAACAAAAAACCAAACCACAACCAGCCAACCAAAAACAACCCCAACAAAGATGTGAAATCTCTGTGAGAGCCAGCCCATGGTCTGGGATTATTCTGATTTCTGAAATAAATACAGAATTTCAACTGCCTCCTATCTGTGGGCCTCACAGACAGATTCTATAGCCCAAAAAATGATGGACTTTTCCTTTCCTGTTCTTTGCTACATGCAATACATGGCAGATATAGGCTCACACCAATCATGGCAGTAATTTACCTTACCATATCTTTTCAAGGGGACACTGTAGGGCTCTGCCTTCTCAGCGAGGGGCATTTCTAAGGTCAACACATTGCTCTGCCAGGAGCTCCAGTTGCTGGACCAGTACAGCCCCCAGTGATCTCAGTCAGCTTAAGTGGAAATAAGAGCCAATACCACATGCACCTATTTAAAACCAGGAAATGTGCATGGGAGTGACTCAGTCCCAGCCATCCCACAGATAGAGGGGCACATGAGTGCTTACAGATGTTTTCTAATCCTTGCTGGGAACTCTCGTTTTCCAAGACCCCTGTTTTTATCCTTCTTCAAATGCCTTTTTCCTGCCTCTGTTTCTTGTCTCCTTCCAGCTCCTGTCTTTGTGATTCCCTTCTCACCCAGGCCTGTCCTTCCTTAAATTCCCCCCCTTCCTCTCCTGCCCTTCCTTATCCATAACTTTCTGTTCCAAGATACTTCATAGACTCATAGAATCATTTAGGTTGGAAGAGACCCTTGGGATCATCGAGTCCAACCATCAGCCCTACTCTACAAGTTCTCCCCTACACCATATCCCTTAACACCACATCCAACCTACTCTTAAACATTTCAGTTCCCTACAGCTGCCCCAGGAGAGTTGAGAAGTGGGACATCATTTCTGACCTTGTCCTCCACTTTGGCACCAATTTTATCCTTCCCCTGTCCCTATCTCAACCCACAACTGGTTTAATGTTGCTGAGCTCCCTCATCTTTCCTGGGGCACTGGATCCAAAATTTTCCCTTCATTCATGCAATGTTGAAGACAGAGGTTGCACCCAAGGGTGCAAGCAGCTCTGGTAGCAAACCCCACAGCACCCTAGGGATAGAAATGAGGATGTGGAGTCCAAAACAGGGTGCCTGTGTCCCAGTACGGTAATTTGTAGGTGGAAACAAGAGCTGACATTTTACCCCAACCCTGCCAGGGACCCACTGCACAGAGTGAATCCCTCAGATCAAAAATGAATCTCAGACCCCGGCAGACTGTTGCAAGATTCAGTTAATAAATATTAGCGAAACACAGAGATCCCTAGATGAACTGTAGTGAAGGTGTAGACTGCCACGTTTCATTAATTTCTTATTATCTTATAAGGGCTTCACTGAAGCCTAGAGGACTGCATGAATAGTGCATGAATCTGAAGAGCTTCCTGTCATTCTCACCTTCAACTTGAAAATGTGGCTTGTGGGAATCCGGACTTGAAGGCTCCTTTGGCTGAGGATGGCCAACACCCCCAGGAGCTGACCCCATCTGTTAAGAGGGGGCTGGCCTCTTACCCTCTTCTGGAGTTGAACAAAATGTAAATAAATCACATTTAATTAAGAGAAAAACCTCTCCTGAAAGTGGAGTGAGCATGCTGGAGTGAAGATGCGGGGAAGTGATGGACTGTGGAAGGTAAAGAGGGAACTGACACACACAAGGTAAGAAGTGGCAGGAGAGAAAGGATGCTGCTTTTCAGAGGATACTCCAGCAAAGCAGCCAGTGTCCAGCACCTCCAGGCTCTCCAGAACCCGTAAAAGATTTCTTCTGTCTTCTCACTAAGACAGGCTTCCAGCTACCAGAGGAACTCACTAAGATTGGGATTTTCCTCTTACAGGAAATGTGCTCTGCCTATGGATCAGATGGGATCTGGTAGGAAACACAACGCAGCCACAACTGGTGATGCGTCACTGAGCAATTAAGTGATCTCTGTTATTACTTTCCAGGGGTTTTCCAACTCTTCCTCTAAGCAGCACGAGGTAACTCTTGATTTGTTTGTAAGTGCTTCACCATGCTATTTTAAAGGAAAATTATCTTGTTTGTTTAGCTCAGCAGTTTGAACGCTCCTCTGGCTGAAACAAGGGAATACCTCTCAACCAGGGAGGCAGTAGCAACCAGGTTCTGAAAACATCATTTTAAATCATTTATTTGGTAGGGATAATAGTAATGGTACCAGCTAATTTGCTACAGAACACAGTGATATTGGAGCATTTGCATGGGGAGTGTGAGGAGAGCCATGTGTCAGCCATTTAACCTGACTTTTCCACCAGCTCCAGCGTAGCGCTGGTACCTGAACCCACACCTAAGCACACCCTCTACCTTGTGTGTTTTACAGCTGAAGCCCAAAGACCTGGAGAACGTGGATCTTCAGCTGATCCAAACAAGAATTCTGGGCAGTGGGTGAAGAGCACCAAAACACAGACTCTGCCTTTGGCCATTCTTGGTGCTCTACATTTTTTCATCTTAAATTTATCACGTCAAAGACACTCTGGTACTTATTCCTAAATGCAGTCTGATTCTTACCCCTCTCTGCTCTCAACTGGTGACCTGAGAAGACAGGCAAGACTTTAGAAACCATCGTGAAAATGCCAGCTGCTGTCCCAGAGATGGAGCTTGTAATTGTTGGGCAATTTGGTTGCAATTAACTGCAACCCCCCAGTGCAGTTAACCAAACCAGTCAATGCCATGGCTCTTGAAGAAATATTATTATGGAAGCAAAACTGTCCAGTATGTCAGATTGATGTTGTCTGATGGTCAGACAGCAGACCCTGAGCAGCTCCCACCTGCTAGAAGGCCATGAGAGCCATGGTTTGCTATAGCAAATGGGTGCTATAGTTCTGCAGTGCCCATTCCAGCCAGAAATGTGTGTGCATCCCACCTTTCAGACATTACAGACTCAAAAACCACGGACCTGGTCTTGGTTAAAAGCCTTCTGACGCTGCCCTCCCTCACTTCACTGCCTGGTGCTGCTCAGCCTCGGCTGTTGTTTTGGCACTAATGTTGGCCTTGTACCGCAGGACAAAGGTTTAGGGCTTAAACAAATCCAGAGGCTCCCCAGACCACTGCAACCTGTGAAGTACAGACATAGATGAACTTCACATTAGCAACAAGGACGAAAAACGTTCATTTTCCTCCCAAACCACAGGTTCTCACGACACCCTAAAAGATGATCTCCTGGGTGTCAGGGCCAACAGCGCACACAGCAGTGATGCGCTGCATCCAGCTGGCAGAGAGCACCCACCCCAAGAGAAAGCACCCCCCTGGATGGCACCTGCCAGCCAGATCCCTCGAGTCTCCCCCAGAGCCTTTGCATCGACTTTGGTGTGAGTGGTTTGCTTCCTCGGTGCCGTTCGCTTTCCCCGCCGACATTGAAATAACTTTGCGGTAAGCAACCCACAGAACCCCCCGTGCTCCATTTACCTCCCCCGAAAGAGAGAAAGACTGTGCAAAGCACTTTTCTCCATCCAAACATATCATGGAGATGCAGTAAGCATCTTTGCTTCCTAATTGAAATCATACATCACTTACTTAAGTGATACTAAATCAGACGCAAACACCACCAGCAATTCAAGCATTAATAACCAGTTCCCCGCTCCAGAGACAACAGGTCCTCTGCCAGCTTAAAGCTCCCAGCTTCCCACAAAGCCAGCCCCAACCCTGCTCCTGCCACCCTGTCCCAACGGGCACATTGGTCCCACAGACAAGGCTTTGCTTCAGTGGTCATAAGGTTTTTTAATTTTAACGGTTCACTGTAACAGGGAGGTTGAATTTTGCAGTGGTGGCACCCATTTTGGAGAAGAGCCAGCACCCACCCTTGGTTTCCCCAACCACATTTTGCCCCATGGCCAGTGGAAGGTGCTGGGAGATGGCTGGAGCTGAACCATGCCTCACGTGGGACCAGAGGAATGGGGCAAAGGCACATAGAATTGAATCATAGAATTGTCTAGGTTGAAAGGGACCTTTTAGACCATTGAGTCCATGCATACAATCATAGAATTGTCTGGGTTGGAAGGGACCTTTGAGATCATCTAGTCCAACCATCAACCTAACTGAGAAAAATGCAAAAAAAGCCCAAACAAACAAACAAACAAAACCAACAAACAACCACCCATCTCTAAACCACATCACTAAGCACTCTGTCAACCCAGCTTTTAAATCCCTCCAGGGATGATGACTCAACCACTTCCCTGGGCAGCCCAGTCCATGGCTTGATAACTCTGCCTGTGTAACAATTTTTCCTGATCTCCAACCTGAACCTCCCCTGGCACAACTTGTAGCCATTTCTTCTTGTCCCATCACTTGTGACTTGGGAGAAGAGACCAACTCCCCCTGGCTACCTCCTCGTTTCAGGGGGCTGCAGAGAGCAAGAAGGTCTCCCCTCAGCCTCCTTTTCTCCAGGCTGAACACCCCCAACTCCCTCAGCCTCTCCTCACAAGACCTGGTCTCCAGACCCCTCACAGGCTCTGTTGCCCTTCTCTGGGCATCTCTGCTTGCTTTTCTCCAGAGCCAGGGACTGCACAACCTCCTCCCATCAGCCCCAGGGCAGAGCAGACTGGAGCCACCTCAATCAATCATCCCATGGAGGCAAACCACAGCCCACCCCAGCAACCTCCTGTCCTGCCCAGGGGACAGAGCCGTCCCAGTTCCCTGTCCCATACAAACCCCAGCCCCACAACTCACATCATCTCTGAGGCCACTGTGACTTGCAGGAGCCGTTCAAGATATTTTTATCCAGGCCAATGGTCTGACCCAAAGCTCTTAGAAGCAACAACTGAGTTATTTCATTGCTAAAAATAAATACATTTAAAAGAAAAAATTATTACAATGGATTTTTAACTCCACTTGTGGCAAAAATATGGCAATAAGCTCTACCTCAGCTGTTAATGTGCTGCTTTCAACAGATACATGGTTCCTGCTCTGCACAAAAGCTCCATAGCTTTAAACATGAAGAAAAGGTCATCTCGGGCCCATAAGAAGCTTTTGCATTGCCTTCTCCATTAATTTGTCATCTTATACCCCTGCAAAAAGGGGAGCCCTGCACGTGGTTATGAATGTAGCCGAGCTAATATGCAGAAGGCTGTTAACTTAATAAACTTTTCCTCTTCAAAGAGGCCAGCATGGACTTCGTCTGGTGCTGCTGGAAGAGCTGCCAGTAGGAAATGGAGAGTCAACAACCACTGAGCTCTCTCCCCATTAAGAACTGTTAATGAAGATGCTTATTTAGTTTACCTGTCCTGCACGGCTCTCCTCTGCTCAAGCCCCATGTCAATAATAATAGTTATTATGCATAATCTCTGTCAATTAACTAATTTACAAGACTATTCAAATGGCTTTACAAGCTGGAATGTAATTTTCTCATTAACAAACCCACTCGACTGCCCTGCCCCTGTGCCAGAGGAAAACCTAACTTCATCTCTGCTTCCGAAACAAGGTGGGTTTTCCCTTACTTTGATTTTCATTTCCCATTCAGCTATTAGAAGAAACCCATTCATCAAAGCTATAGGTTTTCCCTCTGAAAACCTTCAGCATTTAAAAGCTTTTGACTGAAATATAACATATTAATGGAAGCTGTGATTGCACAGCCCTCTGCTGACCTTCCATAGGCTGAAATTGCTTATTTTGCTAAATTTATTTGCCACTCATTTATCAATCTAAATCTAAGGTGGTTTTAAAGGTCATAAACCAAACAGCCACTGGAATCTGATTAAAGAATATGGAAATAAATTACAAACTCAAAATGTTATCCCTTCCTGTGACTCCGTGGCAAGAGCTTGGATAAAGTATGGGAACTTGTTTAACACCTTACGTATTTGGGGATTCATCCACCTCCGGAGGGTCGCTCGAGCTCTGCTGAATTCCAAGTGTACCGCTTTGTGCTGGCTGAAAGGAGGATTATAGGAGGCAAAGTCTGGGTCAGCAGCAGATGAAGAAAAGGCTTTAACTTTCCTTAGAGGGAGACGTCTCTCCTTGGTGACCAGACAGTGTTTATTAAGGGGGGTTAACATTGTGCTGAGGAGTTACTTCCCATTGAATAAGCAGCGCGGTCATTAACGTGCGCCGTTCCCAGACCGCCTCCAAAATAATTAATGGAGCATTAAACTGCCTTAACACTGCAGGATTAACACCCAACCCACTGAAGGTTATAGGAAAACCAAGCAAATCACTACATTTTCTGTCTGTCTGGGGACAGAAGCTGAATATTAATGTGAAGTTTTGAGGCACGTAGGGTAAATTTGGGCACAGTAAAATAAAGGGGTTTATATAGAATTTGGTGGTGAGCGCCAGGGAGGTGGAGTTTCTGCATAACTGAAGCTGGGGAGAAGAGGCATCAACAAAGGAGCTGCCTGAGGATCATCAGAGGCAGCATTGGGGCTGAGACAGCACTTATTTGGGAGCAATCAGATATAATCACAACAGCAGTGGCCACACTCTCTTCTCCATCTGCTCCCCCAGCTCCTACCCATGGAGCGCTCCTACCACCAGCTATGGAAACCAAGGGACAGCACAGGCATCTGTCCCCAGGTCCTGCCCTGGCACAGGACAGGGCTGCTTCATCCTGACTCAGACCAAGGAACACACACAGAGCCAAACTCTCCCGCTCCGAGATGTTTGAAAATTAACCAGGAAACGATATTCTCCGTCAAAACAAGCTGCCTGCTCAGAATTGGGCACCGATTCCTCCATGTCAGCGCAACGGTTTTGACTTTATTACCAGAAGCTTCAGTGAAACGACGGTGCAGCCACCAGGGAATTTGAATTCTTGATGAACCTGTAATTGCTAAGCCCAGCAGAGCCTGGGGAGCGCACAGGGTGATCCTCTGCTTCCCTCAAAAGAACAAACCCCAACGCTGGCTCCAGAAACACACTGCCATTTTTGCTCAGTATCAATGGATCTCCCAGGGAACATTTTTCCACTTAACAAAAAAGAACACTTTTTTTCCTTCCCCCCACGCCTCACCCCCAAAAAAAACAACCCCAAAAAGCAGACCTACAAAGAAAGACCTGCGGGTATCTCTGGCAGGAATATTGCAGGTAGCGCTAGAGAATGGTGCAGCCCGAGGTGCAAAATATGCCCAGCGCAGTTCCCGAGCTCTGATCACCTCTAGCTGTTGGTTTTGGTGCCTTTTTTTCCCCCTCCAGTCTAAATTGATTAATGAATTATTAATAAAAGAGCGACGTGCATAGCAGATAGACACTGTTTTATAAAGACCTCTTTAGAGGCAAGAGGATGAAGATAAAAATAAGCAAGGCAGTAAAAAGGCAAGATGAAAGCAAGCAGCAGCCGTGTGAGTATATTATAAGTAACAATAAACCCAACAGAGGAAGGGGAAGGCTGACACAGCCCCTGCAAGGGTGCTGCATAGATGGATTGTTGAAAAAAACAGAAATAAATTAAATATATATGTATATATGTACCCAATACATTCTTGCAGCCAGAAATACAGCCTTGCACATCAGAGAAATAAGATTAAAAACATGCACACGTGCAATCTTTCGGGTTGTTTTATCTCTGGATTTACTCCAAGGCAAAGAGTCCAAAGATAAACCAGAGCCTGTGAATGATGTCTAATAGCAATTAGGAAAAACAACAGGGCTTGTGGCTCGGTTGAAAAATATCCAGCTCTTCTCCTCCTCCTCATCTAAACAAGCAGCTCAGCCAGAGCCAGCGCGGCTCCTCTTCGCCTTCCAAAGCCCCAGCTTTGGGGAAGCTTTTTGCTCACCTGCAGCTTCCCTGCGAGCTGATCCCTCTCCTCTGCTGATTCCCTGGCACTTAGCGAGGAGTTGAGCCAACGCTTCAGCCTTTCCCGTCCTCTAAAGCTCTGAAAAGGATTTTCTCTGCTGCCTGTCTGTCACCACTAAATTTGTTGGAACATCATCACTTCAAAGCCTCTACCACTGGAAAATAGGGCTAAAATGTGTGAACAGGCTTCAAAAGTTACAAGAAGGAAGGATACACCCTCCCATAAGTATCTTCACTGGCAGCCTGGTAATGCAAGTGTCATTTCTTAAGGAAATCAACCTAAAAGAATAAATTGGTCCATGCTGCGACCTGTAGCACTTGTGCCAACTTTTAGCCAGTTTTTAATCCTGCGCTCTGTAGATGCAAGCGATACGGAGGGTATTCGGGGCTTCAGGGGCTGGAAAGGAACCAGGTGTCAGGCAATTGATTGTACTGACACAGATCCAGAGGATGCTTCCATGGATCAGCCCCAACATCCAAAAGATATTTCAGCAATTTCTCCAAGTCCAATTAGCGACTGATGCGCGATGGGGTGGGAAAGCCTGCAGTTAAAGAGTGGTTTCCTATTAACACTCATTACCTGCAGCGAATTGACGTGTTTTCAGCTTAAAATGAATTGGAAAAACCTGTGCTTTAAATCAGGGTCAAGAGAAGGAATGAGCAGGCGTAGCCAGCATTTTACAGCTATCTGTAATAGAGACTCAGCAATAAAAAGTTAAGTGACTTAGAAAGAATACACAGCCCTTCTGAATTGTGTGATCACAAAATTATGTCTTGGCTGACCCTTTGCTTTAATGCTTGCCTTGGCTTGGCACGGTTGGATCACAGAGTTTCCTTTGAATATATTAACATTTATTTAAAAAAAAAAGAAAAAAAATATCAATTTTCAAGTTATGAAATGCCCTCCTAATTTACTACAGTGCGATTTTCTGCCAGGGAGCCAACCCTGCTTTTCCAGACAAACACCCTGGGAGTTCATTCCAGCATGGCATTTCTCTCATGAAAGTTATTTGAGTTTTATAA
The DNA here is from genome assembly GCA_013400555.1 of Jacana jacana. Classification (NCBI taxonomy): domain Eukaryota; kingdom Metazoa; phylum Chordata; class Aves; order Charadriiformes; family Jacanidae; genus Jacana; species Jacana jacana. The sequence continues at coordinate 685,119 of VZTM01001418.1, forward strand.
TAATGCTGCTGGGGGTGTGTGTGGAGCTGGGGGAGATGGTAGAAGGTAGGCAGAAAGATCACGGTAGTTGTAAGGACCACACTGTTTCTTAACCCCAGCTCTATAATTAAAATAAAAAGAGATTATTCCACTGCTAAAGCTTCATACAAGCAAAAAATCTGAGAACAATAATTTAAGTCATTTTTGAGACTGCTACAGGCAGGCAGTGGGATACTAGGGGATAATCCTCACCTCATAGACACACATGGTTGAAAGCATCCACAATAAGGATGTTTTCTTTACTGCTAAGCACCTGTAAGACTCATGAGCTGAACTGGGCACACATGTGGATCACATTGTGCCTCCATGTCCTGCCCACCTTCTCCAAAATAAAATAAGAAACCCATAAATCTCCACCCCACCAGCCACCTGAACCTCCTCCCACCATCAAGGGCATGAAGATCCAGACTCCTATCCCAGACACCGTGGGATGAATGATGCAATTAGCCCATAATGGTCCAAGAACAACGATCCCCTGTTATACTGATGGGCATGAACTAAAAGTCATCACCATGAGAAGATGGAGACCCAGCTCTCCCCTCCACCACATGCACTTTAGTCGATAACTTCCCTTCAGCACCAGAAGAAACTCCAGTTTGAAGAAGCTACACCCAAAACTCAGCCCAGTGGTGTCCAACCTGGCTCTTCTCAGCCCAAAGCCTGTGCACAGGCAGGGAGCTGGTCTGCAGAGAAGCAGCCCTCAAGAATGTGTGTTTGGAGCTCAGTTACGTGAATGATGGTTGTAAATCAACATCACTATGGGACTTGTCTCTTTTGACCTGTCCAAGACTGGAATTACAGGAATTTCTAAGGCCAGATCAGGTGTTTATTTGATAATGCACCTTCCTCTAACTAAAATAATAGCCACATCAATTAAATGCACACCTTCAGAAGATACAGGTTTCCAAGACAAAAGATCTTCTACCTCACTGCTGAGATTTTGGGGAGATTTAGACTAGATACCAGAAAGAACTTCTTTGCTGTGAGGGCGGTGAGAGCCTGGCTCAGGTTGCCCAGGGAAGTTGTGGCTTCCCCATCTCTGGAAGTGTTCAAGGCCAGGTTGGAGGGGGCTTGGAGCAACCTGGTCTGGTGGGAGGTGTCCCTGCCCAGAGCAGGGGGTTTGGAACTCAATGACCTTTAAGGTCCCTTCCAACTCTACCCATTCTGTGATTCTATGATTTTCCAGGGCTGCCAGAGATTTGTTTGCCAAAATCTCAGTAGGAACTGAAATAAAATAAATCAATTATTGACACTACGGAGCGGTGCTCACAACCAAGCTGTTCACCTCGCTGGAGAGCTGGCAGCAAGAGAAAGCACTCAATGGCTCTGAGAAACATCTGGATGGGGAACCCGGCTCCAATCCAGCAGCCGCTGCCCTGGGAGTCATTTCCCAGCTGCTGGGCAGAGGGAAGGGAGGTTCAGCAAACCAGTTTAATAACAGTAAGCAACTTGCAACACATTTGGCTCCCGATCGCATCCAGCCCCGCTGTCTCGTTAAACGTTTTGTGTAGGGTTGGAGATTCAGCTTTAGTGTCTGTTACTCCTAATTGCCTCACTCCTCAGCTGTGCCACAACAAACCGCCCTGAAACGCAGTTTTCCATTAGCACCAGACAGGGATTAACTGGTTAGTCAAAAAATAAGATTTTTCTTCAGATAACATGAGGTAGATAATTAAAACTGAGAAGCTATGTCCAAGAAGGACAACCTTTTTCTTAGCTACGCTCCAGCTTTTGGCTTGGTTATTCCCATCACAGTTTTCCTTTCCCTCTGCCTTGCCTAAGGAAGAACCAAACGTGAAAACTGGACGTGCATCCAATTAAGTAACACGATATTATTTACTTTTATCTTCAGGGATCAAAAAGAAAGCTTTGCTACTTCATTCACCTGTTAATGAATGACGAACCTGAAACACTGATTAGTTTCTACGTGGGATTTTGGTGCCATTTCTGCCACTTTGGGTTTAGCCAACAAACTCGGTGCGCAAACAGGCTCTGAAGGAAAGGAGCAGAGGGGACAGAGTGCTTCATCTGGGAGGGCCCCCATACTTTGCTGAAGAGTAAATCCACAGTTCAATAACTCAGAGACAGAGGTAAGAAGTGGAAAAAGGAAAAAGAAAAAAAAAGATAAAAGAAAAAAAAAAAAAGAGAAAATAAAGAAAAAGAGAAAGGAAAATGCAAAGGAAAGGGAAGAGAGAAGGAAAAAAGAAAGGAGAAGGGGAAAAAGGAAAAAAGTGCAGATACTTTGAAAAAGTCCAGGAAGAGAAAAGCATCCAGAGAATTGTTTAAACTGCTCTGAAGCTATCAGTCATGCTACCACGGTAAGAACTTTTAATGGGAGTAAGAGAGTCCTCTTGCACAGCTGGAATTTCTACAGCAAGACTTGATACGGGTAGCCTGGCAGAACAAGGTTGCAGAAGGGTCTGATAAAAACATTGTAGGTACCATCAAGGCAGGAGCTTCTGTTAGATCCTGGCCTCTAACAGAGCCTCTCCTGGAGTGGAGCTACAGGTGGAGGCATTAAAACCACCAGCAACCATCACCACTGCCTGCAGCCACTCAACCTTTCCTTTGAATGAGCCTGGGAGTTAAATACACAATCCTTCTTGCTATTCTAGCAAGCAAGGAACATGGGTTGCAACAGCAACAGAACATGCTTACCTATTTTTTCAAAGCCTTAAGTAAGAGGAGGATCTCTGTAATGGCAAGAAGGAGCAGAATGAAGTGAGGAGATGATGAGACTGCTGTAGCCATCTCCTCCACGCAGGTCATGGTGTGGTGCCAACAGGCATGTGCCATGGAGGAGGTAGCAATCCTGCCCTGGGAGAGAGAGAGAAGGTGGCATCCCTCCAAAGTCAGAAGTAAAAAGAGCAAATAAAAGCCTGAGTTATGCTCTAACCTAACAGGAGTTATTCAGAAGTGAATGAGGAAAAGATTGGGTTGGACCACTACTAAGCATCAGTCAGTAACTGCCTGACCAGGGAGCCTGGAATCCACGAGCGACCGCTCCCGGACCCCCAGAGTGTTTGGGATTAGGCACGGCCTTTTCATGCACTTGCTCACACTGTGGAGCCGTGAATCCGATTTCACAGACCCCACTAACCCTTTGAAAAGAACTTGTCTGTATTTTCTTCTTTCCACCAGCTTCTGTGCTGATCCATTCGCAACAGCTCTCATTTTGTTTCCCAGCTTCACCAGTTTCAGAAGTTGGAGCTCGAGAAACACGTTAACTCCAAAAGAGGCTAACTCCAGAGTGGAGTTAGCTCCTTTTCCTTTTCCAAGTGGACCAAGAAATGCCTTCCCAGATCGCAGATTAATATCTCTTTCCATCATGGAAATGACCAATGCACGTCCACAGACAGGTCTGAGCACCCGGCTTCCTTCAAAGGAAGACAATCCAAAACTCACCCCTTTGCTGTATGTGATAATACTCATTCGTTATGCACAGGCAGGAGAAGGGGAAAGAAAGGTGTTCTCTCATTACTGACACTGATCACAGTTCAGGCACTAAATCCTGTCTAAGAGAACATGCATCAAAATATTCATAACTTGATCACATGAGATGAAACTATTATCAGTCTGCGGCGTTGAGAAGCATTGTCCTGTGACATTCAGGAGAAGAAGATCAGAACATGCCCTTCAAGTTTTATGAATGAGAACAAAATTCACCAGCATTTCATTAGGATCCTATTAAAGTTATGAGATCAGGGGGAGAGTGTGGCAACAGGCAGAATAGAATTTTATTAATATAATAATAATAATTAATATTATTATTTCAGCTATGTACCTATAACAAAGTCGGCTCTATTCTGTCCCAGGGCTTTCTCTTTGGCTTTCCTAATCTCATTGCCACTACATAACCTCCAGCTGTCTTTAAATCTGACTGCCATGTGCCACTTTCCTATTTAAATTTCCTTGATTTTTATCGGCTTCATTTTTTAAGTTATCATTTACACTTGGTTCCCAGTGGCTATAGCAAAAAGTCCAAGTGAGTCATCCTCGTCTTGCCACAACATGAGGAAATCCCAAATGATGTGATTTCTTCTTCCCTCAGCCTTGAGTTACAGGGAACAGTAGAAGCCAATTTATCTCGGCTCCATCAGAACTTTGGGCACTTGAGACTATTTTGTTCCAAGTAGATCAGGGACTGTGGATGATCGTGGGTTTGTGTCTGTTCAGATCACAGATATTGGACATTTTTCCACTAGAACAAGGCACAGATTTCTAGCCCATCCTCTTGGCTGCAGCCCCGCTGGGGTGACTTCTTGCCCCAAACCATAGCCAAAACTTCTGACCTGTCCATGCCTGAACATTGACACCAACATCTCCTAATCCCTGGCTGTGAGCAAGTGAATAATCCTTCTCCTTCACTTTCTCTCTGGGTAAAAAAGGAGCAATGACTCTCCTGGTATAAATCACTGTTGGCAAATTATATCTGTTTTCCAGCAATTATGGGATAAGACAGATTCATTCAGTAAATCCAACCACTTGCTACCTAGCTCCCCATGCTGCAGATCTTCAGCTGAGGACCACCACTGCAGAGCAGGACGTGCCACGGCAGTTTTCTGCTGCCCTTCTGAAGAGGCCCAATTTGGGAAGCAAACAAGGCCAACATGCCCCATACTTGACTGACCAGGGCCAAGAGAGATCAGAAAATGTTGGCTCTGCACAACTCTTGGGGAGCTCCAGGCAAAAATCCTTCATGGAGGATGTTAAGGGACCCACAAACTTTGTCACCAAGGAGGAAGATGCTGCAATTTACTCTCTATCCTCCTTGATGCGAATCCTCCTCTCAGGTGCTAGAAAAGGTGCCCAAACTATAGCCCCAGAGACGATGGAACCGGTCAAACTGCCTCTATAGCCAGGTTCCTTCCCTGTACAATCTTTTCAGAGCACTATTCCTAACAGACTCCACAAAATCTCTGGCACATCTTGAGCACAAGCCCCACAATTTCCCATGGGAAAGGGGTGCTGAGATGTCATTCATCCCGGAGAAAGACATTTGAAAACATCATTCGTGCCCTCTGGCTCCACGGGTGGGTGCTGTCACTTGGTTCAGAAGAGGTGTCTGAAGACAACGTGCTCATGGTTCCCATCACACGGCAAGTCTTGTTCAGCCCAGATTTAGATTAGCTCAAGCATCTGCTTGAGTCCTTCTCTTTAGGGAACACCACCAAACCGGTAACATACACTCAGCTGTGAACTGGAACCAGCAGAAAACACAGCGACCTCCGTGGGGCAGTGTGTTCCTGAACTTCCTAATGTTTTGGAAATCTGCTAGTTTGAGGTGGTTTTTTTCTCCTTAGGATTTAATTCTTCATTGCCCTGTGAAGCCCTGCAGCCCATTTACACACCTATCAAACACGTGGGAGACAGAGGTGAGGACTTGCTGCTGTGGCTGCAAGGCCCTATGTCAAATTCAGCCATCCAGAAGTTCTCTCGAGCACTTGCTGATATTCAAATATCTGCCAAACACCTGGATTTTGTTAAGTTTTCTGGTAGCGTGGCTTTCGAAACCCTATTACTACATGCTGAGGTATGATTAAGGTGTTTGGCTTTCCATGGTAATATTACTCATCTATAATCTTGTTTCTTAGCGAGATCTGAGCCGACCGTACCAGTAATTTCCGTTAATAATAAATCTTCAGGAATAACTCTGCCCTTTAAACCCAGAATCTGAGGCAACAGGTGATTGACAGATATCACAGCTTTTCAGCTAATTGAGTATTCTGAATGCTCAGCTGTGGGAGACTTTTTAAAGGGAATAATTATAGGTGCCAGGCTCCCTGTAGCAGTTGTACCATCACCCGAAGGTCCCTAGGGCAGCCCTGGGGTGACTCTGCCGAGCAGCAGAGCCGCTCTCCCTCTTTATAGCGGGGGCTCACCAGGCTCCCCCCCATCTCACTGGCAGGAAAGGGAACTCCACCCTCAATTGCATAAAGCAATTAAGCATGCCGTGTTAATTAGTTACAGCCACGATGATCTTCCCAACAAGCAACGTGCTATTCCTTGTAAATGGTGCTGCCACCAAAGTGTTTGTTTCCTTTTAAGATTAAGCTGCATGGGTATAAATCAGATGCTGCAACTGCCCCAAAAATACAAACTGCCGCGCAAAGATCAGAGTCAGAGGCTGGAGAGCAAAGTGCTGGAATATTTTGCACAGATTAGACAGCTTTGCAGTGCTTGTGAGAAAGTCACAGAGACAGAATCATAGACTCATAGAATCATTCAGGCTGGAAGAGACCCTTGGGATCATCAAGGCCAACCATCAGCCCTACTCTACAAGTTCTCCCCTACACCAGATCCCTCAACACCACATCCAATCTACTCTGAAACACAGTCAGGGATGGGGACTCCACCACCTCCCTGGGCAGCCCATTCCA
>VZTM01001418.1:691677-714747 GCA_013400555.1 Jacana jacana
GATCCTCATAAGATTTATTCTTGAGGCCTTTCACCAGCTCCGTGTCCCTCCTCTGCACTCACTCCAGCCCCTCCAGATCTCTCTTGTTCTGAGGTGCCCAGAACTGGACACAAGACTCAAGGTGTGGTCTCACCAGTACTGAGTCCAGGTCAACCGCCTCCCTACTTCTGCTGGTCACACTATTCTTTATGCAAGCCAGGATGCCCTTGGCCTACTTGGCCACCTGGGCACACTGCTGGCTCATGTTCAGCTGCTTGTTGACCAGCACCCCCAGGTCCTTCTTTACCAGGCAGCTCCAGCCACACTTCCCCAAGCCTGTAGCCATCCATGGGGTTGTTGTGGCCCAAGTCAGGACCTGGCCCATGCCATTAACAGTAGGTTGTGTCAGCTTGACTTCTTTTTATTTTGTTACCTTTTTTTCTTGGTGTGAAAGCACGTTCCGCACCTCACAGCTCAGCTGGGCTCAGGCCCTTCGGACAGCACCGTTAAATAAAATGATTCACAGGGAATTACAGAACTGCAAAAGGAAAGGCTCGTTGCTGCTTCACAAGTGTCAGGGAGGATGATCCCCTCTGCAGGTTGTCACAAGTTCAGCCCCACCGCTGCGACTGCTGCTCTTCGGGACACAGCCCGCGCACCAGCAAAGGCGTGTGAGAGCCCACCTCCAGCAGAGATGATTTGTTAGGATAAATCTCAACCAAATCCAGCGTTTTGCCAACAGCACTTGGAAGGTGTTCACCTTCCTCTTGTGCCCACATTCTACATACCCCATGGCTACCACCCTCATAAATACATTCATAGCTCAGACCACTTCCCTGCCTCAGACCCGGACTGTGCTACAGCCAGGGAAGATACCTGTGTGGACTGGAAAACATGTTCCTAATTTAACAGTCTGTCTCCCCCTCTGCAGTACAGAATGAGCCAGGTGGTAACACACGATCTTGCTGCAGAGCATCTCATCTGGGTCAGCCCTAACCCAGAGTCTACCAGGGCTGGAATATTTTGCATATCCACAGGCTGAGCTTTGAGCAACGGGCTCCCTGGAAAGAAAAAGAAGCCAAAGCTGGGGCAGGCGGGTGGGAAAATGGGGCAAAAGCTGCATTCTTGAAAAGGGAAAAAAGTTTGACAAGGTTTGCAAAACTAAACCCATTTGCTGGGCAACTGAGCCTTGGGAAAGTTGTAGCCACTCAGTGCAGAAGGAGGTATTTCCATCTTCTGGACAGAGGATGCAGGTGGGGATATTCTGGAGAAGATGCCAAACAGATTGTCAGCATCTTGGTTTTATCTCTGTGTTATTATAAGCAGATCTAGGCATGTGACAGCACACCCGAGCCCAGATGGCCGTCATTAGGCCCAGAAATTGGAAATAACCCCATTGCTGCCAGGATAGGGCTCTGGTCCCAGCCCTTGGGACCCCCATTCCCTGCAGGATTAAGATCCTGCTGCTGAAGGGGGAGGTGCAGATCAGTCACAAGGGCAAGGACAAGCTCGTCTATCGGTTTGGCATCAAATAAAATAGGTGTCACATCTTGCTGCTAATGAAGACACACATCACCGGCGGGGCCACTGCATAATTTAGCGCCACAAATACCGTCTTTCTCCAGAGTTTTCATAATTCTCCCATCTTTATTCATAAAGCGTTAAAAGGGGGAAAGACAAAATTTCACGTGTAAGCCCTAAAATGTGATAAAAGGAATAGAAACTGTTACTGGAGAGGACATGGTTCAACTCTGTGGTTTTGCAACTTTCAAACGCCACGTGTTCCTGAAACTCTGAGTTTTGTGGCCGTTGTACTCGGCACGTGGGGTCTGAATCACGTGGAAGAGGAAGAAGAGGCTCTGCTGTCAGACTGCAGTTGAACCACACTATAGCTGCCATTGCTTAAAGCCAACTGCTGTGTCCCCCCACTCTTTGGGTCACTTTGCAGCATTAAAGGCTCAAAAATCTCTTTGGGACTATAAATTCAGCAAGGTAAGGGCTCTTATTTTTCACTATGGCACCCACATACTTCCACACGCAACTGTAGTTATCTGAGTAGTGAGAGAAACTACAAGAACTGTGAAAACTCTTGGGTCCTGCTCTTCTTTGGGGGGTTAAAATTGTGCTAAAAGGAACAGGCTTTTGTGTATTTTCCATAGAGGAAAATATTTGAGGGTTTGGGTTTTTCTTTTATTGCCTTTTTTTTTTTTAAGAGGGTTGCCAGTAATAAACAGTTCATTACAGATACCATTTTTGTAGTGCAAACCTCTATCTGACCACTGATTTCCAGAACAAATGGTAAATGCTTGTATAAAAATCTGCAAATGTCCCACTCACCAAATGGAAGAAATTGTGACATTCGCATATTCTCACCCAAAAGCAAAAAGACAGTCTTTCGCAGACCAGAAATGAAACAAGCAGATTATATCTCCAGAGATAGGAGAACATGTTCAGAAGAGCTTTTAAATATCTCAAGAGCAAAAGGGTTATTTGAAAACCAACATGTCAGTCAGACATTTTGACAGGAACATGCTGGTTCCATCAACACCTCCATAGTAAATATTTCAAGATAATCTTGTCCTGGAATAGAAAAACTTGCTACTTCATTCCAATGCCTCCATCGCTGCTGGGTTCCCCAACGACAAACTAAGGCTCGGCACGACCAGAGTGTATAACCCTAGGGAGCTGGGGGAGAACACGACAGGATTTAGAAGAGGTCCATCAGGCCAAGGAAGGTTTGCTGGTACAGAGTAAGAAATCTCAGCCCCAGCTGCTTGTTGAATGCTTACGTGAGAGGTACCTGCCCATCTCCAGCCCTGAACACCGATGTGGCTCCACCTTTCCAAGAAGGCTTCCCTAATCCGAAGGTGAAGGCAGCCAACCCCTGCCCTGAGCCAAGAGGGCATTTTGAGCCACGCTTTGTGGCAAGTGTCACAAGTTGAAGAGAAAAGATTGTTGACTTTTAGAGAATCACAGAATTGTAGGGGTTGGAAGGTACCTTCAGGGATCACCTAGTCCAACTCCCCTGCCCAAGCAGGGTCACCTAAAGCAGGCTGGACAGCAATGGAACCAGGTGGTTTTTTAATGTCTCCAGAGAAAGACTCCACACCCTCTCTGGGCAGCCTGTTCCAGGGCTCTGCCACCCTTAAAGGAAAGAAGTTTTTCTCCATCTTCAGACAGAACTTCCTGTGTTCCCACATGCACTCATCGCCCCTTGTCCTGTCACCAGGCACCACTGAGAAGAGCCTGACCCCATCCTCTTGACATCCACCCTCTAGGTATTTTAAGCGTTGATAAAGTCCCCTCTCAGTCTTCTCTGCTCCAGGCTAAATAGAACCAGGTCTCTCAGACTTTAGGAAGAATGAATACCTTTTTCCTCCTGTCATAGTCCCAAAAGCGATTGAGTGAGAAGGAGAAAGAGCACTGTAAACCCAAACAGGAATGAGACCACCTGGAAACAAGAAGCAAAGCCTGTAGAGAGCCCACTTCATCCTCCCTGCACCTCCAGCACAAGCTGTCAGCGACATCTCAATAGGAAGGAGTTCCATTAACAGTGCTGTATACAGTGCTCAGTTTAATTTAGGCTTTTTTTTCCCCTTCAATATTGTTTGGATGATTGTACTGAAGCTGGTGGGATTGCTTATGAGGTACTGTATAATCCAGCAGCACAGCCTGGACCGTCATCTCTAAAGCCTCAGCCCTCAATTACCCGAGCATCTGTTTGCAATTCAGCACAGAAAAGGAATTAAACAACACTCAATTTAACAAGAAACTGGCCAGAAATATGCAGACTCAATCATTCTTACGGTGTTCTCCACACCAAACCCTTCCTGCAAGAGTCACACTCTTGTCCTGCCTTTTGACATCTTGGGTAAGTTGTTGGTACCACCACTAGATCAGCAGAGAGCTTTGGAAAGGCTGTTCCTCGTTACCACTATTAACATCAGGACCTGAGAAGCTTTACATGACCTTAGAATCATAGAACACCTCAAGTTGGAAGGGACCCTTATGGATCATCGAGTCCAACTCCCCGCTCCTCACAGGACTACCCTCAAACATCACCACCCTTACCACAAGGAAGAAGCACCAGGTCACTCCTGCATCCATCACTGAATGGAAATCAGAGGGGCCTAAAGGAGCTGCAGAGCTTCCATTAAATGAATGCTATAAATGAATTAAATTAACTCAGTGCAAAACTTCTAAGGATACTCAGCTTGTGCAGAGCAGCTTCAGAGATTTAAGACAAGCACCAGGGTGATCCTGAGTCGCCATCCAATATCACACTGCTGCTGAACCACCACTTCTTAAACGTCGTGTCCTCTTCAAACTATCCCAAAGTCTCACTGGCATATTTTTAATGAGGAAGCATCTCTGCTGCTGCTATTTCCCCCTCCGGGTCCTGGGAACGGCATGTTACAGAGAAATTAAGCGGGAAGTCAACCAGGAGGCCCAGTAGATTCCATGATGGTCATTTTCCTTCTCTTTTAATAGTCCTGATTAACCTTCGTTAGGAAATCAGTCACCTTAATCTTGGGAAAAGAGGCGTGTTAATGACTGCACCAATTTAGCGAGTGTTTTAAGTTTTAAATTGAATTTTAGTTTTTTGCATGGAGCGTAAAGAGGAACAGTATCAAGGACTGACATGCTTCAGAGACACATCCGAGACCTTCAAGCATTAACAGAGCTCTGCTCTGAGGGCTCCCTGTTGGGAGCTGCAGTCGGTTTTAAGAGAAGTTAATTGCTGCTGTAAACATGAAAATGAATCCCATTTTGGCTTCAGTCGCTCTGGGACTGGGATTCTGAGGACTGGGGATGGAGACCCTCTCCTGCCCTCAGCCATTATACACCAAATACGGCATCTGTGCATCTTCTAACAGCCCTCAAAAGGGTTGACATGGCCTTTGATGGGTCAATAGCCATTGGAGGACCCCCAGAGAGCATGTCAAGGCTCAAAGAAGAAAGGATGACACATGGACACTGCAGGAGATGCACAAATCCCACAGTGATGCTCACTGGTCCAGGGTCATTTTCAGCCTTTCCTTTATTACCGGGGAAGGAAGGAGAACTCAACCGAAGATCACCCAAGACCAAGCAGCTGTGAGCTGGGGAACTTCTGTGTCTTTCTCAACTGGAGTGATGTTTTTCCCCCATTCTGAGCCTCTCCCATCTCTTCCAAGACATGTTCTTGCCCAACATTGCAGCTCCACAGGCATCAGCACTTCCCACACGATGGCTGCACAAGTGTGTAATTGGAAGGAGAAATGGCTAAGCAAGTAATTAGACAAGTAAACTATTTACAGAGATAAAATGAGCACTTTTCAGACACCAAGTTCAACAAAGAAATGGGTATTAGCAGCGTGCATGTAATTAATCTATTAACGAGTGTGTTTTGGTGATGTATTTCTAAATCTGTATTTACTCAAGCATGTAGAATCATAGAATCATTCAGGTTGGAAGAGACCCTTGGGATCATCAAGTCCAACCATCAGCCCTACTCTACAAGTTCTCCCCTACACCAGATCCCTCAACACCACATCTAATCTACTCTTGAACACAGTCAGGGATGGGGACTCCACCACCTCCCTGGGCAGCCCATTCCACTGACTGACCACTCTTTCTGTGAAAAACTGTTTCTTAATGTCCAGCCTAACCCTACCCTGCTGCAGCTTGCAGCCATTCCCTCTTGTCCTGTCGCTCATTGCCCGTGAGAAGAGACCAGCACCAACCTCTCTGCAATGCCCTTTCAAGCAGTTGTAGAGAGTGATGAGGTCTCCCCTCGGCCTCCTCTTCCTCAAACTAAACAATCCCAACTCCCTCAATNGCATCCCCGCCCTCAAGCAGATCAACACGTAGCAATCATTTGTGTGTTGCTCTGGAAAAAGTTAGATGCCATCAGGTAAAATTCATCATATTCTAATCCCATAATTAGCCACAATTTTTTTTCTTTTTATATAATTCCATTACCACGCTGTGCTGTTTGAGGAGGTTGGTGTCCTCGTTCTCCAACGTTTCCCCCTCGCACACGCAGTAACAGAAGTGTGTGCTGGGCTGAGGAAAACAGGTTTATTTTCCCCAGGGTGAGAGAAAAATCTCTGTGATTTCAAAGTTGGAGGTTATTTTGCTTCTGCTGAGCCCCACAAGACCGAAGACTATTTTTATTCTTATGAATGTATTATTGCAGCTCAGATGGATTAATACAGAAGAGGTTAGGAGACCCGTACTCAAAGGAAAAAGATAATCAATTTCTTGAGGGTGGTTTTTCCTTTTTTTTAATTAAATTAAAAAGGGTAGGTAAACACCCCTCAGCACCTCCGCCACCTCAGTGCAGGGGCCATGGAGGACCTGCTATTGGCCAGTAGCCCAGGTTACCTTGTCCTTAACAGCTGAAGAAGCTCCTGGAGACCCTCCAGCTTCATCCCACCACCGCATCAGCGCAGATCCAGCATCTGCCAGGGCAACCAGTGCCCGCTGGAGCAGACCCCCAGTTGGAGGATGTGGGGCAGCCTAAAGGGAGCCCAACGCTTATTTCTGAACTTATTCTGCACTTCTCCAGCTCCTGGCTGGCTGGGAGGCTGCCTTGCATGGCGCAGTCACACTCCCCCCTGCTGGCTGCTCCTCCAAAAGCAGGGGAGCAGCAGGAAAAGCAGGGAAAAAGAAAGTGTTCTAATATCTAAATTGATGATTTTTAATTTTTTTATTTTTTCTGGGTATTACTTAGGGAAAAGTTGTCCTCAATAACGGTGGTTTCACAGCAGCAGCAAGGTAAGCCTGATTGCCAGTTAAAACACCTTCCTCTGCCTCAACACTGATTTTTTTCTGAAATGGAACTTTTCTTGACTGCTTTATCCGCTCTCCCACCGGTGGAGTCCCAGGCAGGGAGCAGAGAGTGCTCCAGGCAAGAGCCATGGGAGACACAGCAGGGTCCTCTCGTTCTCACAGCCACCACCCGCCCAGCAGCAGAACTCAGCTCATTTGTACTGGGCCACCCGTAACAGCCACATTGAAATGAGAAGGGTTGAGTCCATGGCTTTTCTGGGGTGGGGAGATAAAGAAACTGCCCACTCCTGGCTTTCTTTTTAAAAGAAGCTCCTGCAAATCAGTCCTGTGCAGAGCCAGGTTGACAGGGAAAGATCAACCGTGGTTTTGGTTTGGAGGGTAACATCTCCGTCCATGGATCACACAAGGTGAACACATACTTCCCACTGTCACCTCCCCACACAGGGCTCAGATCCCCGGGATGCCCCCAGCCTGGATGGGAAGGAAACCTCCTGAGTCAGCAAAACCCCCCCAAACCTGTTGCACCATCACATGACTGCTGAGGATGTAGGAAGAGGGAAAGCCTGGCAAGTTCATCCTATCTCCTGAAACTTCTTGACCTCCAGAAGGAGAAATCAGGCATGAAGCTGGCAAAAGGAGCAAGCTGGGACTCCTACAGTACCACGTTCAAGAAGATTGGCCCAGGTTGCCCAGAGAAGCTGTGGCTGCCCCATCCCTGGAGGGGTTCAAGGCCAGGCTGGACGGGACTTGGAGCAACCTGGTCTGGTGGGAGGTGACCCTGCCCAGGGCAGGAGCGGGGTGGGACTGGGTGGTCTTCAAGGTCCCTTCCAACCCAAACCATTCTATGAAGGTTGTACATTCACCTCTGACATGGTGTAAAAAGCCTGTCCCACAGGTTGCAGCCATCATCAATTGGAGCGTACAGTATATAAAGCATAGACATCTTCTCCGGGGATTTTAACCAAGCTCTCAGAGCCAGGAGGATACTGAGACCCTCTAATATTTACCCTCTGGAAGGACTATCTTCATTTGATTCCAGGCAGGAGAGGGATCCCAGGCAGGCACATCTGCCCAACCTGTTCCCGCTGGTGAGCCCACAGCAGGCTCTTTGGCCAAGTCAACCGCCATCTCAATAGCTTCTCACAATCCGCACAGCCACCAGAAAGCCCTTCAGATACCACCTCCTCCCCCAAAGTCACTGAACTGCTACGTGTGAGCACCCTGCAGCCACCCCCATACAAAATTACACATTTTAAATTAAGCCACACATATTGATGAAGAGCCCCAAAGAAGGTTGTCTCTCAAACTGCCCCAATAATGGTACAATAATGTGTGTCAGGGCCTTCTTGTCATTTTGTGGCATGATCCAGCCCAAACCCTCTATACTCACTCTGAGGATCAAGGATGTTTTTCCTTCTCTAGGGAGCTTCTATTCAAATGCAGAGCATCTTTCCCATAAATGATACTGAAAACATAATGTCACTTCTTGGGAGATTGTGGCTTAATTCCTGCACGTTATGCACTTTACTTCCACCTCCTTTCTCTCCTAAAACAACACAGGACATAATTCTCCTCTTCTGACCATCTGCCATTCCAGCTGCTGGGACTGACAGTCAGCAGGCATTAGAAATTAAAACCTATTCGAGATGAACTGGTAGAATTTGCCAGTTAACACCAAAAGGGCAATTTTTAGACGTTGCAAACATGTACGGGATGATCAGGTGTTCCTCGCCCCAGTGGAAGACGAAAGGCAGAGAGGTGCTAACAAAAATATACTGTGTAATCCCACTGCCTCCCAGACCCGGCTGATAACGAGTATCAGCTTCGTTATCAACAAATACAAGAGTCTCCTAATTAATGTAAACTCAATTTGAAGTATTTCAGCAGCCTGGGAGCACCCCTGAACCTGAACTTCAGCTCGTAACCCCACCGGCTTCCTTAAACAGCCTCACCCCGTCCGCTGCAGCTCTGTTTACAGAATGGTACAAAGTGATTAAATCTGGTTTCACTTAATCTTTAATGAAGCCTCAATGAGGGCACCTCAATAAGGATAACACGACCTCTGTATTTTCTTTTTAATAAAGATAGGAAATGGCCAAGATTACTGATTTTCACTGTTAATAACTTAACAAGCCAATAGACCTTGTAATTAAAAATAAGTTTAAGGAGGCTGCTAAATTATTTTGATAATGATTTAAGGACCAATTAGAGAAAAGATCTCATTCTTCCCTTTCTAATTAGATATATTACAAACAGTGAAGCTAGGAAGGTCTGATATTAACCATTTTTTATTACAGTGAGGACCTTCCTATGCTCTGTATCAGAGAAGTTTAAAAAAAAACAAACCAAAAAATCAGTATAGGGATGACTCCTCCTCAAAGGACACTCCATTGCAGAAGAAAAGGTGTAAGAACGATGTTACTAGTTCTGCCACATTGTGGGATATACTGCCTTGAAGATTACTCCTCTACCAGCCTTACACAGAGGGATTTAGCACCCCCATAAAGCTGCTCAGCCTTACGGAAGCACCAAAGGCAGCTCCGGTTTGGATTTGGGATGGGAAAGGAGAGCAGACAACCAAGTGGGTGTGGTGGCCTCAGGGGACCACA
Source organism: Jacana jacana (assembly GCA_013400555.1). Lineage (NCBI taxonomy): Eukaryota > Metazoa > Chordata > Aves > Charadriiformes > Jacanidae > Jacana > Jacana jacana. The sequence continues at coordinate 701,043 of VZTM01001418.1, forward strand.
CACACATCAAAGACATAGGCAGGACCATCCCTTAGAGCCTCTGAGGCCCAGGGATGTCCCTCTGAGAAAACAACCACAAGAACCAACCCAAACCAAAGGAAAGCTCAAATCCTCAGGCTGGCCTGGCCTCTCAGCAACAAAAATCCAACATTATTCCAAGACTGAGGCGACCAGTTGGCTCATCTGGACTCTACAATGTAAAATGCTCTTAGAATCATAGAATCATTCAGGTTGGAAAAGACNGTTTCGATGAGGTTTTAGGAGTTGGCTTAATTGCCACTTTACGAGACACCAAATGAACAGTTTGCTGCTACAGAATGGGGAACCTTCCCATCTTTGCCCTAAACACTCCCATTGTTTGCCTCAAGCCAGCTCTGCACAGCTCTGGCTGTAAGGTCAACCAGCTCAGCACTCCAAACTGACTGAAAATAGAGACAAGAAGAAGAAAAAAGATGAAGAAAACTTGTTTTGATGGGATAGGAACCCACTTACCTTCTGGAGCCAGGGAGCATGGTGTGGTGAGGGAAAGCCAGGGCTTCCTCACAGGGTAACAGGAGCTCTCAGAAACCCATCCCCACTGCTGGAGACAACCACAGGACTATCCCACTACCACCTGCAAACTCCACCCTCCTCTTGGGGTATCAGGAGCTCTCAGAAACCCAACCCCACTGATAGAGACACCCTCAGGACCATCCCACCAGCACCACCTGCAACCTCCCCCCTCCTGATGGCATCTCAGCCTGGGAGGACCAGCTCCTCCCCTTGGAAGCAAGAGGACCTTCTCCTTCTGGGGTGAACAAGCCCCTTTTCAGAAACCAAGCAAAGATTTCCCCAACCCTGAGTTACAGCTGTAAGAGCATCCCCTTTCTCCTTCTACACAGACATCTCCACACAGACATCTGTGCTGGGGCTGCAGAAATACCCCTTTTCCCTGTTATTGTAGCATTTAAATTCACTTAAGAGCTGGCATGGTTTTTTTATCTCCACGTTGCAAATTAATTCCCCATAACTCACCCCCCCTGCTCAGCTGAAGCTTTCTCTGTTCAGTCTGTATACAACCGAGCAGCAGCCAAGGACAGACTCAGTTGAGTCATAGGCACCGGTGCTAAATGAAAATTAAGCTATAAATATTTTAAAACACCTGATTTCCTGGATAGTAAAAGTGAAATGTATCATTTGTTTAAACCATCCTATTCGTTCCTTCCTTCTTCATCTCATAAAGCCCAACCGCTAACGAGAACCTACATAAATAGAGCTTCAACTTTCATCTCACCAAGTTTAATCAGAAAAGCTCTTCGGGAATATTTTATTCCTTTTATCAGAACATTGATGGAAACCATAATTCACCTTAATGTGAGAAAGTTTCCTTTCTTCAGTAAAGAAATTCATCAAGACATTTCTTGTTGGCAAGATCTGACATAAATCCGCTTGCTTTTTCCTCTGTTTGATCTCAGCACGTTAGGAATTCTTGATTGCCTGCTCTTAATTTCCCCCCAAGCAAATTCAATTAAAGGAATTAAAAAACCCAGCAGTTCACTCCTGATGACCTCAGTGGCAAATGGCTCCTTTATTGCACAGTGGATGGCAGACACCCCGCTCTCAGGGTGCCCTTATGAAACCACATCACACAAGACACCTTTCCCTTTTTACCGCCTCTATTGGGAGATGGTGTCACCACCGGCCCAGCCCAATTCAGCAACACCCAGACAGGGGAGGTGCCAGCACTCCAAGGGCTACTGCAGATGAAAACATTTCTTTGGGGGAGGAGAAGTTAACCTGACAGAGCAAGATTCGCCCCAAGTACTTAAAGTACACGGCCAACCTGGAAGCGAATCCGTCTGGACACTTCCCCAGATCAAACAAGCTGGTTAAAGAACTTCAAAGATCTCAAATTTTCAAATGCAAGAAGCGTATTAAAAATTACTTGTATAAATATTTTAAAGCTGTTTTTGATTTTTGACTTGTGAGATAAAGAAGGATGTCCACTACAGCAAGTAAAGACCAACTTCTCATCCTAAATGCCTGGAGCGAGGCAAAGCCACGCTCTGCTAGAGAAGACACGCACGAGCCACGATTCCCCGACCTCAAGTCCCAGTTCCCCTACTCAATGTATTTCACTACCGACACGACTGTCGAGAGCAAAAGGCTCGGGATACGACTTTCTCCTCTAAGGCACCTCGTGCAAGAGCATCTTCAGAGCAGACAGACAAGTGAACGCTTCAGAAAAGAAATTTCAGAAAAGAATTTATTAATGTTTGCAGTGCAGCCAAAGCAAGCTGCAGTCCATTAGGCCTAAATACCTTTAATTGACTTGAATCCTTTTGAATATCTTCATTGATGATGTTGATAGGGACATAGAAACACTATCAGTGAGTTTGCAGATGACACCAAGTTGGGTGGGAGTGTTGATCTGCTTGAGGGCAGGGATGCTCTACAGAGGGACTGGGATAGACTGGATCCATGGGCCAATGTTAATGGCATGGCCTTCAACGAGGCCAAGTGCCAGGTCCTGCACTTGGGCCACACCAACCCCATGGATGGCTCCAGGCTTGGGGCAGTGTGGCTGGAGCTGCCTGGCAGAAAAGGACCTGGGGGTGCTGGTCAACAAGCGGCTGAACATGAGCCAGCAGTGTGCCCAGGTGGCCAAGAAGGCGAAGGGCATCCTGGCTTGCATAAAAAATAGTGTGACCAGCAGAAGCAGGGAGGTGATTGTCCCCCTGTACTCAGCACTGGTGAGGCCACCCCTTGAGTCTNCGATGATGCCAAGGGTCTCTTCCAACCTATATGATTCTATGATTCGATGCTCTCAGGTGCATCTAATGAATGCTAAATCTGGGGGACAGGTATGGTCACCCAACAGCTGAACATACGAGCATTTTAAAACGCCACAACCACCAAACAAGCTGCAAATCTGCAGGTTCAGTAACTGAGTTGACATTAGGCCTTTTGACAGTTTTCCCTAAAAAAGCAGTCTCGCCATTAGCCGTGCATGTTGCTCCCCCAGCAAAATCACCAGGTTTTAAAAGAGTGGGGTTTTTGGAAGTAACAGCTTGAAAGCTGGAAAGCTAATAAACTTCTCTCCCTACAGACAGTCTTTTCACAAGGAGAAACTTCAGTCCCTCATGCCGGTACGGTACCAAGCTGAAAGGAAACACAAGTTCTGCCCAGCCTGAACATACTATTCTCTACTGCCCAAATCACCACACTTTATGAATGTTACTTAAGGAGAAAGCTACTGAACTTCTTAGGAGAAACATCAGCCACCTCCTCCAATTCCAACACTTAAATATCCCAAAGGAGCTTTGCAAAGTAACCTTTCCCTTCGGATCTCGACCACAGCAGTGTAACGCTTTAATGTGGGTACATTCAGGTAAGAGTTTCAAGTATCTTCCATGAGAATTACTAATTATACAATTTAAGTCAAAAAAATTACTTGTTAAGGAACTTATTAATTCCTACAGAGGAAATTATTTCCTTGAAGCCTCACTTGCCACCCTACATACCATTTAACAGATGCAGAAAACAAAACTCCATGCCCCCTGTAAGTAGTGAATTTAATCAGGAACAGAAGAGATGGTTTGAAACTGATTGTCCAGTCCCAAGCATAAGCAAGCTCTTTATCATCAGGTTCCGTATAAAAGCAGTGAAACAGTTAAAGTAAAAACCACAAGCTTATTATTGTCATTTATTTTAAAAACCTTATTCAAAATATTAAGTGATACAAGTCCAAATACGATAAAAATTACCGCAAGAAAAGAGTTTGGGGATATTTAGTTTGTGCTTGACTGTGTGTGGTTATGAGAAGAATGCAAGTACCAGGAGGATTTAGAACTTAAATCACTTCATATAGTATCATGCCTTCAAACTCCTCATGCTGACAGCTGTAAAGTTAATTTTTTTCCCAATGTTATGCAACTACTTGAATACCAAGTCATTAATTATGGGGTTCTGCTCCACCACTATTTACATATTTATCAGTTTGAAAACTAAATCACAAACAGAATGTACAGAAAACTAAGATTTTATATTTTACAACTCATGAAAACATAAATAATGGAAGTACAGAAGATAAGGTAAAAAAACAAAACAAAAAACCCCAAAAAAGCAAAAAAAAAAACCCCACCTCAAACCCTTACTGTACCAGTAACAAGATTTACACTAATGCACAAATGTTTCTCAAGAATGAAGAGTGCTCTGTCACAGACCGGCAGCCCCACACACCATCCCCTTCCCCTGCCCGTTACCCAGGTCAGAATAACAACAAAATAAATTATTCTTACCTTTTCAGGCCTCTCCCAATCATCTAGCAAACCCCATAACTGTTTCCCAACTGCCTTACAATTCAACCAGAAGCTTCGATGTACTGAGAGCCTGTCAACCGCCTATGTTTCAGTAAGATTATTTAACAAGGCTTGGTTTCCATTCATTAATTACAAAGATAATTAAAGTCATAAATGCCATTAGAAAAAAAAAGCAAAAAAAACCAAACCCCAAAAAAAGAGAAAAACCTGGACAGAGAAGAAGCTGCATTCCTTCCCAAAGATCTTGACCACTTTAAACAAATATATGGTATATCATTTCTGAAATGAAATGGGTTAGACATAATTATTTTAAAACCTTTTGCTGCATGAACCCATGCAGACGTTACGAAATTGCCACCCCAGCTATTCTGCCTAAAAAAGGATCAAATTATGCAACAAGAAAACAGAATAAATTAAAAAAAAAACAAAACAAACCCAACCCAACCCAAGATGAAAGATTTCCGGCATCGGGGTTTAAGCAGAGAAAAAAATAATTATACTTTAAGTTTGCATTATAGTGGGATTTATGAGCCGTATAAGTGATTAGCAAAGAGATCATTAATTTGATTTAGTGATGCCAAAGTCATTAATTTATTAGACCTAAAATATTTTATGCTTATTTTTTGTATTAGCACTACTAAGACTGCTCCAGACAGTAAGGATGATGGTTAATGAATGGAAAGAGCACTAATTATTAAACTCTGTATCTTTACAGTTGATATAAAACCTGACCGAAGTAGCAAACAGATGTATCATGCCCTTGGACCCTCCATGAGATTTAATCTCAGAAACATTCAGGTCAAAGAGAGAACATCTCATTTCAGTACAAGCAGCATATTTAGAATACCTGAATATCATTACGACTATGCAGGCAAAGAGTGAAAAGTTCAGCAAACTCAAATCACAGTGCTTTCAAAACACGTAGTCATTAGTTATTTTCAGGGAAGGCATTGCTTCGTTAACATTTTGATCTAAACGATGATACTCTACTGTCCTAGAGCACAGGCCATCCCTCCATCTTCGGCTCTGGACCAGTAAGAAGATCTGAAAGGAAAAAACAGGCAAATTATTTAATGCTACGGAGAAAGATGTTGGTTTTGATAGAAAGTTTAACAGTTCTAGTGTTACGAGAGCTCTACCCCTCCACCCTGGCATTACTGCAGCTACAAAGCAGTCAGCCATTTCCATACTGTCCTTGCCACTACGTGACTTGGTGGCACTTAGTGCCAGTGGCACCCAGACCTCAGCTGCAGTTTGGCAAAAACCCGGCACTCAACCCCTAGCTCTTTCAGCAAAGATACGTGTGTAGCTTCAGAAGCACGGCACATGCAGGCTGTTAAATTGTCCCCAGATGGTGACATTTGCTAGTTTATTTCTCTTACCTACTCTGGCATTTCACCCTTGTTAAAAATAATTGTATCACTGGTGCCGAGACAAAAGCAGCAATGGAGTAATTTGATGAATCGTTGCTGCATTACAGCTCAGTGCCCCCTTCAGCACTATCAGCAGAGCAGTTTAAGAGGCTACGTGATAAATCAAAGCACTCCAGTAATCAAGTTTTTAAATGTGTGTTATCTTCACCCTATTTAGCCTTGTTTCTTACAGACAGCATCTAAGAACCCACTTTACTAGACAGGGCAACTCTGCTGGCAGTGTACTGGCTCTCACTGGGCTGGAGGCAATTTTCAATGCCAGCAATATATTTTGAAATAACAGTGACCAGGCAACTTTTGAGATAGGGAGAACTAGCTTGTACTGAAGAAACAGTTACCTGAAAACACTTGGAGTTTCTCTACATATAACTGGGAAGAACATTAAACAATTTCCTAAAAGTTTGTAGCTAAGCCCTCAGAATATCTATGATATTAAGACCACTTGAAAGTGAATACTTACTACAAGGCTTATCAGAGTTACAAGAACATCCCCACGCCATTTGGGATGAAACCTTTCTTTTTGCTAGTTACAATTCTGTGCAGAGACAAGATGAGTTAATCAATCCCCTTCACTCAACTTGGCCCAGGTCTCATTTATAGAACTCATAGTGTCCATCGTGGAACTGATTGATTACTGATGTTATCAATGAATTGATTTTCTAACCTAAAATGTCTGATTCAACTTCATTTTCACTCTGCAGATAAAAATGGCAGTAACGATCTGCATCTCAGTATCACAACAAGCTTAAGTGGTCAAAGATTTCATTCTCCAACAAGTTCCTCTTATTACAAAAGCATACATGAACTACAACTGCATTTTAACTACTAAAGCTGTTTTTCTCAACCTTTCACAGCTCACCCACCTTCCTCTTATTGTGATAGGTGACGTAAACCACAGCTACTAAGAAGGCAACTACAACCAGGTGAAAAAAGAAATGGCTGTCCTCCTCCTCTTCTTCCAGACCCGTGACAGAAACATCTTTTATCTTCTCATTGAGGGTCTTGATCTCCTCGTTGTAATTACTAATGGTGTCAGAGTCGTCGTCTTCTGGCATCTCGAGGTCTGGGTTGTATCTGGAATTCGATGTCATTTCATAAGGAGCATAGTCATCTCCTCCATCTGAGTCCATAGTTTCTTTTATGAGGGGTGGTGAGCTATTTAGTGTGTCCTTCAAATCCGTTAGAAGATCCTCTTCCTCAATTTTAGTATCTTCAGAAGCATCAACATCCATCTGAGATACTGGACTAGCAGTCATGGCAGGGGAGAGAACATCCTGCGGAGAATCGCCTTCCGCTACAGGTGGCTTTACTGCAGTCACCGGGTTGATTTTAGCTGTTGTTGGGAATGCCCCCTTTCTTGTTGGGGTTATACTCTGCGAGCTGTCTGTCAAATTTGGGGATGTATTAAGTGTTTCATTCTCACTTTTAGAAGAAATATTTTTCGGAAGCGTCTCCACTCTCGCGGAATCTGAGGAAAAAAAGGATGAGAAACAGCCAATATTAAGCACAAGGCACTGAATTCTGTTGTGGTTCTTCAGCAGTAAATGAAAAATATTCCAAAGCATTTATTTTATGCACAAGAAATCATACAATGAACAGGGCATATTTCACACCACTTCTAGACTTTTGAGAATTTGTAAGCAGAAATATACACTCCTGCACTTCAAAAAGAGAAGTCTGGAGCGGGACAGGAACTACAGCTTGAAAGCACACGATTTCTAGATTAGTGGGTTAAAGCCTCCCTGAAAAATTCAGCATGTGTGTTTTCCAGACTTAGAACTTCAGAGCCATGTCCTTCCTCCCTCTGTGGATTTAAAACGTCTTGTAGAATCATATGTGATGAGCATTTCCAGCATCATCAAACTCTCTCCCACAGAGTTTGCCGAGGTCTATGGAAGAAGCTGGTTCCCGTTAGGCCTTTCCTGCAGTTAAAGTTTCTTAATCTTTCACCATTGCACATTTTGCCAACAAAAGCTAAGAGCATAACACAAAGTCTCCTTCAGTCAGGAGCCAAGGTCCAGCATCTCTTCCCAGGGACTCATTTTTCTTCAATGTGGAGACACGGAAAAAGATTTCCAACTTGATGTTAACTCAAATGAAACTATTGAGCCACAGCTTAAAAAACAGAGCCAAAGAACAGACAATCTGACTGCCTGTGCTCCTGTAGGAAAGCAAACTGTCAGCAGCAAATCGTTCTAATGAAGTTAAGTCAGCCACAGCGCTACGTAACAGACCACCCTCCGGCAAATTCCTCATCTCTCCAGTGCTAGGACGGCTTTGCAGAACTCCATAAAAACCAGGGTGAGCACTAAAATCACAGGCAGGGCCCCACCATCCCTCTTCTCCGTGCAAAGGAAGGTAAAAAAAAATGCAGGGGGAGTTGAATAGCCAATGGGATTTTAAACATCATTAAAAAAATAAAAATAGAATAGCAAAGAGCAAACTATTCATGCTTGGCACCTTAAAAATGAAGAACTAGCTTTGGATTTTTCAGTCCACATCATCATTTAAACAGGGGAACCATACCTGCCTTGTATTTTGGCACACCAAACTATTTTTTCATTTGTTATTTTAAAAAAAACTAACAATGCTTTCATTAGACGCTCCCACAGAGCTCCCTGGAAAGTTACAGATGGTAGAACTGAAGTATTCAACCAACTGCTTGTGTCAAGTTACTCATAAGTAAAATATTACACAGGGGACGCTGAATCACGTAATTCATGAGTCGTGTATTTACAGAGGATCAGTTACAACAGACTTCCCCTTGTTGACAGGGCACACTTTTCCAGCACAGAATCGTAGAATCATTCAGGTTGGAAGAGACCCTTGGGATCATCAAGTCCAACCATCAGCCCTACTCTACAAGTTCTCCCCTACACCAGATCCCTCAACACCACATCCAATCTACTCTGAAACACAGTCAGGGATGGGGACTCCACCACCTCCCTGGGCAGCCCATTCCACTGNATTAATTGCTCTTTAACCAGCTAAACCAGATGAACCAGAGAAGACTCAACTAATGCCACATCAACCAGACATTACAGTGTTTCTCTGGTGAAGCTTCAACTGCTTTACTCTGAACACGCTTATCACTGCTGAAAAAACAACTGGCCTGAATCAGAGTATCATCAACAACTCGCTCAGTTCTTGTACGGGACGAGTTTAGGGAATTCTTATCTCCCCTCAAGAGGCAACACAACTAATTGCATGCGTGGAGATAAATGAGGAAAGGCAAGACAGCTTCACTTTTATAGCGGCTGCCATGTCACGAGTGAGGGAGTCAGAGCTTCCTGCTACCCCCGCCAAAGCGACAAAAGGGCTTACAGAGTAATAGTGAAATTGTCTGAAATACAAACAAGCATAATTTTCCTACAGAACTACACTGCACGTACTCTCACAGTTCAAATTATCCTTAAACCAATTTTAACATGAAAGGCTTAAAAGGATATATGCTTGAATGCAAGAGACTCCCACCAGCTGATGCTGCAGCTTCAGAGCGAGAGAGAATAATTTGCTATATTCCTAAAAGAAGGTGTTTTTTTTTAATTTTGTGGTTTTAATAGAGGGAGCAAGCTTAACAACTACACCACCATTGATTTATGACGTCCACCCCAAAGTATCTGGCAGTAAAAGCGGTGGTTGTGCTGCTGACTCAAGGCTGCCGGATGATGTTAGACGCTGTGCCCGGACGCCGGAGATACCCCAGCCTCAGAAGCAGATGTCAACGTTCCGTCACGGTGACAGAACTAGCAACAAAGTCCTCTGAGTAAACCCTGTGCTTCGAAACCTCTCACGGGGTCAAAATTCACCTCCAGGAAAACTTACTTTTTAGAAAGCAAGTTGCTCCATGACTTTAGAAGTTAATCACGCGGCGTTTCCTACAGGTTTCTGTCCCATCTCCTGAACCTCCGCCCTCATTTACTGCCTGCCCATTAGACCAGGTGAGGGGCAACGCAAACAGAGCTGGTCTGGACACACCAACCGACAAGCAAGAAAGGAAACCGCCAGCTCAGAACACCTTCGTTTCCTTCAACAACCCCTGTTCTCTTCACTGCCCGGCCAACACTCTACGTAAAACAAAGGCGGCCACAGAGACCTTTAGGCCCGAAAGCGCTGAAGACAAGCCCGCTGAGAAGACCCCCCGTCCCCCACCAGCCACGGGGGCCCGGCCCGCCCCCTGCCGTGCTCACCGGAGCCCTCCTGTCCGCGGACCGCCAGGGCCCAGCCGCAGAGCAGCAAGAAGCAGNCACTTTCCTGTTCTCACCTGGTCTGAGACGGTGACACAAGCCCTGAGAGAAGCCTTGAAGCTGATGGCTGGAGAAAAATCCAAAAAATAAACTCCTTGAGCACGAAAAAAAAGCAAGAACAAGGAGCCCAAAGGCCTAAAGGGGATGCAGAGAACAAGCCCTGCATGACGTGCAGGAACATGGATTGATTTTGAGCCTCTGCAAAGTTACCTTGAGCTGATGGCCTACGATTTGCTTGGTGAGATGTAGAAGAGGCCTACTTCACCCAGGAGTGTGAAGTAATACTGGAGATAAGAGGTACCAGGAAAGAACTGGGGATGGCCTGTGGTGGAGAGGGACAGCCGCTGGCGTTGTGCAATGAGCAGGATGTGGACGAGGCAGATCGACCCTTCTCGCCGTGTTGTTAGTGCCGTTGCCTCATCAGGCACGTCCTCCTGTGCCACAGCCTCTCACCATCTGCACGACACCCACCCCCATCCCTTACACAGGGAAGAAGAAAGAAATGGCCACATTCTAATGAAAAGCCACTGAAGTTTATCCTGATGGAGAAACGTTCCTTGCTCCCACCTATTTGCTTATAGAAAGGTAGTTCACCTTGGTGGATTTTGCAATGGGAGATACACAAGTGACCTCACCTTGTGTTCTCCATGAGCTAAACACATGCATATGTGCAATTGCCAGAGCTTAGCGGGCTGTGCCTGGAACTGAAACCCACTAAGCATTTTTTGTTTGTTAAAGGTTTTTGTTAACCACAGAATGGTTAGAGTTGGAAAGGACCTTAAAGATCATCCAGTTCCAAACCCCCTGCCCTGGGCAGGGACACCTCCCACCACACCAGGTTGCTCCAAGCCCTGCCCAACCTGGCCTTGAACCCCTCCAGGAATGGGGCAGCCACAGCTTCTCTGGGCAACCCAGGCCAGGTTCTCACCACCCGCACACCAAAGAAGCTCTTCCTGATCTCTAACCTAAATTTCCTTCCAATTGAAAACCATTACCCCTCATCCTATCACTCCACTCCCTGATAGAGTCCCTCCCCAGCTCTCCCGTAGCTCCCTTTAGATACTGGAAGGCTGCTCTAAGGTCTCCCTGGAGTCTTCTCCAGGCTGAACAACCCCAAGTCTCTCAGCCTATCCTCCTAAGAGTGGTGCTCCAGCCCTTTGATCATCTTCATGGCCCTTCACTGGACCCATTCCAACAGGTCCATGTCCTTCCTGTGCTGAGGAGTACTCCAGGTGGGGTCTCACAACAGCAGAGCAGAGGAGTAGAATCACCTTTCACGACCTGCTGGCCACGCTTCTTTTGATGCAGCCCAGGATGGGGTTGGCTTTCTGGGCTGCTGCTCATGTTGAGCTTCTCAGCCATAAGCAGTTGCAAGTCCTTCTCCTCAGGGCTGCTCTCCAGCCATTCACCACCCAACCTGTATTTGTGCCAAGGATTGCCACATCCCAAGTGGAGGACCTTGCATTTGGCCTGGTTGAACATCTTGAGGTTTGCCCACCTCTCAAGCCTTTGGCTCAGGTGCCAGTCTGCTTCTGGAGCCCATAATCAAGATGAAATTGTTTTCACAATCAAGACAAAGTAAAAGGTGATATTTCAATATTTTATTCAAGTTGGGTTTGGTTTTTTTGTATCCATTTTTAGTAGTGTCAAGTACAGCATTTCGGGGTCTAGTTCCACACAAAATGGAAGACTCTCTAAAAATGTACCCATTGAGTCGCTAAAAAAAATAAAAGTGGTCGTAAAACAAAAGTCCATTTTAAATTCAGTGATGCCACTATGTGATTGCAGTTACAAGGACTCCTCCCTGATTATGGCCCTGTCTTACAAGCTTTCCAGTCAGTGCGAGGGAAAGGAACCACAACACGGGACAGGTAGAATTGGCTGAGTCACATCGAACCTCCTCTGCAACGGACCTACACGAGATGGACAACCTAGAGCATCCCGGAGACAGCTGGGCTTGTGAGTTAACCAAAAGAAAAAATTAAATAAATTCATGGAGTACCTATTTTTAAAAAAATAAATAATCCCTTTTTCAGGCTAGTTTGTACATTCTCTAGTGAACTGAAACCTTAAGCGTGGGAAGACTTTTGCTTGTGGAATTAGCAGTGCGATACAGGGGTCAGCGACTCTCAACGTCTCGGGTTTTGGACCTCGTTAACGTGTTCCTTGTGCAGTCAAAGCGCCAGTGAAGGTAACTGATACCTTCTCACCTCCTGTCACGCAGCAGCTGGCAGATGGGATGGGCAATAACATTTCAAAAAATAAAATAAATTTAAAAAAGCCTGGAATTAGGAAAAAAAAATTTAATGCTTTTGTCTCCACTTCTTTAACAACATCATTTTTAAAGCTTAGCTGTCTTTAACCAGGACTAGCAGGACTGATACTTAGCAAGACTCGCATCCTGGACAGGAAACATTGAAAGGTACACTATATTCTGAAGGTAGCTATGCTGTATTTTCCAGTTTGCCATTGCAGAACCACTCCTTATGCTTCAAATTCCAACCCGAGACCGAGTTTGTGACCACCTGCGTTGACATTCTTGCCATCCAACAAAGCTGACAACGTCAGTTTGATACCTGCAGGGCAGAGAAAAGTGAGAGAAAGGACAAGTGTTAATACTGGGGATGTGGCTTTACGTTCAGTAAGTCCATGTGGCTGCTTTAATTTATTGGGTAGCCAGGTTCAGGTCATCTGGCGGCCAGCCTTGTAAGGACTGGGCATTTTAAAACAATTTGCAGATATGAAATCCTTCTGAATTATGAAAGTTCTAATAAACTACGGTGACAGCTTCTGCTTTTTATCACTCCGAGTAATTAGAGCTCTGAGCCAGTCCACTGCTGCTGGTCTGCTGATTAATCTAATTTTAGAGTCCAGGATTATGAAAAATGGGGACCTTGAAACACAGCCACCTTTCCAAACCACTTTAAAACCTAGGTATGAAAAGGCCCAAGCCCTGTCGACTGTAATATCTCATGTCAATCTGCTTGGTATTCTGGCAGTGGATTTATTAGACGACATTAAAACCAATTTCACAGCAGTAAGGTTGCCCCAGGGGACCTTGAGAAAGTCACATTTTCAAGCAAAATAAATTCAGTAATAGGAAGCCTCTGAAAGGCAGAAAAAAGCCACATTTACTTATCTGCACATGGCCTAATTGTAGAGGCAGTTTCTATCAACATTACAAAGGGTCTGACTGGTCAGTGGATGGTGGTCTCTAGTAATTCTGCTTCCAACAGACATCTACAACCAGCAGAGCAGTCCCTGGAACAGTTCACTTTTCCACTGGGAGGCCATGCAGAACAGCAGCATTACTGAACAGTTCATGGTTTGTCACAAAAAAAAAACCAACCCAAAAAACCCTCTGATATTTCCAGACTAAAGTTATCACTTATTTGATGTCTGACTTTCTTCTGCACAGACTTACCTGGCTTTAAAGTCTGAGTGTATCCTAATCCGATCAGGCTGGAGTTGTTCACTTTAGCCTTAAAGGGAAAAAACACCGGATGTAAAGCATTTGGTGACTTCAAAATCCTTCCACCTTCAAAATTAAACGCCTTCTAAGCAAGTATTTGATCTTTTAAATCAATAAATAAATAATAGAGAATTAGGCTCTTCTCAGTGACGTCCAATCACAGAATCACAGAATATCAGGGATTGGAAGGGACCTTAAAAGCTCATCCAGTCCAATCCCCCTGCCGGAGCAGGAACACCCAGAGCAGGTCAC
>VZTM01001418.1:714798-726764 GCA_013400555.1 Jacana jacana
ATATTCCAGATGGGGTCTCACCAGGACAGAGTAGAGGGGGAGGAAAACCTCTCGCGACCTACTAACCACCCCCCTTCTACTACACCCCAGGATGCCATTGGCCTTCTTGGCCATGAGGGCCCAGTGCTGGCTCATGGGCATCCTGCTGCCCACCAGGATCCCCAGGTCCCTTTCCCCTACGCTGCTCTCCAACAGGACAGGACAAGGGGCAATGGGTGCAAGCTGGAACAGAGGAGGTTCCACTGAAATATAAGAAAAACTTCTTCACAATGAGAGTGACTGATGGAAGGGGCTGCCCAGGGAGGTGGTGGAGTCTCCTCTGGAGACATTCAAACCCCGCCTGGAGGCGTTCCTGTGTGACCTGCTCTAGGTGTTCCTGCTCTGGCAGGGGGATTGGACTGGAGGAGCTTTCAAGGTCCCTCCCCATCCCCTGCAGACACGCAGCACTCACGGAAAAAGAGGCGTCTGGGTCAATCTGGTACTTGGCAGCGATTCCAAAGCGGGTGTTGCTGTTCCCAGCTGTCCAGGCAAGGTTCACGGCGGTTTCCAGTTTATCGTTCACCTTCTGGTAAATGGAGCCTCCAAATTCCGTTCCGTCATTCCTGGAAGGAAGGCGTTACTCTGGTTTAAACCCCACCCCAAAACAATCACCTTGGGGTTGGGTTTTTATCCAGTAATGTTTGTATTTGCAGAACATTCGCTTGCACCTCATTTAATATCCCTGTAGCAACTCAGAGAGAGACATTAGGCCGGATTGGTTATGAAATCATTTTAAAATGCTCTAATTCTTTGGTGGTTACTGTATTTCAACAAACAACCTCTGAAACTGAAAAACAAACAACCAAAAAAAAGCCATGACAAACTATCAAAAATAGACTAATGATGACAGCTCCCCAGACAGGGGCCAGGCTGAGCTGTGCTTAAAAAAACAAGAGGAAAGTCATATTTAAAACTAGAACCCAGCCCTACATCCCTTTAGTCACCAAATATTAGTAGAAAAAAAATATTAAAAAGTCTTAAACTTGCTTTTAATTCCAATATTCCAATGGTAATAATAGAATAGAATCACAGAATAGAATCATAGAATCATTTAGGTTCGAAGAGACCCTTGGCATCATCAGCCCTACTCTACAAGTTCTCCCCTACACCAGATCCCTCAACACCACATCTCAACAACTCTGAAACACAGTCAGGGATGGGGACTCTACCACCTCCCTGGGCAGCCCATTCCAGGCTCTGACCACTCTTTCTGGGAAGAATTCTTTCCTAATGTCCAGCCTAACCCTACCCTGCTGCAGCTTGAAGCCATTCCCTCTCCTTCTATCGCTAACTACCTGTGAGAAGAGACCAGCACCAACCTCTCTACAATGCCCTTTCAAGCAGTTTTAGAGAGCAATGAGGTCTCCCCTCAGCCTCCTCTTCCTCAAACTAAACAGTCCTCAAACTAAACACTCAAACTTACACATTAGTATGGAGCTGGAATTCATCGGTCTTGTAGCCAACAGCGAAGTTGCTCTGGGTTACTCTGGACTTGGCTGTCTCAAAAGTCATTTGGTAGCCCGCCAGCCACCCGTCGTAGCCAAGCACCAGGGCTCCACGTATCGAAGGGCCGGCGATATCGAAATCCATGTCGCAGCCAAGGTTGATGTGGTCCCTTTTGTAGCCTGTCTTCACTTTAGCGCTCTTCTTCCTGAAGAGAAAAGGAAAGCATCTCCATCTCTTTGAAACGCTCGTAGGTGGCAATTCAATCAAAGCAGTTACTTTAACTCGGCATAAAACTCCTTGAAGACAAAGTATTCGTACCTGGAGAGCCACGTGGAATGTCACCTTCTTACCTTTCACAATTGCAAACCCCTTAATTCCCCTACAGTTGACCAGGCTGGAGGAGACTTTGAGCAACCTGGTCTAGTGGGAGGTGTTGGGCCAGGGCAGGGGGGGGTTGGAACTGGATGATCTTTAAGGCCCCTTCCAACTCGAACCGTTCTATGATACAGTGAAATATTTGCAATCAAACGACAAACTGCAGTGCAGTGCCCCCCCGAGCACTTCTGGGCTGTGTTCTGGAAAGCAGCAGCAGCACCACAAGCCAGACTGGAGGTGACAAAACCTAATCCTCATCTCCAGCTGACCTGCTGGGTTGGGAATTTTGGGAGATGCAGGTAAGGAATCAAAACCATAGCAGTTCATGGGTTTGCAACAGAATGTCAACAGTAGTTGGCCTGTCCTAAACGAACAATTTTTAGACAATCCTGGTGAACTGGGTTAATTTCATTTACTGGTAACTGGGTAAATTCAATCACTGCTTTGCCTCCACCTTCCTGAGGAGACATCTCTGCTCTAAGGAAGTTGGCTGCTCCAGTAGCTCTGACACCCTGCTTTTCTCCTTAGGACGCCTGACGAAGTTTAACGATTAGAGCCGCTGGAAAGCTGCCAGGCTGACACAGAAATACACTTCCTTAAGTCACCCGTTTCTTTTTATACTACTGGCCACAACACTGTGTTCTCAGGTGTCCTCAGGTCAGTTTACAGCCAGGGTGCAGACCCTCCCAAGGGCCTTACAGCTACTACATTCAGCTGCTCAACAGTATTTTCCTCTCTCTTTACCTTCCAAGCGTCTTCTGTCTCTCATCAAATCTTTTACCGAAATCTTTCTGGAAAAGACAGGCTAATTTGAAATTTCAAATCAACCTTTCACTTCAGCTAGCAGAAACAGTCTCCAAGAACTCTTTTGATGCTGTATCAGACCCACATGGAGATTGGGAGGTTGCTCTCTTTTTTAGCATTATTATTTCAGACTCGGGAAGCACCCGGCATTAGCTCGTCTGCAGCTTCTGTAAAAGTCAGCAGTACCTCTCCCACCGATGTCGACAGGGACAGAGGCAAGTTAACACCCAGTGCTCCTAAAAATGGCTTTTCCTGTTGAAAAGAGGCACCACAGCCGTTAAGTAGGAAGGAAGGGGGCGAAGATGTCCCATATTCAGATGTGATGCCTCCCTGTGAAACCTAAACCAGGTCACATCAGGGTTGAACCTCACTCCGTTTCTTCCCATTATAAGAGTCCTCCCACAAGATGCAATCCCTGTAACTCAGCATTAGGGTTTGAGGAACCCACAACAATTTATTATAATTTAGACAATTATTCTATCACCCAATGACCCCTCCTCAGCTGGGAAGGGGAACTGGGGAAAACAAGGAAACCCAAGGGGTGAAATATAAAGAGATTTAAGGGAGTAAGATGAGATAAATAACATTACTAACACTAAAGAACCAATACTGATCCCAATACCAATATAAAATACCCAAGGACTGTCCCCAGCCCATTCCATCACAGGAAGCCGTGCACTCGCCACAGGGCCAGCCAACATGGGACCCTGCGAGTGCTGTGGTTTCGGAGGAAGGGAAGGCTCAGGGCTGTGGCACTGGGGCAAGGGGTTCTCAGGATAGTGGCCATCAAGGGAGAGAGAAAACTCCTCAGCAAACTTTCTAATTTCTATTGAATGTGATGTTCTTGGTATGAAATAATCCCGTTGGCAGCCCAGGTCTTGCTCCTCCTCATCCCCACACCTGGTGAGCTCCAAAGCACTGAGACCTTGAAGGCCACATACAGTAACCAGCTATAAAGTAAATATTTTCACGCACCAAAGTCTTCTGAAAGTATAATTTTCCCAAGCATTAGAAGAGAAATTATTCCTGTGTCCCTCAAACCAGGCCACTCAGATACCACAGTATCTGTGAAGCACCTGAGAAATAGCTATAAAGCATCAACATGTCATTCTCCTACAATTTTTTTCATTTCTTTACAAGTCCTACCAGTTAAGAAATAACCATCAAACAACGCTACAAATTATCCTGGTTAACAAATACAAAAAATAGCTAGTTAATTTAGAATTAGGAGTGGACTGGAAGTAGTTGACATTGCAGGACAAGGTGAAACCTCCACGGGGACTACAACCCCAGCAATGCAGGGTGCTGTGCAGGATATTTGGACTTGCTGGAGGCACTGCTTGCAAAAAAAGATAATCAGGGGGGAAAAAAAAGATAAACCAACATTTAGACCTACAGCTGCTGCTTAATCCCTCTGGCCCACATAAAACGTGGCATCCAATCGCTGTGGCAGAAATCCTCCTCCGCCACCACGGCACGCTGTGGCCAGCAAGAATTCAGATGATAAATTCAGCTCGGGAGAAAAGCCCAATTACTCTGTCAACCAATTAGAGCCGTGGCCAACTGGCTCCCAGAGCTCGTTAAGCTTTGCATTACAGCTGACTTGTTTAGTGCTTTGATTCACACAGTAGCTCATCCTCTGACATGGCCAGAAATAAGCAACAGGAGGGCAAATAAACCCTTTTCTTCCCATCCTAATCCAGACTCTAATTTTCAACTTGCTGTATTTAAAAGTTGGCTACCTGAAGTTTAGGAATAAAAAGAGGGATTAGCAATAGTAAGATTTAAATCAGATGTACATGATTTCATCACACACAGCCTGATTATTAACTGTCTCCATGTCCCGGGGACAGAACAGGGTAAAGAAGCACGACAGTATTCTGGAAAACTGAAATGAAAATTGCCTTTTTTTTTGTCACTTAAGCTTACTCTCTTCTTACCCAGTGTTAGGAGAGAAGGAGGAGTCAAAGGTCAGCTTCAGGCCACGTGCAAGCTGAACAGAAAAGAAATTCATGGGTTGGATTTATAATTAGAGGTTGTCAGAAGTTAATTTGCAAACTGCATCTTTTGAGCCAAAAATTACCTGATCTTCAAGAGTAATCTCGGTGCCTAGTGTGTTGTCGGTGTTCCACTTCTCTGTGAACATCAAGCCATATTCCACCCATTTGTATTTTGTTTCCAAACTACCACTAACTTTGCTGGTTTCTGAGTTTGCTGAACCTGAGCTTGTAAATTCCTAAAAGGGGACAAAAAAAAATATATACACATTATAAATATATATATTTGCACGCAGGCAAATACTTACACTTGTAGAATGTATTAGTCATTATAATTTGGGATATTATTCAATACTGCAGAGTTCTCAGAAGAGTCTCATACACAGTTCTCAGAAGAGTCTCATACACAGTCTCACACACTATGCAGAAGTTATAAATGGAAAGTAACTTGCAAGGTAGTCCCAGGTCTGAAAGATGCTCAGGGCAGAGTAAGGGATTCTACTTTTAAAAAGAAATATACAGTAACCACAAGAACACTGTGATGTTTTGCATTTCAGCCTCTTCCCAAACTCACCAGGCCATTTTCAGATTTTGTTTTCAAATCAAGCTTTATTAACCCAAAACCTAGGAGTAAAAAAAAAAAAAAAGAATTATATATATGGTAGTTTGAAAAGCATTCCTGATTATTTCTTAAACTTCCTTCTAAATCTCCTGTGCACTATTAAAATATCAACCAATAATAAAAAGCCATGGGTTTCCATGAAGCAGACTACACAGCTCGTACTCACTTCAGCTAGCACTTGACTGATCAATCCCCCTGACCTTAGCAAAAGAATTGGGACCAAATTAGGTAATAATTAGCAGCATTTGGTTCATAAGCAAACTACTGCCATCTTACTCATTATACAAGGAAATAGCCAAAAATACATTTTGTTTTAAAACAGACAGCAGTCCTTTGGGCAACAGGAAGAATTTTGTCAAAAGAAAGTTACTCTCCCTTCCCAGACAGCAAGGGTGACGCCAAGCTACAGCAGGAATTCTCTGGGTTCTAAGGGAAATTACTGGAATATCTCTTAGAAACAAGCAATAAAATCCTAACATTTTCAGGAATGGGGTAGACAGCAAAAGACTGCATTTATTTTGGCTTCATTTACCGTATCCCTTGGTGAAAATATCTCTGGCAGACTTGCCCAGATCAGCGTAAGCAGGTGGAACAGCCATTTTCTGGGGGGGGAAAAGAAAAACAAAAAAGGGAAATTACAGTGTTTAGAAACTTACTTAATTCATTTACGCAACAAGAAACTTCAGCCCGTTTCAGCCAGTTTCTACCCACCCCCCCTGGATTAAACAGAGCCAGAAGAAAGCAGCTCCAGCCAACGCCGTGGTTTGGTTTCGCTCATGAGCCGGCAGCAGCAATTGCTGCACGTCTGCCATCGAGGACGAGGAACAGGTTGCAGAACAAATAATGTAGATTAAAACAAATAACAAACAAACAGTCTGTGCCTTTGTGAAGAATGAGCTGTTGGTCTCTTATCAGTATGAATCATGCATGAATGAACGACTTCTTCTTTTAAAACCGTTTCTCGGAAACATTTCTTCTGTTTCTGGCAATGGATCTGGGCACCGGGATGCAAAGGATTAGGGCCCCAATCTCCCAGTGAGGAACTGTAACTGGGAGAGCAACAGCATCAGGAGCATCTCTGCCCCTTCATTCCCAGCAGAAAATAGATATCATTTGTGTCTGCAAAATCGATAAATGGTTGTTTTTCACCAACAGGTTTCTAAGATTTATTTATGTTCATCAACTGGGAAAAAAAAAAAAATGACAGAATTGTGACAGAATTGTCCCTTTGTGTTGGAAGGGACCTTAAAGCCCACCCAGTGGCACCCCCTGCCCTGGGCAGGGACACCTCCCACCACACCAGGTTGCTCCAAGCCCCCTCCAACTTGGCCTTCAACCCCTCCAGGGATGGGGCAGCCACAGCTTCTCTGGGCAACCTGGGCCAGGCTCTCACCCCCCTCACACCAAGGACGTTCTTCCTGATCTCTAACCTATGTCTCCCCTCTTTCAGTTTAAAGCCATTTCCCCTTGTCCTGTGGCTCCCCTCCCTCATCAAGAGTCCCTTTCCAACTTTCCTCATCGGATATGGAGGAGAAAATAGGATCCCGAGAGGAGCAACCCAACCACATCTACTTCCTTGTCATAGAATCATAGAATCACCTAGGTTGGAAGAGACCCTTGGGATCATCAAGTCCAACCATCAGCCCTACTCTACAAGTTCTCCCCTACGCCAGATCCCTCAACACCACATCCAATCTACTCTTAAACACAGTCAGGGAGGGTGAGTCCACCTTGTCCAGGCACAGTGATTCGTTCTGGGGAAGCAAAGCCAGACAATCTGAAATGATCTACATCGTTATAGACAAGACTTCATAATCTCAGAAAGGCAAAGGAGATAAATCCTACCTATAACCCTGGTGCTCTCAATAGCCAATGTTGCAGTAAAATCCCATATTCCCCAACTTGTTGCTTATGCAAAAGTAATCAGCAGTTTATTACACAAGCATTCAAATGCTTAAAAAAAAAAAACCTTCCTGCTAATCCTCACTCCAAACTATTCAACATTAGTGGAAAATTACTTCTTTAGTCCCCAAAGGAAACATGAGGGAGGCTCTTTAGAGTCTTCCTGGCTGTGGACTTGGCCACTGGTCTTGGGACAAGCCAACGCCACCACAAACATCAGAGAGGGAGCTCCAGCAGTTGCTCACCGCCTCGAGCTCTCCATCCAACAAGCTGCTGCCTGTTCGAGCAGGATATTGCTATTGCATAAAGGAAGAATCCCTGTCCTAGAGGGCCCCAAACAGATCTGGTGGCCAAATGAAAGCCAAGACTCTTCTCGGAACGTAAATAAAGTCAGGTACAAGGGCGCATGCTGCGATGGAGCTTCAGTTGCAGAGACCACCTGGATGTGTGTCATCTCTTTCCAGCTATAGTTCAGTAAGACGATGCAGCCTCAAATCCAGGAGCTGCTGAACAGTTCAATTAAAAAGAAAAACTAATAAAAAAAGTATTCCATGCTCCAAAGCAGTTTTAGCTGCTCACGTTAGACCTAAATGTCTCTCTCTGTGTTGTGTGCAAGCACAAAAGCAGGAATTTAATGTTTGTACACAAAACCAACCAAAAAAAGAAAATAAAAACATATACACACACACACACACAAAAAAAAAAAACCCAAACAAACAAAAAACCGAGTAGACTGGATGTGTCAAGTGTTAACAGTAACTCCTCTGCTCCTTAAACACATCCCTGACTGTGTTTAAGAGTAGACTGGATGTGGTGTTGAGGGATATGGCGTAGGGGAGAACTTGTAGAGTGGGGCTGATGGTTGGACTGGATGATCCCGAGGGTGTCTTCCAACCAAAATGATTCTATGATTATTAAAGTCCCTGGAAGCAGGGTGGACTGTCCTGCCTTGAGACCACAGCCCAAAGCCAGGGCTGAGGCAGCGCTTGGGGAGGGACAGGAGATGCCCCAAGGGCTGCGTTTGTTCCAGGAAAGGCTTCTTCCCCGCCCGGCCCCATGAGAGCCCTCTGATGGGTATTTCCATTTAGCACCATCAAAAATTAAAAATGATAAAGATCCCTACATTAGGAAATCAAACAAGCATTGTGCTGAAAGACAATGCAGCACTCTGCCAAGTGTGTTTTGGAATCCACCAGGTATGTTTTACCAACAGCCCCTTTGAGTGACTTCACCAAATAAAAATATTTTATGGAAAACTGAATGTTTTATGCTCCTGGTTTGGGTTTTGTAGGTTATGTTTTTCCTTCACCCAAGCCCATGAAGCCAAGCTTTGCTTCCAGAGAGGTTTGTGTGTCTCCAGCGCGTGCCTGGTGGGGTTGGGGCTGTAGGACAGTAGGAGACGGCAAGATCTCCACTTAGGCAATTACTATAATTAAGGGACAAATCCCTGCTGGTTGTAGAGGCAAATCATGCAACTCACACAGAGCAAGGTGTGTAGAACCGCTGAGCACAGAAAGCCCTATGAGCTCCGTTCCTGGTGGCTGACCTTGCTGTTGTCAGCAAGAACCAAAATCATTATTTCTCTCTGCTTGGGCTAATCAGAAGGCTCTTGTTTAACAGATGGAAACCAAAACTGATTACATCCTGGGCGAGCGCAGGTTGCAAGACAAGCATGCTTAACAGGGATTCAAACTCTTAAAGGATCAAGGAATGGCCATGGCCGAGTGCCCTTGCTTTTCACCAGTGGGATCCCAGCACATTAACTCAGATTAGGGGTTGGGGCTGAAACGAATTCATCGCTTTTATCCTTGCCCAACCGTGCAAATAGCTCCCAGTGACTGCACACCTCGACTCCCACACGCAGCAGGCCAAGCACAATATCCAGAACATGCTCTAAGTAGGAAAATAGGTTGATTTTTCTTGAGTAGGAAATACTGTAGTGCACGTGAGAAATGGCCAAGTCAAGAAAACTCAAACTCTCTGAATTTATAGCTGCCACTGGGGGGGGGAAAGGAAACTTCATTCCTACCCAGGAGCCAGCCCTACTGAAGATTTCATTACAGAGCAAGCAGTTCCAGCAGGCCAAATCTGAGTATTTTCCAGTGTCGCAGATGGCAAACTTTTCACCCTACGATGCCGTTCTGGGCAATTAAACCAAGCTCAGCCCAACAGGCAGCAAAGCCCCAGGGTGCCCTTGGCAAACGTAGGGACTGGCTGCAACCAAAGGAAAACTCATCTCTGCTTCACAACCCTCTCACGTGCCCGAGTTAAACTCACCCTACACAGATTTATCAACGTTATGGTATTTACATGAAGGGAAGGAGTCATCTAAAAATCTAGGATAAGAATAAATTTCCCATGAAGTCTATTAGATCCAAAGCTAAGAAAATAAGAAGCTTGGATTTAACCTAAACCTAGCCAGATTTTTCCCTAATAAATTTGGGCTTGTGAAACATTTCTTGACGGTACCAGTAGTTCTGAACATTTCAGTTCCTCTTCTTCACATGAGATGAGAACTGCAGCGCTGCTGGGGACACATCCCACCAGCCTTTCTGGACCCCAGCCTGGGCAGGGACATCTCCCAACCAAGAGATGTTGTATCAATAGAGTCATAGAATCACAGAATGCTTAGAGTTGGAAGAGATCTTAAAGACCATCAAGTTCCAACCCGCCCTGCCATGGGCAGGGACACCTCCCACTAGACCAGGTTGTTCCTTAGGTTACCCTAAGTAGATCCTGAAGGATGGTGCCTTTACTTTCAGGCAGAACAGAGCCCAGCTCTCTCTGCATGCTCCAGGCTGGACAGAGTCACCAGCTCCACACAGCACTGGTGTTCCTGTCCCACCCTCCACATCCCAGTCTTCCAGGTGGGGACGGGGCTCCACAGTTTGTTTTTTATGGTTGAGATCCCAACTACATTCAAACCATGACTACAGCCTGCTATCAGTCAGGTTCAGAAGCCTAATTCTGCAGAGACATCAAACATGCTTAACCATAAATACATGAGTAGTCCCACTGAGGTTAAACATCAAGGAATTATAGAATGGTTTGGGTTGGAAGAGACCTTAAAGCCAAACCCCCAGTCCCATCTCTGCCCTGGGAAGGGATACCTCCCACCACACCAGGTTGCTCCAAGCCCCCTCCAACCTGGCCTTGAACCCCTCCAGGGATGGGGCAGCCACAGCTTCTCTGGGCAACCTGGGCCAGGCTCTCACCACCCTCACAGCAACGAAGTTCTTCCTGATACATCGAGTTTGGCACATTTGCAAGACTTTGGCGAAGCCAGTATAAGCACGTGATTTACAAATACTCCCCATTATGGGGCACAAAACTCAACAATCCTTTTTGCCCCAACTTGCTCCGGTGCCGACGCCAGGTAATCCCTGCACCACTCTGAGTCAAAATTTAAGGCTCTGGAGTCTACAGTTTCTTTCACACAGGCATTAGTGAACCTTCTGTGACCTGCAGGACCACATCCCTCCGACTGCAGCTTTGCCTTTGAATTACATACACGATGGACTTTAGGTTTTTTT
This sequence comes from Jacana jacana, assembly GCA_013400555.1. NCBI lineage: Eukaryota > Metazoa > Chordata > Aves > Charadriiformes > Jacanidae > Jacana > Jacana jacana. Next base: position 725,517 of record VZTM01001418.1, read on the forward strand.
AAGATTGGTTTTATTCAGTATCTCCATAGCCCAACAAACACAGGAGCCCAGAGGCAATAAACCCCTTAAAAGCAAACGTAAATAGTATGATTTAGCTTCTGCTAATATTTATGGAATTAAAGAGAGAGCCTGCTCTTAATTGTACGGGTATAAATTAAGAACAACAAGGTTGTACGGCAACCCCTCATTAAGCTATCACATTTAAGTATCAATTAAAGGAAGTTGGGGGATACAGCCTGCTGTAGTCACTGTAACTGCAAAGGAAGAACAAAGAGCCCCATACCCTGCATGTTAAGTTAAAAAAAATGCAGCTGAACTACCTGTTTTCTTCCAGATCTCGGCGGAGGAGGTGAGCAGCGCGGCTCTCCCACCCATTGCCACCCGCACGGCGCTGGGGCACGGCTGGCACAGGCCCCGGCACGGCGCTCAAGAAGGGACACATCCCAGCCCCGCTGCGGGAACACCCAGCGCCAGATCAATGGGGATGACTAATTAAAACAGCATCTCATCTTCCGGCGCCATTGGGCAGCTTTGATGTCCTCCCGCTGAAGAGGAACATCCACCCCACCAGAGCTGGTCAAGGACTGGGGTTTTTTCTCTCTACCTGCAACAGATGGCAAATGCTGGAAGGCCTGTGCTTCCCAACTGCATCCCACCAGGAACCAGGGACGGGGACATCGCTCCTACAGCTATGGTGGCCACCGGGGATGTCCCACACACCATCACACACCCCTCCCAACACCACCCAAAAACGTGGGCAGGAAGAAAAGGGGATCAGCATCAACCTTCAATGGAAGGAGCTCGGGGAGGGATTAAGCTGGGATGTCTTTTTACCAGTGCAAAAGCAGTTTTTTGAAGGAACCCTGATAAAATCTCACAGAGGAAAAGCCACGAGGCAGGTGGTTATTCAACCACCCACTGCACCCAAGAAACCAAACTGCAGCGAGCTTCTCATCCCCGTGCGACCGCCGGCGAGAGGAGATGGGATCCCTTTCAGCCAGCATTGCTATAAATATTCTTCCCCAGGGACACAACCCGGCCTCGGTCAGTCAGGATGAGTCAGCTCCACTTCATTTTCACCCAAAAATTGATACTTTTTTGATGTTGTTGGGCTTTTTTTTTGCTCCCCCCCCCCCAAATGCCCAAAGACGGAATGAGCCATTCACCCTCCAGCAAGAGTTGTTCCCCGCAAAGGCTGGGATGGGGTGGAATGGAAGGTGACCCCACTGCTGCTTGGTTTGAGGGGGG
>VZTM01001418.1:728387-803684 GCA_013400555.1 Jacana jacana
ACCAAAGTTCTTCCTTCCTTCCTATCTCTAACCTAAATCTCCCCTCTTTTGGTGTCACACTGTTACCTCTCATCCTGTGTCTCCCCTCCCTGATCAAGAGTCTCTCCCCAACTTTCCCAGAGTCCCTTTAGGGACTGGAAGGGTCTCTAAGGTCGCCCTGGAGCCTCCTCCAGGCTGAACAAACCCATCTCACCACCTACATCCAACACGTCACCTCATTTGTCTGTTTCCATCCAGTAGGAAGTCCCTTGCAAAGTTTATGTCATTTGAACCCTGATTTAAAGCTCACGAGTGCAGTGTGTGCGTGCTCTGGTGCCCAGTGACTGCCAGGGTGTGTGCTGGGGGCATGGACCAGTTGCCCTACCCTGGTCACAGCCCTGCAGCGGCCGTGGGAGCGGTGCCTTTCTGCAGAGACACTGCCGGGGAAGCAGAGGGATGAGCCAGGCAAGAGCACGAACAGGGAAATTGCCTCTCACCATCCCTTCCTCCTGTGCAAAGGAGAAGCAGCAGGAAAAACTCATGGAAAAACTGGCTCATGGAAAAACCGGCTGCTCATGGCCTGGATGAGTGTACGATCTGCTGGATCCAGCACTGGCTGGAAGGACGATCCCAAAGGGTGGTGCTCAATGGAGTTCAATCCAGCTGGCGGCCGGTCACAAGTGGTGTTCCTCAGGGCTCAGTACTGGGGCCTTTCCTTTTTAATATCTTCATTGATGATGTCGATAGGGACATAGAAAACACTATCAGTGAGTTTGCAGATGACACCAAGTTGGGTGGGAGTGTTGATCTGCTTGAGGGCAGGGATGCTCTACAGAGGGACTGGGATAGACTGGATAGATGGGCCAATGTTAATGGCATGGCCTTCAACGAGGCCAAGTGCCAGGTCCTGCACTTGGGCCACACCAACCCCATGGATGGCTACAGGCTTGGGGCAGTGTGGCTGGAGCTGCCTGGCAGAAAAGGACCTGGGGGTGCTGGTCGACAGGCGGCTGAACATGAGCCAGCAGTGTGCCCAGGTGGCCAAGAAGGCCAAGGGCATCCTGGCTTGCATAAAGAATAGTGTGACCAGCAGAAGTAGGGAGGTGATTGTCCCCCTGTGCTCAGCACTGGTGAGGCCACACCTTGAGTCTGGTGTCCAGTTCTGGGCACCTCAGCACAAGAGAGATCTGGAGGGGCTGGAGCGAGTGCAGAGGAGGGACACGGAGCTGGGGAAGGGGCTGGAGAATAAATCTTACGAGGAACGATTGAGGGAGTTGGGATTGTTTAGTTTGAGGAAGAGGAGGCTGAGGGGAGACCTCATCCCTCTCTACAACTGCTTGAAAGGGCATTGTAGAGAGGTTGGTGCTGGTCTCTTCTCACGGGCAATGAGCGACAGGACAAGAGGGAATGGCTGCAAGCTGCAGCAGGGTAGGGTTAGGCTGGACATGAGGAAAAAGTTTTTCCCAGAGAGAGTGGTCAGTCAGTGGAATCAGCTGCCCAGGGAGGTGGTGGAGTCCCCATCCCTGACTGTGTTTCAGAGTAGATGAGATGTGGTGTTGAGGGATCTGGTGTAGGGGAGAACTTGTAGAGTAGGGCTGATGGTTGGACTTGATGATCCCAAGGGTCTCTTCCAACCTGAATGATTCTATGATTCTATTCTATGATTCTATGAAATCATGCACTGTGGGGAAAAAAAAGATAAATAAGAGTTCACATGGGTGGGAAGCGAATGCTTAGCAACAATATTTATTTTTTTTTCCTAACAAAAATCTCCCCTGGGTGCTTGGGGCAGAAGGGTGGCTATCGAGACCACCAGGAGTTCCCTGGGTGGGATGGTTCTCCTGCTTATCTTGTGGGTGACACTCTGAGCTCTTCGGGAGCCTCCAGTGATGAAGGACTGGTTTTATATCTCACCCTGAGAGCAGCACAGCTCCAGCCTCTGTTCCTCTCTGATAACAGAGCTCTCCCTGCCTGACCTTCTGTCACCAGGACAATTACATTCTGAACTCAGCCCCAAGTTCCCTCACGGACTCATGGCCACCCCGTCCCTCCAACAGCTCATTTGGACACTCAGCATCACACAAGGCTTCCACCTGCTCAAAAACTCTCTCCCCAATTCTCCCTTCCTCCTCTCGCACCACTCTTGGCTCCCCATGGATATCAGGAGTGGGAATTTTAAACAAGGCGGGGAGTTAGTCATTTTGTTGATCCAGCTCCCAGACCAAGCTCACAAGTGAAGGTTTCATAACCAGAGCAAGGGGTTGAAATTGGGGTGAAGTGTCAGCTTTGGCAGGCCTCTTGGCTCTCCTGCTGGCAGCAGCCCCTGCCTTCCCTCTTCTCCCATGCTCTGGGACTTGTCAGAGCCTGCCCTGGGCGGCCTTTGCTTGCTGGCCCGTGAAAAGGCTTTTTCAGCCTAGCAAAAAAGCTGAGCAGCTTTCTGCTCGGGCACATGAACCCCACCACCCAAGGGTGAAAGGAGGGAGGGAAGAGAAGGGGCTGCCAGCACCGAGGCAGGGCTCTGGTGGGAAGCAGGGGCATGGGACGTCCCCTGTCATCCCTTTGCTCAGTCACAGGGGCATTTTCACCTGGAGGAGCAGTTCCTGCCCTTTTGCCAGAGTGCAGTCCCCAGCCCTTTGCCCTCTGCACAATCGCACACCAAGTGTGGCTTACAGAGTACGGCCTCCCTGCCTTGCTCCCTCCCCGAGCATCATCCCTTCTGCTGCCCCAGCTTCTCAAATATATTCTATTACCTCAAACCATAAAAAATATAAATTCTTTTATTCCCTGCCAGCCTGCTGCCTGTCTGTCCCCATGGCAGGTACACATGGCGGTGGGGGACAAGAGGGTTCAGGGGATGCCCCCTCTGCTCTGGGCACAGGGAGATGTTTGGCTGGCACCTGCAGAAACAAGGCAGCAGTCGAGCCCTCACAAGTTATTTTGGAAATCCATCTTGCATGAACACCATTTACTCCACTCTTGACTTTTCTGGTTTGTTCCCCAGCATCCACATTCCTCCTCCTGGGCTCTCAACCCCCTGTCCCTCCCCACAGGCTCTGCCTGAGCCTTTTCCCTTCACCAGCGAGACCAACACTCAGCCCTCCCCTCCCCATAAAGGGGTGTCCTAGGGGGTATCAACTGGTGAGATTCATTTCCACAGGCTGTCCCTGGAGCAGGGGCTGAGGGGATGCTGCAGGTGGGCAAAGAACGAGCAGAGGGAGAAGACGTAGGACAAGAGGAAACAGTCTCAAGTTGCACCAGGGGAGGTTTAGATCAGATATTGGGGAAAAAAAAAAAAAGATAATTGACACTGAAAGGGTTGTCAAGCATCAGAAGAGGCTGCCCAGGGAAGCGGTGGAGTCACCATCCCTGGAGGGATTTACAAGCTGGGCAGATGTGGCGCTGAGGGACATGGGTTAGTGGTGGGTTTGTCAGTGTTAGGTGGATGATTGGACTCGATGATCCCAAAGGTCCCCCCCCCCCAGCCAAGGCAATGCTATGACTCTATGTTTAGTGTCTGTGCAGAGGTCAGTTTTCATTGCTTTCTGGAACAGGCGTCTACCAAAAGATGGCAGCAGATCTCCTCGCGTGGAGCTGGGCAGCAGTGTCATCTGCTCTGCTGGGCTCTTATTTTTCACACAGGCTATGAGCTGTAGATTATCCTGGTGAGTGCCAGATGAACTAAAGGATTACACTAGATGTTCTCAAGGGAGAAAATCTGTGCTTCTGACTTTGGTAAAAATTCTAGAGAAACCTTCAGCAGTATGAAAAAAACCCCACTAAAATGCTCCAAATATCAGTTCCTTCTTTTATTCCTGCAACCCGTGGTTCGGGTGATGCCCCATCTTAATTTATGTTACCAGGGGAGAATGGAATAAAAAGGAATCCATAATAATGGATTTGACAAATAATAATGCCACAAATAATTCAGATACAAGGTCTGTCTGAACATTCCTGGCTTTAGGTCTCCAGCTCTCGGAAAGGCCTGTTTAACACCAGTTTGCTGGGAAATCTGGAACTGACCCACTCGTTATATAAATCTGTGTCTCGGCCAAAGGATTAATTTTAAGCTCTGTCCTGTAGCACTAATGGAGATAGCTGTGACCCTGGTTCTGATGCTATTTCATACCAGAGGAGCTGGGAATAAATCAAAGTCAGTGGAGGTTCACGGTGGGTACCAGCATCACCGGGTTGCGGATCTGGGGCTGGTTCTGCAGTTCTCCCCCCAGGCTCCTTCTAATGGGACACAGCTTTATGCTGGTTTTGTACAGCAGCTGGTGGGGAGAAGGTGGGAGATGTGGTAGGACCAGCCCCTCTGCATTTCAAAGCACAGTTCTGATGCAGTCCTTCGGTAAGAATCAGTAAACACTGTTTTCATCGAGCACATATTTATAGCCAAACTGTACAAAACTACCATCTTTCCTTCTGTCTCCCAAAAGAATCGAGCTGCTGAAAACAAAGCTGTGACAACAATAAAATAGAAATCCCCCTGCTGCTCATTTGCAGCTTGTGAATTTCATCTGAACAGCTACTTCATTCCTATCACACCTCATGTTTGAACAGCCCAAAAAGCTCAATAGCCATAGACCCAGGGCTATTTCTTCGGTAGGGTTTGATGTGGCCCTCTGCAATAACCAGGGTGGGTTTTCCAGCTTGATAACTCGCACAGAATTCCTTCATAGGTGGTCAGGAACAGGCTGATGGGATGATAAAACAAAGGAGGCTGCCTCTCTGTGTGATATCGCACTATCTAAACACATTGTCGTGCCTCTCACGCTTACAAACTCCAAGGTTGTTCTGCTGCTCAGAGGCAAGCCCTTACTGCCTGCTGTTCTCATGTCAGAGGCTGGGTCGTTTCCACCCCAAAAATTGCTGTCTCAGGGATGCTCACGCAGCTCCAGGGCTCTGTGGGACATCCTGAGATCATAATGAACCCATCTCATACCCCACATGTCACTGCTCCCTCCTTCCCTGCTCTCTCTTGGTGATCTGAATCTCTTTCAGAGGGGGAGACCTTATCTCTCTCTACAACTACCTGAAAGGAGGGGGATCGGTCTCTTCTCCCAAGTCACAGGCAATGGGACAAGAGGAAACAGCCTCAAGTTGCACCAGGGGAGGTTCAGGTTGGATATTAGGAACAACTTTTACACTGAAGGGGTTATCAAGCATTGGAACAGGCTGCCCAGGGAAGTGGTGGAGTCACCATCCCTGGAGGGATTCAGAAGGCAGGTTGACATAGTGCTTAGAGATATGGGTTAGTGTCATTGTTGGGTTGATGGTTGGACTTGATGATCTGAAAGGTCCCTTCCAACCCAGGCAATTCTATGGTTCTTTAAAACTTAATAGCTAAAAATAGCTGAATGGTTTTAATTGGTTGTTTTTTTAAAAAAACAACAGAGTATGGACCAACTAATTGTGCAAGTTGTCCTTCAGGGTCCATCACCTCTGGGACAAGCAGCTAGGATGGTGACCACGTAAAGCAGCAGGTTCATACTGTAGCTGTGCAATGGCAGAGATTCTGAGCGACCATCAAAGATGCCTCTGGTCAGAAAGGTCACTGGTTGTCCCCATTTGTCCAGTTTATTACCCACCTGGAGTTTCCAGGCACTGCTCAGCTGCTCAGTCAAGATCTGGACAGACAGAAGGTTATACTGTGCACAACCCAGACCCTGTTTTTCCCCTTTAGAGCCTCTTCCAGTCCCTAAAGGAACTCCAGGAAAGCCAGGGAGAGACCAGGGATCATGGACTAGAGCCAGAGGATGAGGAGGAATGGTTCTTAACTGAAAGAGGGGAGACTGAGATGAGATCTGGGGAAGAACTTCTTTGGTGCGAGGGTGGTGAGAACCTGGCCCAGGTTGCCCAGAGAAGCTTTGGCTGCCCCATCCCTGGAGGGGTTCAAGGCCAGGTTGGAGGGGACTTGGAGCAACCTGGTCTGGTGGGAGGTGTCTCTGCCCAGGGCAGGGGGTTGGAAATGGGTGATCTTCAAGATCCCTTCCAACCCAAATCATTTTAGCATTTATACCCAGTGATGGCCTTCCCTGGTCAATGTGCTACACCAGCAGAGTGCACACTGTCTGCAGTGGGCTTGGGGCTCGCGGGGCTGGGGGTCATGGGGGTGTTACAAGCCTAGAGAGGCCTGTATTGGTTTTTAAAGCAGAAAGCCGCCAAAAAGCAGCAAGCAAAAGGGGAAGGCAATAAAAGCCAAACTCCCCCAGCTTTGTTTGATCTCAGAGAATAACAAAGAGAGTGGCCTGACATTATTACACCCCTCGCTCACTCCCTTTGGGTCATGTTTTTATTTCCTGTAACCCGCAACGATCAAAGCCACAGGCTTCTCTGTCACCGTATGTTTTCCTTTTTACTCAAAACACCAGCTGCAAAGGCAGCAGCCCTTTCTCTCCCACCTCTCCTGGACCAGTGCTCTGCTTCAAACAGGGCTGTTTGCAGGAGCACGAGCTCCTGTGGTCCTGGGAAGCCCATCTTCACTCTGTGGAGGCAAAGGTGAGGAAGGTGACAGGCACCCTCAGCCTTGGGCAGGGGCCATCCAAAGAGATGCCATGGCTTTTACAACTTGAATCATTGGAGGAGAGCTGGAAATGTAATATATCAGGTGATGCTGGCTGGAGTAGTTGTCTCTTTGAGGACAAAGTGTGGATGAGTTCAGTGACCACAGGGAAGCAGTGAGTGACACGGAGGCGTCAACCTTGGCATCATTACCAGGAGCTGTGACTGCAGGTACCAAAGAGACCTTCAGAGAAGAAAAAAGAGGAGAGTAGCTGAAGGTGTGGAAGGACACAACAGCCCTATCTGCCTCTTGAGAAAAGGAGAAATCAAAACTAGTTTTCACAAGGCTCAGTATTTTCTAGGTAGACACAATTATCATGTCTCAAAAGCAACATTAGAGAAGCAGCAAAGATAAATAGGTATGCAAGATAAATAGGTGATAAATACATGCCAAGAAAAACATGATTTGTAGGCTCTTTAAATTCAGGAAGCATTGGTATTAATTTGGCAGATAAATCTTTCAGATTGTGGTTGCAGAGCTGCAAACAGGATTATTAGCTACAGCGTATAGCCCTTCTTTTACTTGCCCAGGACCAGGCACTGGATAGAACTGGAGCCAGCCTATCCATCAAGTAAGGTACAAGCAGTGGGGATGGCAGAGGCTGGCCCCCAGGTGAGAGATTTTCCTGACCACCAAGGAAAACACAGCTTGCTCTTCTCTGCTGGGTGTTGCCAGGTAAGGACGTGGTCAGAGAAGGAAATTATCCAGCATTTCACACAGACGACCCGTTCCAGAGAGCTCAGCCCTCGCACAACAGATTAGGTATGAAAAGTGCAATCGTGTCTCATCCTCAGCGTGTTTTCCAGGGAGTTCCAGTGATGGATGAGAGACTCAAGGAAGGAAGAGGCTGCCAGGGTCTCATGGCCACCTAAAGGATTTTCCAAGAAAAATTCACCCTGGCAAGCAAGAAGTGCTGGAGCTAAAAGGATGCTTGTTTTTGTCCTCTTCACAAATGAAGTTTAAGCACTAGAACACTGCTGGAAGCAAACAGGGGCTTGGCAGCAAAGTGTTCACATGGGACTGTTTAGTTTGAGGAAGAGGAGGCTGAGGGGAGACCTCATCACTCTCTACAACTGCTTGAAAGGGCATTGTAGGGAGGTTGGTGCTGGTCTCTTCTCACAGGGAATTGGCGATAGAAGGAGAGGGAATGGCTTCAAGCCGCAGCAGGGTAGGGTTAGTCTTGACATTAGGAAAGAATTCTTCCCAGAAAGAGTGGTCAGAGCCTGGAATGGGCTGCCCAGGGAGGCGGTGGAGTCCCCATCCCTGACTGTGCTTCAGAGTCGATGAGATGTGGTGTTGAGGGATCTGGTGTAGGGGAGAACTTTGTAGAGTGGGGCTGACGGTTGGACTCGATGATCTGTTAGTGCTGAAGGAGACGGTGGGAACTACCATCAGACCAGGACAGTGGAATAATTGTACCAAATTAGTGNCTCATTAAAGCCATGATTCTAGGATTCTATGACTGATATTTACCAAAGAAAAAAATAATAAAATTGCAAGTGGTTCAGTTCTATTTAAGTGATTATTTAATCAAATCCTATTTGGGCTGCCTGACTGAATAATTGTGTCAATATAGACAAAATGTAACATTGGGTTTAAAAAAATAACAAACCACAAACAAACCCAAACACTCAACAACAACAATGCCCCCCAAGAACATCTGTTCATCAACTGCAGGGTTTATTCCACACAGTTAAACCAACAGCATGAGAGCAAACCTGAGATGCGTGCACATCCCCAGCCCCAAAGGGGGCTGCAGTTTCAGTGCCCAATAAAGTGGGAGACGTGGGTTTAGGCTACAGGTCTCTCAGTTCCTTCAGAGAAAACAGAGCAGCTAACCCCAGATTTTCCCTCTCTCCAAGCCTTGTGACAAACCGTTTCTGCTGTGCCTGCTGGGTGGATGCCACTGTGATTAGTGCTGGAGAGATGGTGGGAACTACCATCAGACCAAGATAGTGGAATAATTGTACCAAATTAGTGCAATAAATAGCACTCATTAAATTATTAAATGACCCACAGACAGATATTCCCATATAGAAGAGTACATTGTCTTATATACAGCTTTTCCATTTGAGCTACTTCCTCCTATGGCAGAAGGGAGGAACTGGTCCAGGGTAGATCAGTCCATGCCAAGCAGCCGTATTTTTTACTTCCCTGCCCACATGGAGAGGACCAGAGGTGGCCAGTGGGTCCTTCCCACCTCACTCTGGGTTTAGACCCGTCCTCAGCGTTACGCAGGAATAACCAGAGCTCTCCTTTCAATTCCACAACGCCTGGGGTTTCCCCTCTTCAAAAAACTCAAGATATGAGGACTGGCCAATGACTGCCCGGGCAAGAATAGGAGGGATGTGACACCAAAAACCTCCTCCATGGTCGGAAGTCAGCAAGGGAAAAGACCTTTCATGGCCCTTTGAGCAAGTCTTGGCATCAGATAAAAGCCAGGGTATCGCGTGCACTGGTAATCCCATCCCTCCCAGGAATGGGAGGACTGAATAAGCACTAGACAAATTGCTGTTTGCAATCAAAGCTGAGGGGCTGCTCTGGGTAAAAAGGTTTTGTTGGTTTTTTTTCCCCTGGAAGATGAAAGAAGGGGTAACTCCTTGGAGGGCACGGATCCTGCTGTCGGGGGAGCAGCCTGTGCCACACGGCTGAGAAAGTCTGTCACCACATCTGCTCCAGTCTCCCTTACAGTCCCTACAATTCACACCTCCCAGCCAAGGCTGTCATGCAAAGAGCTGGCTTTCATTTATAGAAACACCTAAAAAAGAAAGATTTATTCCTAAAGAAATGTTTCCTAGAGCTGGTGATGAGCACTGGTGGTTGCCTCGGGGGTTCACACCACCAAGCCTTGCAGGGACAATCGCTGGGCGATTCAAGCCAAGAAACCTTAAAAGTTCTGGTTTGCCGTTTAGACAAAAATAAAGGCGGGTGAAAATCCTGCAAAAAGATGGTGCAAATGTTTTCACAAATTAAATCCACATGGGAGAGGTGGGGAGGGTTTCCCTTCCACGATGGAGGGAAGATCAGAGCCAAACCTCCCACTGCTTGCTCAGACACAGGTGACAAAATAGTTTAGATGCTTCCCTGCTCTAAGCCAAGCTCAGGGCAGCGTTTCCATGGATCCCGAGGGGGTTTGGAGCAGGCAATCATCTCCTGAGCACAAGCCAAAGCATCACCTGGCATCTGGCAGTTCTGCTGTGGCGGGGAACAGCCCATCTCCGGGGGATGCTGGCCCTCGAGAGCTCAGCAGAGATTTGTTCTCCTGCCTGCATCCAGCCTGGATGAGGTCCAGCGAGCAGGAGAGCAATAGCAGCTTGCAAGGCATCCTGTGAGGATGTGGGTTTTCCTCTTTCAGAGGAAATTCTGCTCTTTGATCAACTCCACCACAGAGAAGGAAAAAGCAACTTTCCTCTCAGCTCTGAGAAACTTTGGTCACAGCCTGGAAATACATGTAAATTATTGTAAGAAGGAATAAAGCAGAAGTTGACAATAAACACTGCCTCCACACACACACACACACACACACACACACACACACACACACACACACACACATCAGCCTCTTAACTTCATTGATTACAATTAGCGCTACCAATTCCTATTCTCTTTTGATCAAAGTGTTTAATTTCTCTCCGACCAAAAGTCTCTTTTTGATCTTTGGTCTTCAACTTTGATTGAAAGCTTTTGTGAAGGCAATTCCTCCACCAGTTCAACACTTGGCACCCCAAGCCCTGAACGAGGCACCTAATAAACAGAATCATTCCTCTTAGCAGATGTGACAAAGGTCCCATTAAGCAGCAGATGTTAACACCAGCCCAGGGGCAGTTCAGGAGCACCTTTGACACTTGGTTTCAGCCGCTTCAGACGATAAGTTAGAAGGGTGTCATGCCTTTAATGACAATGGGGAGGGACACAGACATCCCAGAGGAAGGGCACCAGCTGCCCATGGCCACACAGTGGGTCAGCCACCACCCTGTCCCCTGCCAGCACAGACCATTAGACACTCTTACTCTGCATTTTTAGGCTTTTGAGCGCCAACATTATACAATGACAGAATTCATGAGACATTCTAAAAATCCAATTATTTAATACAAAAACAGAATTCATGAACTATGATAAAAGACAATCTTTGTAAGGATGAAGCAGTTCCTTTATGATATAGTATTTTGGGGCTCATATTTCGTGCTCGTGAAGGATGGCAGAGTAACAGCTCTGCCCCGGTCCATCACTAGGGTGGAAGAAGAGGGAGGTGGCAGAGCCCCTCTGGAGGAGCAGGACGGTGTTTAATGGGGCTAATTTAATACTGAATGCATTCTGTGTATTCTGCTGGCAGAAGCAGCCACAAAAGTACATACAAATAACGTTTTGGGGGCTGGGGGAGAACCTCACTGCCTGGCTTGTCCTGCGCTAGGCAGACAAGAATGGCTCACATGTGCCACCTAGTGATGCTGATTTTTCATAGATCGGGAGTTCTCAGACCAAAAATACCCCGGGAGGTTTGAGGGCCCATTGCCACAAGGATGGTACATTACCGGTAGCCAGGAGGATGGCCACCAGTGGCCAGGGGCAGGCACAAGGCACTGACAACCCCAGGCATGGGCTTCAGGGTGATATGAACGCAGACCCCCCCAAAAACCCCCAAACCAAGTTTCCCAAATGTAGGAGCAAAGCTTGAGCTAAAATCCCTACTGTTCCATGCAAATGTCCAAAAATACACCTGGCAAAACTAGAACAACTAAGGATTAAATAGTATAACTAGTCCATAACTAGAATAACTGAGGACTAAATCACACAGAAGGCACCAATGCTTAAGTCTGAAGGAAAAAAAACAATACTTTTTAAAAAATACATTAACAAGAGATATTCTGGTCCCATTACCCAGGGGCAGGACCTACAGGCAGATCAAAGCCTTGGGGCTGTGTAGGATTTGTAATGGCAAAACTTACAAAGGCAGCAAATAAGTGACAGTCACTGGGATTACCATTTTAATTACTGGAAGTGGGTTGGAAGGGCAGAGACCGGAGGAGGATGTGGGAATAACCATTAAAGGAAAAAAAAATGGAAATGCCTTGTGCCAATGCCCTTAACTGCTGCCTTTGTCCCACTGATGTGGAAGGAGTTTAGGCTAAGGGAGGAGATGGGCAGGGAGACACCGTGGAGCCAACAACCTTCTCCTGTCCTGATGGGCTCCAGACCATCGGATGTGGCGGTGGCAAAGGTTGGAGAACCACAGAGCTCCTTGCTAAGTGCTGACAAAGAAGTGCTTCCTCAAGAGCTTGCTAAAAATCTGTGGGGTGAGCAGCAAGCTCCAGAGTGGCAAACAGCAGAGAAAACAAGCCAAGAATCATGGAACCATGGAATGGTTTGGGTTGGAAGGGACCTTAAAGATCATCAAGTTCCAACCCCTCTGCCCTGGGCAGGGACATCCCCCCACCAGACCAGGTTGCTCCAAGCTCCATCCAGCCTGGCCTTATACACTTCCAGGGACTTATCTGGCAATCTGAGCCAGGCTCTCACCACCCTCACAGTAGAGAATTTCTTCCTGAGATCTTATCTCAATCTTCCCTCTTTCAGTGTCAAACCCTTCCCCCTTGTCCTATGATTCCCCTCCCTGACAAGAAGTCCCTCCTCAGCTTTCTGGCAGACCCATTAGGGACTGGAAGGGGCTCTAAGATCTCTCTGGAGCCTTCTCTTCTCCAGGCTGAACCCCCCCAACTCTCTCAGCCAGTCCTCACAGCAGAGGTAAAGAAGGCCAGGACACAGAGGAACAGGAGAGTGACATTTTTTGGGTGGATATTAGAGGGGTGCACATCCATCTTCCACCTTCGGAGTTTTATTCCAACCTGAATCCATGACCAGACTGAGCTTTGTCACTTGAGACAGTAAAGCTGTGCCAGTGGGGAGAGTGGAACAGGGACCAGGCTGCAGCTCAGGGCTCCTCTAATCCCCAAAATTCATTAAAGCCATGACACAAGCACTTAGACTGGGTCAGATCTGTCCAAACAAGTTTCCATGTTTACCTATGACTGCTCTTTCATGCTCCCATTTACCCTCCTTTACTGCAGGATATTTTCATCCTGCACAATTACACCTCTTGGGATTGTTGTGGCCCACCTACTATTCCAAAAAATAACCCTCTCAAGGCAGAAGACACAGGGGAAGAACAGATCAATGCTTTCCATCCCAAAGGCTCTGCAGCAGTACTCAATTTTCACCTCCGAAGGAAGAAAGCTGCTCTCTCATGTGTGTTCTCAGCCACCTCTCAGGGAGGTGACCTGACTTTTCCCTTGGCTGTTTCAAATTCTACAGACCATCCACAAGACCTGGAAGACACTCCCCAGATTCTTCCTAACCCATTTAATCCTCTACTTCTTCAGCAAGAAGATGAATAGTTTGACTCATTCTCAACCCCCAAATGATTGCCCTTTTCCCTGAAACAACTGAAGATGTTATCTCCCATTTCCCTATACACCTACTCCCCCATTTCTTTAAGTTTATCCCTGAAAGCCCTGAATTCTTCTTGCTCTCTATCCATGGCCTGCAGCTTTTCTTTTATCATCATTAAGAGCATTGTTTCTGGCAAGACATTAAGGTGTTCCTCACTTGCCAACCTGAAAGCCGTAAACACCCCATTTGCATTTGTATTTTGATAGTCCCTCCATCTCTGCTGCCATGGTGTCTCGCCCTCTCCTGAAAAACCTGGCTGTCTCCATCCTCTTGGCCCAGGTTGGGTTCCTTCACCCAGGCTGGGATCACACCTTTGCTCCTGGAGTTACTTCAGCTGCGATGGCTGCCTACTGGGTGCAGCAACACGGGACGTGGCTTGACTTAGACATCAGCTCTCTTTTGCCTCAAGTGTCTTCTGCAAAAAAATCTCACCTCCTGGTAGAGAGCTTGGAGTTCCTGTAAAATTACAAGGTTGGGGAGGCCTTAGCAGGCTGCTCACAGAGGCTCGGGGGTAGTTTCTCTTTCATTTTGTGCCTTCCAGTGACATCATCTTACACAGCTTCAGTGGTGGTTGGTTGCTCCTTAGACATGGGTGCTACAGGGTGCTTTCAGCATCACTCAGAGTTAACTGGATGGGTCTGAATACATCAAACGCCATCGTTACAACCTGGCATGGCCTGGCTGGCTCCACATCCACACACCCACCACTTGTGGAGTGAAGTATTGCTGGAATCTCCTCAACCACAGGCCACATTTCTACAGAGATTTAGCTCCAGTTTCTCTATTTCCTTCACTAAGTTCTGAGCCACCCCCTGCAGCTCCAGCAGTCCCCTCCCTGGTGTCCACCACAAAAAAAACCTGCTTTTATTGGGGAGTTAGAAAAAATGCTTCCACTGAAGCATGAATTGGGACAAAGCAAAAATGTCTCCCAGAACTTGCATTTTTAGGCCACCAGATTTTATTGGGTCTTGTCATCTTTTAAATCAATTTCAGGACTTCAGCAAGAAGATTTGAACTGTGAAACGTAGGAATGTGTTTAAGAGCAGCCAGAAAATGTGAGGAAAGTTCTCAAATTATGGTCAGCGCCCTAAATCCTACCAACTGACAGCTCCTTACGCTCCAGGCAGAAAATACCACTTGGTTTTAGCTTTCCTGCATCCCTTGGGAACATGGGCTGTCATGGCTCCCCTTCAAGGAGTTCTCAGTAGACAGAGGCACGCGGTAAAGAAATTAGCTTATTCCCATTTTAAGGGCAGCCAGATTGGCACTGCCAGCTGCCCACACTGGATGGGTATCCCTGTAGCTGCTCCGAGTTCAACCTCATAATTCAGAGGCGACTCACATCCACCACTTTCAAGGCCATGGATGGCATTTCCCAGGGTGCGAGCGCTCCCTTGTCTGTGTCTGCAGGGGAGCCAGGGGGGAGCCAGACTACATTCACTTTCTGTTTTTTTCTTTTCTTAATATTACTGTGCAAAAAGCACTTTCTGAGGCTGGTTTTGGAGCCTTCCTGCCCTGAGCTTCCTGGAAGGTGCCCTGTTCACAGGCTCTCGCAGATCATCTGCGGCAGCGACTTGGCCCTGAACACGTACGGTGCTCGTACGTTACGCTTTGAGCCCCAAAGTGGAAAAGGCTTGTGAACTTTCCCAGTGCTGATCACACACAAGGCATCAACATTTGGGTTCTTCTTTGAAGCCAAGTTTGACCTAGTTTAGGTCTTCCTTTCTCTTTCTTTTAGTTCCTTTGGCCTAAATGAGCTCTTGTGGAGCAGCTCGGCAATTTGGAGGTCACCTTCTTCCTCCCATCCCACCGTCCTTTCTGTCTAGCTCAAATCCTGGAGCTGTGGAGCTGTCTCTGACCCACCTCCTGCCCTGACTCTTCACAGCTCTGCCCACGCTCAGAGGTCTCTAAGCCAGAGATTGTGCCATGAACACAGCGCAGGCTGAGACCAAGCAGCTGAAGGACTGCCAAAAACCACCTGCAAATGCCCCAAAACCTCGATGAGCTGCACAATCAGGGGAACATCAAAGCGAAGGTGCAGAGCACTGCCATGCATGGAGCCTCTCGGGCCCAAGTAGGTCACAGGAGAAATAACACAACTTTTCCCCCCCATCTCAAAAGAAGAACCTTGCACTTATTACATGTGTAAGGAACGCAGGATGGAAGCTGCTATTGCAGCGCCCTGTGTCCTGTGACAGGCTTGGACAAAAGTCACATTCACAACTGCCTTCAGGAACGGTGTCATATTTAAACAAAGAGCTAAAAGCTTTTATGGCAAGGGATTGGGGTGGTTTGGTTTGGCTTTTTTTTTCTGTCCCTTTTTCAAACCAGACTAAGCAAAAAAAAAAAACACCACCCCAAACTCGTTTTAATGATGACTGGTACGTGAGTTTCTTCATAAAAAGCAGAGTTCCCTTATGAACTTCAGCTCTCTCCAGCCCCCATGTAAAACTGTTGCACTGGTGAGTGGAGATTGATCTTTTCCCCTTAGTTGGTCTGATGGTCCCACAAGGTTTAAAGGCCCTTCCATTCAGCCTCTCAGGAAAAAAAAAGACTTTGTGGCAGATTTTGCCCAGCCTCCCAAGTTTCCCCAGTCTCATGCAGGCTCACAAACCTCCTTTAATACCTCTGAAATCAGGGGGAATAAATAAATAAATCATAAAATCCTACTCCTTCAGCTTATTAAACAGGAAAACTTAAAAGAGTCTCCTTCTGACCCTTTGCTGGTGTCAACGATTGGTCAAGCTAGGCTGTGACAGGGACAGCCTGGGCTACAAGTGTGACAGTTTATGGAAGGTGACTCCTGAATGGGGACACCAACGAGCTATAGCCAGGTGACCCCATATTGCCCACCAGCAGCACAACCAGTGTTAATAATTAACTTGCTTTTTTTATTTCATTCTAAATGGGAGCAAGATGAATTCCATACCAACAGCTGAAGTGCATGCAGCTACTTCTAACACTGGTAAAAAACAATTCTGCTGTTCTTTGAACATTTGCCTGGCATCTTCCTGAAGCACTTGACCTACATCTTCCTCCTACTCTTCCTTTGCCTTCTGTAAACTCAAATTAACTGCTTAAAGGGGTTACCTGTTTTTCTGTGCCAAATGATAATCCAGTCACTAATGGGATGGAGAAAAGGCTCACAGATCAATCACGTTTTCAGTCCGTGACATCTACCACATTCTTTATTTATGTAACAAATCCCCTTCTCCTTTTAAACTAGCTCATGAATTGCTGAGGCCCTTTTATACTACTTTAGTCAGATCAGAGATTTTAACTGAAACTTAACTGGTACATGGCTTTTGCAAGTGGTAGGAGCTAATGAGCAGTTTCCATTCTATTTGATCAAGAAATATTTAAGCAGAGCTGGACACCACCACAGTCTTTGCAGAAGGGTGGCTGTGTGTACCAGGCCACAGCTCCTTCACCCGACTCAAAACATGGGTCTAACAGGAAGACACGTAGCTTCTGTCACCCTTTTCTGGTGCATCATGTGCTCTGTAACAGATGTCAAGAGCTACCAGCTCATAGTATGACTTCGAGTGAGCCATTTACCTTGTTTCTACAGGCAGCACCTACCAACGGGGCACAAACAGGCAGCACAACCACCAAGGACCAAGTGGTTCAGTTCCTCAGCACACATGACAGTCTCAGATGGGGAAAGGTACAGAGCGAAAGACCAGCCACCAATACAAAGGGACTTGCATCGTTTTGGTCTTTGCTGCACTCATCAACAGGAGAAGAATAACCCTTTTTCATCAGGTGTTCAACCTGAACAAAGCTCCATGGTTTGTGTCCAAGGATGGCACCAAGTACCAACCCCACCACCACTTCCTGGGCTGCCCCTTTGCCCCTCCTTCCTAAACATGTCCACAGCAGCCAGGGAGGAGCAAGGCTTTGAGCTCCAAGCAGCAGACATGGGTCTCCAATACGCCTCCCAGGAGCAGCATCATGAGATGCTGTCTGGTGTGGTCACCTATTGCTGCCGCTTCTGTCAACCACTGGACATCAATTAAACATGCAGTGGTATCATTGCAAAACCTACTTCCCACACGTACTGGGCACAGAGACCAACCCTTTACAGCCTCCCAAGGCAGGAGTCAACTGGTGTGACAGCTGCGGTCTGTCCCATGCTGTTTACCCCGTTACAAGTAGGCGGTTTGCATTAATGGTGTGCGTAGCCTTAAATACCCATATGTGTTACAGAAGCACTTGGGCTAATTAGTGGAATCCACATCAGAAAGTGCAAGTTCCTGCTGCCCCTCCCCTTTCATTATGAATACAAGATCAAGAGGTTAAAGACCAGCCTTTCAAAGATGACCAACACTTAAATGCCCTGGCAGCCTGGCCCCGAGCAGTCAGCGCAAGGCCGTGCAGTGCCCATGTTGGAGCCAGGATCCTCTTGGGAAAGACATCTGTAGCAAATACTGGTTTTGTTCTTACAGACACAAATCCCTTACTCCTTCAGCAGCAGCCCCTTTTGCTGATACTCAGAGAGGTGAGCCTAGTGGGGAGCCTCACAAGGATGCAGTCTCTAAGAAAATCAGATTTTATCTTCTGCAAACACTGGAGAAGCACAATCCATTTCCTCTACTTGAATAATCTTACTCAAAGCCCAGCCAGGGCCAGAGGAGGGTACTTGGAACAAGAAGGGTATGATCTAAGATGTTTCTGCTGTGGTACTTCCACAAGATGGAAACACGTGACACCACAAAAAGCCATGAAGTGCCCTTATTGAACAGTGGAACAACTATTCCCATGAGAAGACCGTAGGTGTGCCCATTGCTCAGCCCAGGCACATCCTCTAGGTCAAAGAGTGGGTGTCATTCTCTGCCCAGTAAAGGAATCCTGTATTCACACCAGCCTTTAACTGGCAATTCTGCCTGTCCCACCAACTGACCACATACAAAAAAAATGTAAAAATTTAAAGCTTTATCAATAGCACAGAGTGACACTTTTGGATCCTACTCCCATAGTAGAAGTGGCAGAGGAGAATTTGTGCAGCTCTGTTTTTGCATACAGAAGTAGGAGGTTGGATTTGGCCAAGGAAGCCCTTTGCTCCTCTACGAGAGCATTTTCAAGTGAAGGTGGTCATGTTGGTTTAAATTCAAACTACAGGGCAAGGGGTGTGCTATGCTGGTGTGGTGGTGATGTCCTTGCCAGCTTACTGGGCACTGGGGACCTTGGAGAAGGGAGCAAAGCTACCAACTATTTCTGAAAGAAAAAATTTCAAGGGTCATTTAATTTTGATATTTAAATATTTGGTTTCAAGAGGGATGCATTGGGCTCCTAGAGGGTTGGTTTTGAACCATGCAGTTTGCCCTGTTTGTGAAAGAACTTTGGACCAGTTGCCCAGCAGGACAGACGAGCTCTGTTCCGTGCATCTCAATCGCCTCGCCAAAGCCTGGGAGCTTCCGTGGACACCAGTGCAGAATCAGCATCCCCTGGCGGGTTCTTCCCGAGACCCTGACATTTTACATGTTCAATGGCCAGACAACTAGCTTGATCTTCATCTGTGCATTCATTAAAGCTTGTAAATACAACTGGACACTGGATGGAGCATAGAAGAGGGCATGACTGTCCCTTTAAGCTATTTTCCATAGGAGGGATTCATTCACAGGTATCCTTAAAAATTACATTCAGGTAATTTTCAATAAGACTTCTATAAGTTCCCTGATTATTTGCTCTTTGCTGACTTTCTCACTGCCAATAATTATTGTGGTTTGCCCATCTCCCAGCAGAACCTTTCTTACCTTCCTAATTAAAATTCCTTTGTGGCCATCATCTAAGAACTCATAATCCCAAAAAATCTCAAGCCATTGCACAAACCAGATCCAGCTCATACCTAATGTAAGCCCATTGCAACGGAGTCAACAGTTACACCCAAAACCAAAGAACCAAAGCCTGTGAAGAGCTCGTGGGCTCCTCCAGCCTGCCTTTCTCCCACTGGGATCTCCCTCTACCAAACCTCCCCCAAATTTGTAGCAATGTAATTCTCAAGGGACTGACCTGAGCTTTAAAGATATTGTTTCCAAGGGCACAAACTGATATTTCATCTACATTTTGCTTCTCCCCACCCTTAACTGCAGCTCCATGCACTGTGTTAATGGATGGTGGCATCCCCAGTGCAGAACTCCTTAGCATCACAAGCCGTGACCACCTTAAGCATCTCTTGGCTAAACTTGCCCTATTTTGCTGGTTTAACCTTTCTTCTCCAACACCCCACATATTTTCACCCTTCTCACAGCGCTTAATTAGCTGAGGGAAAAAACCCAAACCCCGGTGATGCCCAAACCTGAAGCCAGCCAGTGGTGAGGAATATGTAACATCATGTGGTAGTGGGTAATGAAATGGGCATGAAAATGCCCATTTGTCTGGATAACTGAGATTCATTCCAAAATCATGCCTAACATGGAAACTAGCACACCACCCTAATGCCAATTATTAGCTTCAAAGGCAGCAGCACAGACTAATGCTCTAGACAGATAATATCAGCCATCCCTTATATTAAAGCAAACACAAATGGTTTAATTTCATTTCAGATTCACCTGGAAAATCCTGGCTCTCCCATTTCTTGTGCTGATCCCTGCGTGTCATGGGAATGGCATCAGCGCCATTCACCCATCCTGCCTCCCTCCCAGATGCCATCAGTCCCTGTTTGCACCATGTTTTAGCCAACAGTCCAGTCCATTCAACACAAAGTATTCTCATACCAGTTACTGGCTACATTAAGGTGAAAAATAAGACTCTCGAGGAAGAGTTAATCATTAGCTTTGAGTGTTTAAAAAGTCAAACCAGTCTCTCACCCAAGTTACAGTGGGGTTCTCATCTCTTTGGCACTAATAAAACAAATATGAAAGTTTTAAATTATTTGGGCTGTGCAGTAAAGTTGGAATATACTCTCTGATTCAATCCATTTTCATCAAGGCAGTTCATTTTTCAGTTTAATACCATTTTAGTAGCTCTCAGGAGGTCTTAACTGGCTTGTTCCAGGGAAGACTGTGTTGCAACATGTGGTGGTTACACAGTGGATCACAGGCCGTCTACACCAAGTAATCCACGTGGGTCCTGTTGGAGAAACTACTTGGGTCAACGGGAAACATCCAAACTGACACCAGCTGTTTGTCCAAGCTTTTCTATCAGCCTGGTTCACTTCAAGAATTAACTCATGTTTGCTCTACCTCCCATCTGAGGGCCGGCTCTTCTGACAACTGCTGGTGTTCCTGGACCTTTCTAGTCTGTGAAGAAAATGGGGATCCACCCCCAGCCCTAACCCCAGCCGATGTCCTAGGATGAGTTACACAAGTGAAAGAAGGCTGATGGGGAATGGCCAGACCCGTGCAGGAGTCCTGCAGCCCACAGAATGTGTGGAAGCACAAGGAATGACTTCGGTGCAGTTAAAAGAGAATTTCTGCATAATGTGTATTTACCTTTAATTGCCAAGAATAAATTCCATGAATGTTTTTATGTGCCTTTTCCAAGGTTCCTGGCTTGAGTTCTTTACAAAGTGACGGTGGGGCTTTCAGCATAATCTTGCACATCTGCTTTCATTCATTAAACAGTTTGTTTCCTCATACGAGAACAACAAACCTGGCAGTTGACGTATCTGGGCAGAGCAAGAGCGAAGCCAAGCCATCAACAGAGCTACTGCAGTTTGATGCTGGGTTTAGGCCCAACAAAGTGTTCCACTGGCCTTTCTTGGCTAAGAATTCATCATCTGTGTGACAGCAGCCATGCAGTGTCTCCAAATTCATGGGCAACTCCAAGAGAATGGGGGACAGAGGGGTAATAACTCCATAAATTCATGCACTGGCCATTTGACTCCCTGCTGCCAGAACACTGGCTGCAAGAAACTCTTCCAGTGGCAATGAAAGCAGTGCAGAGCTATAAAAAAAACCCAAATGAAACCAAAAAAAAACAACCAAAAAATCCACATTGCAAGGCATCATATAAGCTGCTGTAAAAATATAAGAGTCTTGTTTATATTTTCTCCTGATGCATCTCATAGAAATCTGGAGGACTGAATACTCCATATTCACGTGGTGGCTATAAAGCCAGCTGAAACTTTGTAGTCATATTAAACTCCACAATTCCCTCCAATATTTGGGTGTCAGAGGGACTCTCAGGGCTTTGAGCTGTACATTAGGACTGGACAAAGTCTCTGGGTGCCTCTTCTCATGTGATATAAATCTTTAGCTCTAAGAACCCTCTAGCAATTCCCACTGCTCACTTGGAGCATTTTCTTTCCACCAGTTCCACAGCCATTCACGCCGGCTTAATCCAACTATTTTGGCTGGAGTTTTTAGGGGACCCTCAAGGAATTCCTCTGCCTTGTCCCTTGGGGTCGTTCTAGGCAGGATGTGCAAGGGGAGCATTTCCATTATGGGGAGCTCATTCCTTTAAGTCACCATGAAATACCAAGCCCCGAGTTCTACACCCAGCACTGGGAATAGACACGGAGACAGCAAATTGTAATCCCATGTTTCAGGGTAGGAGCAAAATGCACCTTTTTCAGCTCATGGCACTGAAATTTATAATCAGATCCTGAAACCAAGAAATACCTATTCAAGAGGGCTCAGAAGTGCCTCATGCAAAATACGCATCCAGCAGGGAACAACATGGATTTACAACCTGAAGGCACCCATAAGTTGCTCAGAAGCATGCAGAAATACATCATTCACAGCAGACAATGTGAAATAAGGAATATCTCACAGAAAATTGTCAGGACCGGAATTAGCTGCCCGTTTTGGGGCACACTGGATGTCCAGCACAGACATGCCCCAGCACCACAAAGCCCTGCCTGGTCTTGCAGCCACCCAGGTGATGATCCCGTCCCAGACTGCTGCAGCCCAAGCACCCTGCTTTCTCTCCTCCCTCCCTTCTCATTTAATTTCCCAGCAAATTGTGGGAAGTCTCCATTAAAAGAGACCAAGTCCATACAGATTAATTTTAAAGAACTATTTTGGCAAGAAGCCAGACTGCAGCTTAAGCGATGAGCAGGGATTTGCTTGGTATAAAAACCCTGTCTCTAAGGTTGGGGGACAATGGAGGGGTTGGGGTCCCCCCCCCTTTTTCATAAGCCCTGTGGCAAGAAAGCTCTAAACTATGATGGTGAAGTAGTTTTGACTGATTTTCCTTATTTTTTGAGTTTTCAGAGATGAATAGAGAGAGTAGATTGAAAACTCAGGAGGAGACAGGGGGAAAAACCCAGAGATGAATGGAGAGAGTCAACTGGGTTGGGTTTTCCCCCCCCCCCTTCCTTTTGAGTTTTCAGATACCAATGGAGAGAGTGGATGGGTTTGGTTTTGTTTTTCCCCCCGCCTTGGTCCCAACTGATCCACATTGTTTTAGCTGATCCAAACTGAAAAGTCCTATTTCTGCCACCCAGTCCCAGAAAAGCAGCCCCCTGAACTCCCAGACGAAAGCAGGTCACGGCAAAACACTCCTCTCGGTGCATCTTCTGACAACAAGGTTTCTTACACGAACTCTCAAGCACATTAAAATGTTTTGCCTTCACCCATCTCAGCAGCAGTTGCCCCGTTTCTGTTTTCCCATCATAAAATTCTGCCAATTATTTTTAAAACAGAAAACGATCCCAATTAGGAGAATGAGAAAGGAAGAACCCAAGGACTAACACATAAGAGTTTCACCCACGCTGTCAGAACTTGCATTTAATGGGTTTAGGTCCATTACCCATCTGTACAAGTCCTAACCAAGCCCTCCGAGCTCCAGCTCTCCAGGAGATGTACCACAGCGCTGTGGTAACGAGATGTCAACTGGAACCAAGCCAAAGCCCCAAACTTCCTTTCACAAAAGATACAAAAAACGGATTCTACAGAACACCTGCGTAAAAATACAATACCCCCTTCTTCCCTTTGCTTTTCTCGTGGGGAGGGGAGGCAAAATTTAAGTCCTTGTTTCTCTCTAGATGAATCTAAAGCACACCAGCAAGAAGAATCATAAAGTTGGAAGCAAGTATCAAAGTAGGTGTCCAATTCCTCTTTTGGACAAAGTCAGCAGAAAAGGTGAGTGGATTTCTCCCCATGCACTAACCATGGTTCAATCTGCTGGGCATAAAGGATTGCTACAGAGGGACATCAAAGCCTGACGTGTTATACAGAGACAGTAGCTGAAGGTTTGCTGTACCTGCCATGAGCTGCAAAACCAAGTTCCTGTGGTCAGTGAAGCCCTCATGACCTCTCACAAGATTTTACCACAGCATCCTGGGCAAATACCAGTAATTTAATTATATTTTGGCTTTAAGCATCCCTTGCTGTGTGAGCAAACTAAGGCAACCTCTCCTGCCAGGTCCCAAGAGCCCCACCAACCCTTGTTAGCACTTGCCCTTCAGTGGGGAACATACAGGGCATTAGATTTTAGCTGATGAGACTATTTAGGTATTTTAAGGTACCCTGTAGGTAGATTTGGACTGTAGAGGAACAGAGCTGCTGTTGAGCATCAACTCTCCTTGACTATTGGTGAGGATGATTTCCCCTTCCATGTCCTGATACCCACAGCACTAAGGAATGTACCTGTAAATAAACAGACCTCCATGTGTTGCACCTCTTAATCAGGGCTGAGCTTGCTAAATATTTCAACTGGCAACACCCCAAAAGCAGGTTTCCTGAATACAGCCATTTTTTGGGTTTTGGTTTTTTGGTTGTTTTGTTTTTGTTTTGTGTTGGTTTTTTTTTAAGTGCATCAATAAAGGGAAAACAAACAGTGAGTTCTTTCTTTGAAGCTGAGATTTTGAGGTGAGTAAATATGAATGTGCTATCAGTGCTGTTGAGAAGTATGTTCCTCCCAAATACCATGGTGATGTAACAAAAAAAGGGCCTCCTCCATTCTTAAGGCCCACATCTCGTCTCCTCCCCACAGCACCTTTCCCAGGGGGAGGACAGGGGGTGACCTTGGTGAAGCCAACAGCTCCACAACCAATTCCCATGGGGTTCCAATGCCACCCACGTGCTGCAAAGCAGCCAGGACTTTACAACAGCATGATGTAAAGTGAGTTGAGGCCTAAATTTTTCCCTTATTTCCGTACATCCCACTCTGGCTAAAGAGAAATTCTACATCTATCCTGGGGAAAAGAACTGGCATTTAGTCTTTTGGACTGTTCTTAAGACAAACTCCCATTTCCCAAACCCTGGCTCCAGGGAGACACTAGTAAGATTCCCATATGAAAGATCTTTACAGAATCATTTAGCTTCCTCAGTAACAACTTTATTAGTTTCTTCCCTTTTCCGCTCACCATTAAAAAACCTGCCAATGCCATAAACAATGGCTGCTCCATAGAGAGCTGTTTGCTGCTGTAATCCCTTTCACTAAAAATAAATACATCGCAGGTTCCAGCTCTCTGTCCTTTAAGTCATACATACAATAAAGCACAAAATTCACAATAGCTCAGCTTTCATAACTTCATCCAGGCTTTGACCAGCACTTTCAGTAGTTCATATAAAATTTTCCTAGAAGGAGTTAGTAGGTATTTTAGGGAAATTCACTGTTTGCCATTTCACTATCCTTCATTAGCTCCAAGCTCCAGCCAGAAGTAATAATAAGTTTTAAGAAGAAAAAACAAAACAAAAAATACCCCAACAGTTAGCTTAATTGGCCTAAAAGCAATCATTTTCATTTTCTGTTCTTTCTCTGTGAAGGTTATGCTCTTGTTTTTTCAGATGTGGTTACCTTCGTTTTTCTTAGAACAGCTCCTTGTTTGCTCTCTCTGCCCAGCTCACAGGAGAGGCAGATGGAGAGAGGAAAGTATCTTTTAAATTTAAAAATAGGAAGCTGAAAAGAAAAAACCACATGAAGCTTTCAGTGTTATGGATGAGACACAAGCAGTGACGCTATTTGGGGTGGAAAGGCTGTTTTAAGCCAGACCAGGGCAGCAGAGTGGTCCCTTGATGGGATTTCATGCAGGGATGAGGCTCTCCGGGAGGAGGTGACCTGGCTCCATCGCTTTTTCCCTTCCTGGAGCTGAGACTTTCCAGTCCTTTAGCTGCACAGGCAGATGTAGAAGTCACAGAGTGAAGACCAAGCACCTTCCCATTTCCTGAAGGTCTTTCCCACACCAAGCTTTGCGCCCAAGGGTGGACAGCCAAGCCTGGGGCAGCACAAAGGTGGCTGCAGGAGGTCTCACAGGGACCTCATCAGGAGCTGCCAACTAACATGGATCATATTGGAGAGTCCCATTTCACCTTTTTTTTTCCTTCTGTACTTATATGACTCCTTATAGGACTCCTTCCTCTTGCTGCTTGCAAGCTGGGTTCTCTGGTGTCCATGGGAAAGGCCAAGGGAGCTGGGTTGACCAGACTAGGTTTTGTTTTTTGCAACAGAGCTGGTGGCCCTCTTCCCCATTGATGCACATACTGTAGGCCAGCAGTGACCCACAACCCAACAAATCTCAAACCAAAGCTACACAGATAGAAGAAACACCCAAAAGTCACATTATCGTGTAAAGTGAGTGGGATCTAGAGGGCTGAAAAGTCATTTCTGAGAAAACCACAGTACCAGGTGGAGCACCACAGCCCTCAGCCTGCTTATTGTCCCTTCTCAGCCCTGGCAAGAGGAAATTACTGCTTTGATTCATAGGTCCATTACTTGCATTCCCATGTGGAAACAAGAAAACCCCGTAAAAATCAAGGTGCTGTGGTGTCACCCTCTGGCTTCTGCACATGAGCAGCGTGAACACATCACCCATTTGTGGGGCATCACAGAGACCCACCAAGGGCTGTCAAAAACACAGTAAGAGGGGGTAAAAAAGTCCAGATAAACACACAGTGTTGCTCATCCCAAGGTATTGAGCATTAGACAGGAAAGTGAGAGTCAGGCTTTGCTCACGAGGAATGAATGCTTCAGGCCAGAGGGGATAGCATGGAGACCCAAGCAGTAAACCAAGGAAGTCTCCCCTCTGCATTTCCTTCATGAACTAAAACAAACCACTAAATAACACAATCACAGCTTTATGATTAATACACACACCCATCCCCACGGGGTTATTGCCAGAGATTATGTTAACTGGTCACAACTCTCTGCGCTCCCACAGCGCAAAACTCTCCCACAGGCTGTTCCTCTTGCAAACACAACCCTCCCACCCTCCAGAGACACCTTACCATGGAAATCCTCCTCGTTCAACCCAGCTGAGATGTTCCCTGGCAGGGGAAGAGGGGAAAACCTCCCAGATAAAGCTGCCATCACACCTGAAGGCTTTTAAATTGCTGATAAAGAGGAGAAATGAGTGACCACGGGGCAAATCCCACAGGAGGGTAATGCAGAACCTACCTCTGCAAACCAGGAGCGAGATGCCACTAGATGGTGACAGTGCCCAGAGAAATCAAACTACCCGGGGACAAGCCCTCATCACCAGGACAAGGCTACGGTGAAATGAAAGCTTTTTGGGTTGTTTTTTGTTTTTTTTTTTTTTAATTTGGAAATAAATGGTTAGTGCTTCTTGTTTGTAAAGAATGAGAGTTAATTCGGGCAGCGTTATGGTTAGGAGCACCAGGAGGCAGTGGTTTAGTGATGAATGGAAAAGTGAGTGAATTCAGCTGCTCAGTGTAAGTGAGGAATGAGCTATTAATGTATGACCCCACATCAGAAGGAAATAAACTCCATTTATCGCTGTTCCCCTGTGCCTCCTTCTCCTCCAATTCCTGCAGGCTGGGATTGAGCATCCTCTGGGCTGTGGGACTCACCCCTTGTTCCCAAATGGAGCTGATAACCTCCCCTAGGACAACTTAAACTACTCTGCCCCATGTCCCCAACACAGAAGGAGCCTGCATCTAGACAACTACTGCTGTCACCCTGGGCTGCTTTTCACAGAATCATAGAATCGTTTGGGTTTGAAGAGACCCTTGGGATCATCAAGTCCAACCATCAGCCCTACTCTACAAGTTCTCCCCTACACCAGATCCCCCAATACCACATCCAATCTACTCTTAAACACAGTCAGGGATGGGGACTCCACCACCTCCCTGGGCTTTTGTGATGGGCATTTATGTTTCAAAGGAACGTTGCAGTGCTTGTTCTGGCAGTCCATTAAATAATACCAAATTTGGTACAAGTGGGTGGTTGCAAATAATTCAGTGCTGATAAGCAGGGGTGGGCTCCTAACAGCTTACCTTGGTTTGCTTCCCGTGCAGGCACTTGTGTTAAGGGATGTTATGCTGGAGAAAGGCTCCTTCTCTACCTCCCTGCAGTCAGAGCCATGTGAGAACAGAGGGGTTCACTGACCCATTTCATCAACATTATGAGATACTGGATTTGTCTTTAGGTTTTTGTTAATCACCTGAACGATGCATTCGAGAAAGTGCAAGTTTTTCAATAAATGAGTAGCTGAGGAGAAACCTTTTCCTGGCATTTAATAATCTTTGTTGTCTCTGATCAAATAAAATGAAGGGCTGGTTATCTCGTTACTGCAGCGCTCTCATCCGAAGCACCAGCTGAAACACCAAAAGGAGCCCAACTTGGAAAAAAAAAACCACAACCCTGGAAATCCCAGATTCTTAAAAAAATCCATATGCATGTTGTAACCTGCTGTTTATTAGGCTGGCTCTCGGCTTGCTGCACAGCAACACTGAGCAAAGCTGAAGTGATCACCATAATTACCGCAGAGCAGACGAGCAAAGTTAAATAAAAAGTTAACTAAAGCCACAGCCTGTGGTGGAAAGAGGGGAACGGCTGGAAAGGAGGGGGAGCTGGCAGGGACAGAGATGAGATTTGCAAAAGTATGGGAAAGACGATATTCTTTCAAAGATGGAAAGATAAAAACAACCTGTGGGTGATTCGAAAAATAAGAAGACTTATTAACACATAATTAATATCTGATTCTGGGGCTTTGTTTAGCTCCTCCAGAAGCCAGCAGAAATGTTCTCCTCCCTCTCAAAGCAGCCCCATCAATCAGACTGGGAGGACTAGGGTTCAACAGTTACATATCAAAGAGCAAACAGAAGAGGGGTTGTCCAGCCTAATATCAGCACAAATCATAGAATCCTAGAATGGTTAGAGCTGGGGACCTTAAAAGGACCTTAAAGATAATCGAGTTCCAACCTCCCTGCCCTGGGCAGGGACACCTCCCACCACACCAGGTTGCTCCAAGCCCCCTCCAACCTGGCCTTGAACCCCTCCAGGGATGGGGCAGCCACAGCTTCTCTGGGCAATCTGGGCCAGGCTCTCACCACCCTCACACCAAAGAAGTTCTTTCTAGTATCTAATCAATCTCCTCTCTTTCAATTTAAAACCACTCCCCCTCATCCTATCACTACACTCCCTGGCAAAGAGTCCCTCCTCAGCTCTCCTGTAGCTCCCTTCAGGTACCAGGGGGCTGCTATAAGGTCTTCCCGGTGCTTTCTCTTCTCCAGGCTGAAGACCCTCAACTCTCTCAGCCTGTCTTCACAGGAGAGGTGCTGTAGCCCTCTCATCATCTTCATTGCCCTCCACTGGACCCATTCCAACAGGTCCATGTCCTTCCTGTGCTGAGGACTCTGGAGATGGACACAGTACTCCAGGTGGGATCTGTGTCATATGTCCCTATCTCTACATCCCTATGTGTAGGGACATACCCCTGCCCAGCGTGGGCAGGACGGTGGCAGGAGACCTAAATCAGATAGTTTGAGCCACTAAAGCCACGTTCATGTACTAATCCACGGGACACACTGCCCTCGAGAGCCATGGAGCCTTCCTGCTGCCCAGCTGCTGAAAGAAAACAAGTATTTGTAAAAACACGATTTAAGAGCGCCTAGAAAGAAGAGGATTTCTCCTCCCTCTGGGCAAACAAGTGCCTGCAGAGCATCCTTGCCAGCCCTTTTTGGGTGATGCTGCAAACGCCGTTGCCCAGCACCGACCTTCTGGTCCGTGGAGCAGAGCTCTGACGCAGGACCGGGCACACGTACGCCCCTGCGCAAACCGACGGATTCCCAGCGCAAATCCCCTTCGCTTGGGACAAATTTTACTCATTTCTAAACGAAGCCTCATCTCCTTATTTGGAAATAAGTCATTTCTAAATGGAAAAAAAAAAAAAAAAAGAAAGAAACAACAGTGAATTTTTTAGCAACAACAACAAAAAAATAATCAGGTTTCGTTTTTACAGCGAGCGTGAAACACCCAATTCTGATGGTTTTCACTTTTATTATACGTTGCATTTATTTGCACAGCTCTTCCCTTTCCCAGGCCAGTAAGTGACTGGCAAGTCAGGCTTTTACCTCTTCCAAGCCTGTACAACCCCTGAGAGCAGATGCCCCCTGCCAATGCCCCTGGTTATCACTGGAGGACCCTCCCTGAAATTAACTGGGAGCCCCAGAGGCTCTCCCAGTGGATGTGGAGTCATCTGATACGGAGGAGACCCCGTGCAGGGATGGAGGGAGACCCTGAGGGTTGAGGGTGTTCTCAGCTGCCAACGCTTCCTCTGGTGGAACCCCAGGCCTGGCCAAGGGCAGCACAGCTACGGAAAAAAGCAAATTAAAAAATATCCCTTCTCAAAATGATGCTCCAGCTTTTTCCCAGCTTTTTTGGTGCTTTTGTGAAAAGAGGAGGCTGCAGGTCTGCTGGTGTACACAACCACCCGCTCTCTCTTTGGAAACAAAGGCAGCAAAGAAATTCAGACAGAAAAGAAAATTGCTTTGTGTTCCCATCACGGGGCCTTGTGAGGGCAGAAGGTGTTTCTCTGCTGTGATATTTCTTTTGTGGTGCCAGCCCAAAGAACACGGTGGGCCCATGCAACTTGGAGCTGGGCAAGGGACACGGATCCCCACCAGGCTTTCCTGCGCAGAGCTCCCCAAATCCACAAGCTTCTATAGCTCGTAGACCCTGACACGTGGTCTGATCATGAGAGGTGACACCTCAACTTGCCAATTGTCTTCACAGTGGCTTTAAAAACCAGCTGGGAAAACCTTGTACCGATTTACAGGTGGGTAATTAGTGCATCAATGCCTTGTGGTGCTTCTCGGAAAAGGCCGGTGAGTGTGGTATCAGCCAAGCTTGATACCGAGCAGACACCTGATGGAGGCAACCAGAGATTTGGGGAAAATACCTTCTGTCTTTCAAGATGAAAGGCAGGGTTTCAGGAAGAACAGGCAGGCACTCTCAGTACCTGCAGCTCCTCAGCCCCACACTGAGCCAGGCAGGAGATGGTGGAGATGGTTCCTCGGCCAGAGCTGAGCTCCCAGCCCTGGAGCCCCACGGAATGTTGAGGTGTAGGATGGGGAAGCGGCGATGGGAGGTATGGGGTGATGCAGCCCATTCCTACCACAGCGCAATAACCCAAGAGCTTAAAAACAAACTGCCTGTGGTTAGTTCAATGGAAAATACACAAGATCGTTCCCTTCCCTAGTACGTGCTCACCCCAAACCCGGCCCCACTGCCAAGCTGCTCCTGTGCCCTGCGTCCTCCCAGTGCCTCCCCACCACCCCTTGGTGGGCATCCCCCAGGGACTGCGTGAACAACGAGGTCTTGTGATTTTATCCCAACTGATAATCCCCATCGCTCACATCATGGTAGGCTCCAAAGTTCCTTTGGGGACCTCCTCGGTGCTGGGCAGGCTCAGCAGAAGCCTTGCCACTGCATCAGTTCAACTGAGCAAAAACACATCTCTGTTTTGGAGAAAACTGCTTTCCATAGCAGCCCGAGCTCGCCTGGGATAACAGGAGGCCTTCACTATTGTAATCTGCCCCACCAAGATGACAAGGATTTTTCCAGCCTTATGAAAAACAACAAAAGGTTTGAATATTGCAGCATCTAAAGAACCTGAGTCCCCGTCATGGGTTCACTTACTCCATCCCAAAACAGATGTGCGGTGGAAGATGGCAAAGCAAAGGAAAGGGCCCACCGAACAAATGTCTTCTGCCAGCAGGGAATTTACCCAGGTCACAGAGGAATGATCTGCTGTGCCCCAGCAGCCAGGGCTGCACACTGTCCATGAGGTCCACGTTACCCCGGCGTTCCGGCACGCACATGGAAACCCATTGTTATAAAACACAAGCAACAATTTCAGACTAATTAAAGGGATTTTATCTGCTTAAAATTATATCTTGTTGGGGTTTTTTGGTTGGTTTTTTGTTGTTGTTGTGTTTCTTTTTTTTAAAGAGACATCTCCTTGCCCCTGTGTTCTAAATGGCGTCTCAGATTGTTACAGCAGAGAGAAGGTTTACAAAGCGGATTTACATCGCGCTGTTTATTGTCACCTTGTCATTTCTGCATGTCTCCCAGGAGAGTCTTGTGGGTCCCACCTCTCTTCGCCAGCACTTTCTAATCAATGGCACTTTCAGACTCTCTCACCCCAAAGCAGGAGGCGGGATGGCTCGACAGTTAGGGCACCAGACAGAAACACAACTCCCTGCTGCCAACATCCCTGTGGGATCCCAAACAAGGCCCTCACCTCCTCGTGTCTGCTCCCCAGCTGTAAAACACACTGCTTTCCTAAGGCACAGGCCTGTCCCGAAGCACAGAGCAGGGTAATGAGGCACAGACACAGTCTGTGTACGCCTCTGTGCATGCCACCACTATTTATCAAAAAAAAAGAGAAAGAAAAAAAAGCTACAAAACCGACTGATGGGAGCCGTACGTTGTAATTGCAGGCAGTAATGAAGCGGTAGGTGAGGCATATGACTTTGAAGAGAGGAGACACATGAAAGTGTGCAAGGGAGCTTCGGTCCCTGGGGTGGAATGTAAATACCACCTTTCCAGGCAAAACGCCCTGCTCCAAAATCGGAGTAACTTTATTCAGGCATAAATGCTCTGCTTTAAATAGCACTTATCTTTCTATCTCAGCTATTAAGGAACCCTTTGTTTCTCAGCAGACTGGCAATGGCCTGAGTGATGATCTTGGGGCATGTGACTGCTGTGGCTGAAATTAGCCCAAATCAGCCCAAGCAGCACCAGATGCTCGTTTTTCGCTGCTGAGATCCTTGCCCACTGCAGGCAGCTCGTCCAGGTGTGGCTGGAGCTTCATGGGTGAATGTGTAGGAGCAGAAAAGGAATCATAGAATGGTTTGGGTTGGAAGGGACCTTAAAAACCACCCAGAGCCACCCCCTGCCCTGGGCAGAGACACTTCCCACCAGACCAGGTTGCTCCAAGCCCATTCCAACCTGGTCTTGAACCCCTCCAGGGATAGAGCAGTCACAGCTTCTTTGGGTAACCTGGGCCAGACTCACACCACCCTCACAGCAGAGAGTTTCTTCCTGAGATCTCATCTCAATCTTCCGTCTTTCAGTGTCAAACCCTTCCACCTTGTCCTGTGATTGCCCTTCCTGACAGAATCGCTCCCCAGCTTTCCTAGAGACTCTTCAGGGACTGGAAGGGGCTCTAAGGTCTCCCTGGAGCCTGAACCTTCCCAACTCTCTCAGCCTGTCCTCACAGCAGAGGGGTTCCAGCCCTCCCAGCATCTCCATGGCCTCTTCTGGCCCTGCTCCAACAGACCCATGTCCTTCTGATGTTGGTGGCCCCAGAGTGGGACTCCAGGTGGGGTCTCACGAGAGGGGAGTAGGAAGGCAGGACTATCTTCTCCCCTACTATATGCCAAAGTGACACTTTAGACCAAGGTTACAGACTTGAAAACATAGAGGCAGCTTTGCAGCCAGGGCAAAAGTACATCCCAATGCAGCCAAAAGGCTCTGCTTTCCCTCCAGTATCTCTCTCTGCCCTGTGAAGCTGGCAGGTATCCGTGCATGGCAAGGCAGATCTTTCCCCATAATGAGGGGGGAATGATCCCCATGCCCCGTGCCATCTCAAAATCCAGGGTCTGTCACCTGGGCACCTCAAGCACGTAGGAGCAGGCAGCACCAGAATCACTGCAGGTGGAAGCCCCAGAGGAGCTTAAGAGCTCTCCCTCCCAAAGGAACCTGCCTGATGCCACATGTGCACCAGCCCTGGTCCCTTGCTGAGCTCCCTCAGGGACTTAGGGGTCCCCAGCAAATCCTCTCGTGTTACCCTGCCGCGTCTGAGCAGAATGTGGAAAACATCTGGTTGAATTCAAGCAGGCAGTCTCGTTGCCTGCTGTACTGTAAAATACTACAGGTGGCTAAAGAAGAGGTATCTCTTAGAGAGAAATGGTAGAGAGCTTTCTACTTCAAAAAGGTACAATCCAGCCCAGAGCCCAAAAGAATTGCCATCTACATGCCAGACCTCCCTGGACTCCTCTGTGAGACCACCACCCAGGCAGAGTGGCAGTTTGCACTCAATGTGACCTCGGTAAAAGCGTGAAACGTCAGGACAAATAGTCAGGTTTTATAATAAGTGATTTTGCAGAGCTTGCCCATGCTGGTGGAGTTGAATTTGGTGCTGTCCAGAGCCCAGGGCACGCTCCCTGAACACCACAGGGGGGACCAAGGTGTGCTGCTCTTTGGGGCAAGGTGTTACATTCTCCAAAGGCCTGTTCAATGAGTTTGAAACCCTCCATAAATCCAGATCTCGACTGCTATGGATGCTGCCTTACCTGAGCACATGCTCCCAGCGCACGTGCTACTCTCCAGCAAGGTGAACCCATTTTCTTTCTAAAAATGATGGGGCGATCAGCTCTCCAGTGTGTGACAGAACCCATGAAAAAGCAACAAAATTATCTGTTTGTTTTTTTTTTTTCCCTGTACAGGCCAGCAGCAATAATCTATCATTCAATTAATATTAAGCTTTTGTAGGCATAAAAATACACAGCACTGTACGTACACTGGGAACAGCAATACCTACAATTACCGGGTAAAGCTCAGTGTGCCCTAAAACAGGAGTTGACTGTAATTACTTCGATTTACCTAATTGCTGCTCACCACACCCCTCACTATGTGGGGATCAGCAGCACTCTCAAGAAGATGCCTCTGAATGTGGTGGAGCACACGGAGCATCTTAGTTGCCTTCAGGGAATGTGAGCGCCAAGAACAAATCCATTTAATCGGTACCCAGATGAGGCCAGCCGGCTCCCTGGGTCAGCCTGTCTCATGCCACCCTGTGTAATGTCACCCTGCAGCGAGGGAAGCCCAGTCAGGCACGTCTGCAGAAGCTATGTTCATATACCAGCATCCTCAGAATCAGGCTCAACCCCTGGGGAGCCACAGTCAGTGGGTGAATATCCTGTGGAGAACATGGGGCATCAACCAAGTAGACATGGGTGGCTCTTTTCTAAAGCAGAGGGCAAAAAAATTAAGAGTCTGTAAATGCTTATCCAACTCTGGGGCTACCGACATCAGAAGGACATGGAGCTGTTGGAGCAGGTCCAGAGGAAGCCACGGAGATGCCGGGAGGGCTTGAGGGGGGTTCAAGGCCAGGCTGGAGGGGGCTTGGAACAACCTGGTCTAATTGAAGGTGTCCCTGCCTATGGTGGGGGAATTGAACTAAATGACCTTTAAAGGTCCCTTCTAACGCAAGCCATTCTATGACTCCAGGCTTTAATAGCCATTTCTGATACGAGCTGCTGAGTTGGACCTCGGGTACTCCCTTACTCAGCAGGATGCTACAGCATGTACTTGACTTCAGCCACGTACCCTAAATACATGTTTCTTTTCAGAATCAGGCTTGTAAGTAGCCTACACAAGGAATAGTCTTTTTTCCACTGACATTTCATGGAATATTGAGAGCTAGAAAGAAAATCAGAAAGGAGAGATTTCTTTTACTAAATGCAAATAATTCCTCTCTTCTTCTGCCACTAGTCTAACAAGCATTTCAGGCAGAGATGGGTCGGGGGAGCAAGAGGTGAAGGTCTTTTCAGGCCTGTGGCCGGGTGATGGGAGCAGCCTGAAACCAACACCGAGTCAGACTAATGGCACAAGTGCTATTTTCTCGGAGCCTTTATACACCAGGTTTTAAATAACTTGGTGGCTCCTGAAACAGCTACCGGGGGAAAAAAAAAAATGCTATGAAATCAAAATAGCTTAAGCATTTGGGCAGAAACCCTACTGGAAATGTAGAAATAAAGAGCAGACAAAGCACTTTACAAACTGCCAGGGCCTGTTTGAGTTCAGGGGTGACTCAAAAAGGCTGTTTTACCCACTCAGAGGTACCCGCTGCCTCCTGCTCCTCTGCCCCATCTCAAGAAACTCCACGACCTCTCTCTGCCTCTCCATCCTGTGAGCCCGTAACCAGCCTTTCAGTGTGTATCACCCACAGTAAGGACTGTTACAAGTCATAATATTATCCAGCTGGTTGTTGATGTTGTTGTTGAAGGAAAAAAAAAACCAAAACAAAACAAAAAACCCAAACACCAAACAAAAACAAGACGAGGAAGAAAACAATCCTATTTAACTTCATGGACATTGTGCTGTAACCAGACTTCACCAGATGTTCTTCCCCTTGATTGTGCCTGCCGCAAAAGCATGTTTTATAACGACATAAATACAAAGCAAGATGAAAGTCATGGAAATGCCTGTGTGTTCTTTTCTTAAGGCAGCTGTATCCGAGATGGCTTTCGCATCTGTCGAGCATAAATCAAATGGGGGAAAACGCTCCTCAGAACTGGCCCGTTCCTTGATGCTCAGAGCTGTCTGTCACACACGTTAGGCGATGGCAAGAATTGCTCCCCGTTACAAACTTCCACTTCCCACATCCACGAGGAGGTGAAGTTAAGGGTTACCTAAAGCATTTCCAGCCCTGGAGTGGAAAGTGCTGGGAGTTTCGGGTTTGCCTACCTTTATTGATCAGCCCTGTGAAAGGTAAATACCGAGTACTGCGCACGGAACGGGGGGGGTGGTGTCAGCTCTAATTCCCAATTCCTATTCCCAGCAGCTCCCAAACATACACAAGTGGCTACAGCCAACCCCCTGGGGCCTGGGCACGAGGCTTTGGTCATGCTCTTTGGGGACAGGTTAATTAATGAATCGTTGAGATGCTCAGATCAAACTTCCTCAGAGGTAAATATGGGTATTTATTCTCTTTAAGCTTTTCATATGAGACGGCTGGGGCACGGGCAGGCAGGATATCACATAAACTGACAAACAGGCTGGAGTGACAAAAAGTGTTACCATGTAAGCACAAAATACAGTGGCACTGGGAGAAAGAGAACCCTTTTTTTTCCTGTTTCTGACCTTTCCAAAGCAAAGCCCTACTTGTGGCGAGCCCTGGGCTGCGCGTTACCTATATCCTGTATGAATGAATTCCTTTCTTGTGTGATTGTTCAAAGCCAATCTGTCCGTTTCTATAGAAGCACCCACAGGATCACCGAAAACCACATATTCAGCTCTTGTTAATGTCAGCAATGACGTACCAGAGCAAGTACTTGTTTGTCCTGAAGAAATACAGGACTTCCACCGCTCAGCATGAGCCTGCTGCCGAATACCCGTTCAGAAGAAATAAAAAAAAAAATTAAAAGAGAAAAAAAAAAGAAGAAGAAGAAAAAAAAAAAAAGTTGTTGACATGAGAGGAAAAACCAGGTTTCCTGTTTGAACTCTGACAGGTACTGGAAGATATGAGTAACATCAAATCTTGGTCTGCTCTAAAGGCAGTCTGTGGTCAGGGGGTTCTCACATTTGTTTGTGTGGAACAGCTTTGAATTGTTTGCAGATACCGCGCAGAAGAAACTCAGAGATCCTTATCGGGGCGCAGGGCCTGTTATGAAATACATGCATTTGTGAACAGGTTACCGGAGATCAAACCAGCTCCAGATGACATGCCTCACATGCTGTAAAATGTGGTAGATGCTCCCGAGATACCTCCGAAAATATCACATGTCGCAGCGTTGTCGAGTACAGGCAGTGGCCACCTTTTATTTCCATTTCTCGCTGCGGGGCAGGCGAAAGGAGTTTGGGGGATTTTTTTTCCAGATCATTCTTCTTGTGTGTCTGTGTGTGCGTGTCTGTGTGTGTGTGTCTGTGTACCTGCTCCTTTGCCTGCTCAAATTAAAACTTTCCTTTGTTATGATTTGCGCTAACAGAACTACCCAAACAATTGCAAAAGAAACTTAGATGCTGGAGAAAACGTCTTGAGGACACCCTGGCTTCGCCCCAGCTGCCTTCCATGCTCTCCCTCGTGGGTGACACCACCCAGGGGAGGGGGGACAATGCCAATGTGCCCTCTTGCCAGCTCCTCCAAGCTGGAAACCTCCAACCTGCAGCCAGGAGGGATCCTGCCTGAGCTGGATGGATGGGTTTGCAGCAGAAATCAAAACTAATGGATTTGGGTAGGAACACTGCAGGCAGAACCCTCGGTGACTTGAGGGGACAGGGCCAGGCCTGGACACTCAATTCCCACTCTGGAGGTAATTGTCCTGTTCATAAGAGGCTTCTCAAAGTGCTCAGCCAAAATGATCAACCAAAATCTCAGCTGGAAGCCCATCACCCTGGCCCCATAGCTTGCCAGCCAAGGGCACGATGCTTCTTCACACCACCAAGAGCAACCCCAACAAACGTCTCTTTACTCATAACTCAGGACAAAGTCTAATCAGTTGACCAGACACCTTCCACGGAGCTCAGCTGTCCACAGACCAGCATCTCACACTCCAGCCCATGTCTCCAGGTGTGAAGTGAAGAGCTCAAAGGGCCCCTCTCAGTCCCTTCCTTGAAACAAGCAGATCTCCAGCTCCAGCATCACAAGCTTGTGATGTCTTCTCCTTTCAGCCACCCCTAATGTCACATTACAGTACCTGTGTATACACAAACCAGCATAATTTCCCTTCCAGCCTAACAAAAACCATCTTTTTCAAAAATTCTCCTGAGAAGAGGTCTCTCAGAGCTCTGCTAAGCCCAGGTCACTTCAGGAGATGAAGCTGGTTCATAGCTCTGTCTTACAATTTAATAGCTGAATAACCTAGAGGTGCTTTGGCTCATTCATTGAGGACAAACTCTCCTCAAAACTGTAGATCCCAAATTCATGCCATCAGCTCTCTTGTAGCACAGACTAAGGCCACACTGGTTTCCACCAAAACCAGAGGCAGTTCTGCAGACACACCAATGAAGGAGACATGGTCCTTCAACAGGAGCATTCTCCTTGGAGAACATCAACACCTGGATCCATTACCATGAAATGACTATGCCAAAAGACTACCAGGAAGTTACCTGAACTTCTCTCCTGGGCTGTGTCCTTCACAGTGATGGGGGTCCCCATCTGAGGGGGGACAAAACACAGCAATACACAGGGTCAAAACCTTCAAAACCCCTCAATTTTACAGCTACCTGCACATCACAAACCTCAAACCTGCAGCTGAGACGGTGGCAGCGAGCTCCTCTCAAAAACCCATGGCACCTCCACATTACCCCTCCTTGGAGGCTGCAAACCCAAGCACAGGAATGGGTCACAGCTACAGGTGTTGGATTCTGCCTATTCTTGTGGACTTTTGTCTCATTTTTCATAGTTTCATCATTCCAACCGTTGTGTGTGGGCCTCTCCTACTACAGTGAATGCTCCCAGAAAGCAAGTTCTCAGTTTTCGTGCTGTAAGCAAATTGGCAATTAAAACCATTCAATTGAGGAAAAGAACAATTCCCTACAAGTGGGCCAGCCAGTTGCAGCTAAACAAACAGCTGGGATTTCAGATCCGGGCCAGTAATAAACTCTCTTGGCTTGCAAAAGCTTTCCTCGAGCTGCTGGTAATAACTAGTGAGGTTGAAGCAGAAAAGAAAGAAAAAAAGAAAAAGAGCTACAAGTTCCTTAGACACCTGGTGGAGGGTTCAGCCCCTCAGAGCACGGCTGGAAGACCAGAAACTCAGCAGATAATGATCCCCTTAAAACATGGGGTATTTGTGTCTTCATTTCTGAGCTAGAACCCTATCAAAAAAACCCATTATTTTCCATATTATTTTTTGTAAATTTAGGGAGTTTTACATTATTTTTTTCCCCACAAGACTAGGTGGATTTTGCCAGCTGGGTTTTAACTGGTTGTTCTGGTGCAGCTCACAGATGCAATATGAACAACATCTTCCCAATGGTCTGGGGTACTGAAATTCTCCTGAAATCTCCAGGTTTATTTAATACCTGTGCTTGAGAGCTTTCCTGAATCAGGGCTATAAATCCCAAGAGAAAGACGGAGAAATCCTTCCTGTCACCAAAATCATAGAATCCTAGAATCATTCAGGTTGGGAGAGACCCTTGGGATCATCGAGTCCAACCATCAGACCNCAATGTGCCCTCTTGCCAGCTCCTCCAAGCTGGAAACCTCCAACCTGCAGCCAGGAGGGATCCTGCCTGAGCTGGATGGATGGGTTTGCAGCAGAAATCAAAACTAATGGATTTGGGTAGGAACACTGCAGGCAGAACACTCGGTGACTTGAGGGGACAGGGCCAGGCCTGGACACTCAATTCCCACTCTGGAGGTAATTGTCCTGTTCATAAGAGGCTTCTCAAAGTGCTCAGCCAAAATGATCAACCAAAATCTCAGCTGGAAGCCCATCACCCTGGCCCCATAGCTTGCCAGCCAAGGGCACGATGCTTCTTCACACCACCAAGAGCAACCCCAACAAACGTCTCTTTACTCATAACTCAGGACAAAGTCTAATCAGTTGACCAGACACCTTCCACGGAGCTCAGCTGTCCACAGACCAGCATCTCACACTCCAGCCCATGTCTCCAGGTGTGAAGTGAAGAGCTCAAAGGGCCCCGCTCAGTCCCTTCCTTGAAACAAGCAGATCTCCAGCTCCAGCATCACAAGCTTGTGATGTCTTCTCCTTTCAGCCACCCCTAATGTCACATTACAGTACCTGTGTATACACAAACGAGCATAATTTCCCTTCCAGCCTAACAAAAACCATCTTTTTCAAAAACTCTCCTGAGAAGAGGTCTCTCAGAGCTCTGCTAAGCCCAGGTCACTTCAGGAGATGAAGCTGGTTCATAGCTCTGTCTTACAATTTAATAGCTGAATAACCTAGAGGTGCTTTGGCCCATTCATTGAGGAAAAACTCTCCTCAAAACTGTAGATCCCAAATTCATGCCATCAGCTCTCTTGTAGCCCAGACTAAGGCCACACTGGCTTCCAACAAAACCAGAGGCAGTTCTGCAGACACACCAATGAGGGAGACATGGTCCTTCAGCAGGAGCATTCTCCTTAGAGGAGATCAACACCTTGATACATTACCATGAAACAACTATGCCAAAAGACTACCAGGAGGTTACTTGAACTTCTCTCCCGGGCTGTGTCCTTCACAGTAATGGGGGTCCTCACCTGAGGGGGAACAATACACAGCAACACACAGGGTCAAAACCTTCAAAAACACTCAATTTTAGGGCTACCTGCACATCACAAACCTCAAACCTGCAGCTGAGACGGTGGCAGCGAGCTCCTCTCAAAAACCCATGGCACCTCCACATTACCCCTCCTTGGAGGCTGCAAACCCAAGCACAGGAATGGGTCACAGCTACAGGTGTTGGATTCTGCCTATTCTTGTGGACTTTTGTCTCATTTTTCATAGTTTCATCATTCCAACCGTTGTGTGTGGGCCTCTCCTGCTACAGTGAATGCTCCCAGAAAGCAAGTTCTCAGTTTTCGTGCTGTAAGCAAATTGGCAATTAAAACCATTCAATTGAGGAAAAGAACAATTCCCTACAAGTGGGCCAGCCAGTTGCAGCTAAACAAACAGCTGGGATTTCAGATCCGGGCCAGTCATAAACTCTCTTGGCTTGCAAAAGCTTTCCTCAAGCTGCTGGTAATAACTGGTGAGGTTGAAGCAGAAAAGAAAGAAAAATAGAAAAAGAGCTACAAGTTCCTTAGACACCTGGTGGAGGGTTCAACCCCTCAGAGCATGGCTGGAAGACCAGAAACTCAGCAGATAATGATCCCCTTAAAACATGGGGTATTTGTGTCTTCATTTCTGAGCTAGAACCCTATCAAAAAAACCCATTATTTTCCATATTATTTTTTGTAAATTTAGGGAGTTTTACATTATTTTTTTCCCCACAAGACTAGGTGGATTTTGCCAGCTGGGTTTTAACTGGTTGTTCTGGTGCAGCTCACAGATGCAATATGAACAACATCTTCCCAATGGTCTGGGGTACTGAAATTCTCCTGAAATCTCCAGGTTTATTTAATACCTGTGCTTGAGAGCTTTCCTGAATCAGGGCTATAAATCCCAAGAGAAAGACGGAGAAATCCTTCCTGTCACCAAAATCATAGAATCCTAGAATCATTCAGGTTGGGAGAGACCCTTGGGATCATCGAGTCCAACCATCAGACCTACTCTACAAAGTTCTCCCCTACACCAGACCCCTCAACACCACATCTCATTGACCCTGAAACACAGTCAGGTCGTTGCCCAGTTACGTATTTGAGGACATCAGAACTAAGCTGTTAGCTTTTTTTTTAGTAGAAATTCATATCAATGACATTAGAAATGGGCTGATACAATTACAAAGTGCATAAGATAAAACCTAACAGTATCCAGGATGAAAAAAAAAAACAGTAGATCCACAACTAGAAAAAATATCAGTTCAGTATTACATGACAGCAGTGGAAAAAAAAAAGTCATAATTATCTGGGAACACTGGTTGTTCACATCCAATGAGCATCATAATTTTACAAGACTGAAGGGTTTGTTGTAACCGAATACTAATCTATGGCCAATTTTTGAATAATTTTCAAAGTGAAACTGCTTAAAATAACGTATTACAGGTCTTTGTTCCTTTGAGTCTCCGAGTGCTCTCTACATTACTACAGTCAAAGTGCTGTCCCCGTTGATTCAGCCTTATTTTAGCAAATAAAAAGGCCAGGCGTGCTCATGCTCTTTGAAGATTTTGAATATTAATGGACAATCGGGAAGAAAATCAAGTTTGTCCATGAGATAAGAAAGTCAGATTAATTCAATTGCTAAATGTGATTTCTGCTCATTATGCTCATTCAGTACAATTTCATTAAGGAATTTTCCCTTTTTATTTAACTCTTCATGCCTAAGTGCTTCTAGTAAATGTTTTGATTTTTATTTGAAGAAACTAATTACAAGGAATAGTCCTTTTCATCTTATTTAAATTTTTTTCTTTTCAATTTCTCTTTTTAGTTTGGATTCTGAGGCAGTTAATGACATGCAACAGGGCTCTGGGTGCTCCAAGCAAAAGCTTCCTCCATTATATCCAGACTTTCCTGGTAACAAAGAGGGAACCCAGCCCCACCCTGGCAACCGCCCCCCCGTATGGCTCTTAAATTCCAGCCATCGGGTGCTACCCCCTGTAGGTGCCCCCAGCTCTGAATTAATATTTATCAGCAATATTGTCCAATTCGATGTTACCAAGTAGGCTGAGAATCAAAATAATCTGGTGGCTTGATAAAAACAAATAAATAAATAAAAAATGCATTTTTTTAACAAAGCAACTTATTTTCAAAGCGTCTAAATCTTGTTGCCTTTTTCTCTTCTTTTAACTCTATGCTTTCAGAATATCTAACCACAAGCATTTGAGCAAACTAGAGAAAAGAAACTGTTGGTAATTTTCTGTAAGTTTCAAAAGGCAGCAGGATATAGGTGCCGTTTTATGTTTCTATCTATAGAGACCTGCAGGCAAACGTACAGTGGAACAAAGATAGACATCTAGATATATTTGTACCTGCCGTTCGTGTGCCTGTATGGAGATAGATTCTTCATTAGATAAGTAAACAATGGAAAGTTTTAAAATTCATAGTTTGAGTGCACTGAGCTCTTTTGCTCTTTTTCTCTCTCTTACTTCTTTGGGCAGAACTTTTTATCCGCTTCCCATGCGTTACAGCTGGTCACACCGCCTCCAGCAGCGCCGTGGGCTCCTGGAGCTGGCTGTGACCTGCACTGAAGCACGATTGAGTACATAAAAGTGAAAGAACTATCTTTGATTCACACATTTCTTTGGCATTTAGCACATGATACACGGGGTTTGGTTTTTTATTTAGCAGGATAATAATTTCTAAACTAACAATTGAGGCGATTGCAACGTAGACTCCTAGAATGGTTAGAGCTGGAAGGGACCTTACAGTCAGGTTCAAAGCCCAATTCTGCAGGGACTTCAAACATGCTTAACCATAACTACATTAATAGTCCCACTGAGGTAAAACATCATGGAATTATAGAATGGTTTGGATCAGAAGGGACCTTAAAGACCATCCAGTCCCATCCCTGCCCTGGGCAGGGACAACTCCCACCACACCAGGTTGCTCCAAGCCCCCTCTAATCTGGCCTTGAACCCCTCCAGGGATGGGGCAGACACAGCTTCTCTGGGCAACTTGGGCCAGGGTCTCACTGCCCTCACACCAAAGTTCTTCCCAACCTCTAATCTAAATCTCCCCTCTTTCAATTTAAA
The DNA here is from genome assembly GCA_013400555.1 of Jacana jacana. Lineage (NCBI taxonomy): Eukaryota > Metazoa > Chordata > Aves > Charadriiformes > Jacanidae > Jacana > Jacana jacana. Next base: position 771,529 of record VZTM01001418.1, read on the forward strand.
ACCCTCACCCCTCATCTTATCACTATGCTCCCTGGCAAAGAGTCCCTCTCTAGCTCTCCTGTAGGCTCCCTTCATGGAAGATCTTAAGCAGAATTGAAGCAGCAAGATCAAATTAGATAAACATGGATTTATAATTTAATGGCCAAGGTCTGTATAGGAGCTTCGGTCAGGGCTGGAGCTCCCTGAGCAGCCCTGCTCTGCGTTCTCCCTTTCTCCCTTCTCTCAGGGAATATTTGGCAAAATCAGGATCATCCACCAACTAACTCTAGATGTGAAGAGTCATTTTCCAAGCTGGAGAAAACAGATGCCTACCAGGTTACAAACCAGACCGGTTCCCCTCTTTCTCTTTATGCCGCTCCCTGTCTTTCATTGCCAAGGTGCTGCTGTGATCTGGCCCCAGGCTCGTTGCCAGCAACCAGCAGTAGCCGTTGCTGCTGCAAGATGCTTTGATACAGGACCAGGCTTCTGCACCCTGAAACCAGCATCTACTGTCAGTTTGCATGGTGTTACTACCCATAGTTTGGCTGGAGGTTGTCCTCCCTGTAGCCTTCACGCTTCTCTGCTCGGTCCCCGCAGCTCTGGGGACCATGCCCTTGGAGAGGTGGGGTTACTACCAAACCCCAGAGCTCAGGTTAAGCCTGCAGTGAAGATGCTCCTCTAACACACCTAATGTCTCACTTCACAAAAAAAACTAAGCACTCTTTTTTTTTGGGAAAAAAAAAATATTAAAAAGCTACATCATCAGGTAGTGGGGACCTGTAAAGTTCTGGAGGGTTCAGCAGGACCATGACAACTCACACCAGGTTCAGTTTCACACCACAGGGCACAATTCAGAAGCCCATGAGATCCATGGTTTCCTAGCACTGCTGGGAGTGCCATACAAGTGTCCACAGAAATCAATCACTTCTACCAAACTCAAAAGCAATTTGCTTATTTTTATTAAGCTTTCTTTCCCCCTGTATTGGCAAGCCTTGAAGGGGGCAAAGATATAAAACAGAAATATTTAAGAGAACACTCATTAATTTGTAATAGCTACAACATTGTGTGTTTCAAAACCCCATTTCTCTGGGAATCACGTGTTAAATATTCATCCCAATACTTAGGCAATTCCAAAGAGGATATATATTTCTTTGCAACCAAACTTTAAAAATTAATGAAGTGAAATAAATAAATCCAGTAAAATCCAGATGATGACTCTAACTTTGCTGTCTTAAAGAAACCTGATGGCTTCAAGAGTCTTCCTCTTTCCTCACAGTCAATGGAGGTCAGTTTTTATTATAGTTCATAGCGTCTTGATCTTTGTAACAAAGGATTAAATACCACAATTTCAATAATAAACCTGTCTGTTATCTTACTCAGTGACCAGCAAAGTCCAATGATGATTATAGAATCGTTTGGGTTGGAAGAGACCTGTAAAGGTCATCTAGTCCAGCCCCCCTGCCATGAGCAGGGAGATCTTCAACTAGATCTGATCACTCAGAGACCCATCCAACCTGATGTTGAAAAAGCTATGATGCCATCCAATGCTCTGGTCTGATGAGATTATTCTGGTACAAGGAGTTTATAATCTCTTCACCGAAGTCTTTTTGGAGGTTTGAAGCAATACTCCAAAAGCTCGGTGCTTCTTGAACATCTAAAATAGCCTCTGAGTGCAGGACAAAATCTACCACAAAGCCAGGTACACAAGTAGCAAGGTCAGACCCTTTAATGTAACAGAGAGTTGTGTTTCATCTAATGCAAAATACAAATTTTGAGTGTTCACAAGAAGTGAAAGTTGGCGCTCGGGTGAGGCCAGCTCAGTATCTCCTGTTTAGGACTTTCTTCAAACTTCACAAAAGCTATAAAAGCTGTAAAGATTTTGTGACAATCCCTTGCTTCATTTTACTCCAGGCTAGAGGGACAATATAGAGCACAAAGGAGAAAAATTAAATAAAAAGGATTAATATTAATAATAAAAAAACCCCAATAAATCCTTGATCTTAAAAGCAAAAAGCTACTCTTCGGTTGCAAATGTCACTTTTGCAGTTGATGAATTTCTCATTCCTAGCAAATGTTTCTCTGATTTTCACTTTCAGGGTCTGTGTGGTGTAAATACTTCATGTTTGGCCACAACAGAGGCTCTTCATAACCTCTTGATGTGTTCCTGGAGCTCCTATTGATGCCATTTCAGGATTCCCTATAGGACACATTACTCGCTGATTTTACTGCTATCATTTCTACCCAGCCTATTGTGGGGCTGCTGAAATCGAAAGCAGCACCTGGAATCCAATGCCAGGAAATCACCAGGGAATTTCACCTCCAGATTTCCACACTACCTCTTCAGTAGCTGGAAATCCAGGCTAAAAGCAATAATTCTGTTCCCTCAACACAACAGCAGTGTGTAAGTAGTTGTAAGCACCGCTATTTTTAGCCAGCACGAAGCTTCCGCTTCCCCAAACCAAAAGAAAAAAAAAAACCAACAAAAAAAACCCCAAGAAAGGCAGAAATGAATGAGAATCATCAGCAGAGTCTGGGCACACACAGCCCTCCAAGGGTGGTTGCTCTAAGTGCTTTTGGAGAGTCAGGTCGATTCCAGTTTTCTCTTTAAAATCCACGACAGTTTCATACACCAGGGTGTTAAAACAGCACTTTTTTTTTTTTAAGCTTTCTGGCTGTGCCCCAGCTCCCAGAAAGATCAGAACTGACCATGATTTTCTGCTTCTAATCCCAGTTCTCACCTGGCCACGGCCACCGAACCCCGTGCCCAAACCCAAACCCTTCCTTCCCCCCTGAACTGCTGTCCCACAGCCCAGGATTCCCCAGATGCTTCTGTGCAAATGCAAAAAATATATTAGAAGAATGTTAAAAAAAAAAAGCCTACTCTGAATGCAAACTTTCCTAAACCCTTTGATGACAGCAATAGAAAGCGGGACTGTGAGTGCTGATGCGACGCTGCTTACTTGCAATTCTCATTATTATAACGAGTCCGCAGGCTCCAGCAGCCAAGCAGCAGCCAGGGACTAATTCTCTGCCAATTGCTACCCTGCTGCTGGTAAAACGTCCTGGCATAAACAAATTCTACCTCCAGACTTTTACATAAACACCCTCACAGGCCCAGGAAAGGCACCGACGGCACCACTTTTAATGGCAATTGAGACGGGAGGCAGGGGATTTAGGCGTCTTCTGAGGAAAACGCCGCGCCACAGCAGCAACGTCACAGCACCCTTATTTGAATGGGAGCAGAAGGCACAAGTAAAGGGGAGAATGGGAAAGAAGCTGCACAGCATTGGGTCCCAAAAATACCCAGAGCCCACGGCTCCATCGCCCCCTGCCACCCATGGAGAGCCCACGGCTCCTGCCCTGCAGAGGGTTGGGGTTGTTCCCCCTGCTCTGTGTTATGGGTGATGCGATCGTTGCCCAGACAGGAGAAAGTAAAGTTTCAGAACAGAAACTCTAAAACGTGGGAAGGGCAACACATAACAAGCAAGCAGTGTTTCAGAAAGACAGCAGTTTGTTTGGTTTAGTTTTTCTAAATTTGTTGTATTTCTGTCTTGTTTTCGTTTGGCTCCACCTCCTCTCTCTCTTTCAGGTCCTATCTTATCATTGTTACTTAACTGGAAAAGGGCTTTCTCTAAACATTTCCAAGCAGACTTTGGAAGGATCTCTTTCCACAGCCCTCAAAAGTTTCTGCAGAAATCTAGTTTCCTCTCCTATCTTGACAATCTTTTTGCTTCAGCAGTGTCGTTTTTCTTTCTCTGCCCTCCTTTTTTAAGAGCCCTCCCCATGGCCATGAGCTACCATGCGAAGAGTTTCCACTGACTTCGGACGTGCTCTGGTTCACACTTTACGTTCAAAAGTTTTCTGCCCCTTCTCATCTTCAGATCCCTTCACCGCAGTGCTTCCGACCCACACAGATGCTCGCTTGCATGAGCTGGAAATCTTGTGAGATTCTGGCTCTCAGGTTGTTTCCAGTTCCCAAAGAAGGCAATGGTTATGCCCTCGGGGTGTGGGGGTGTGCGTCAGTAACTCCCGTTCTGAACTGGAAACAAACACAATTTTTCAGGCATAAAAAAGTCTCAGATTTGGTCAGACAGAGATAGAGCAGGTGGGGGTAGACGGCCACTTTTAACTCCATTGATTTCATAAGGTTTGAGCGACTCTTCATCACAGTTTACCCATTCCCATAATGGGTTACCCATCACCCATACCCATTATTAGTGGATTTCATAAGGTTTGAGTGAGTCTCCATCATGGGTTACCCATTCCCATCACGAGTTACCCATCACCCATACCCATAAGGTTTGAGCAACTCTTCATCATGGATTGCCCATTCCCAGGTACCCGAGTATCCAGCCATACCCAGAGGGAGAACATCAACAACTCGGTATCGGGTTGATTCATCAAAGCTCTGCTGGAAACTGTCTTGGATTCAATTCTGTTCAATGTTTTCCCTAAAATCAGGGATGATAAAACATGAAGGGCACGTTTAGATTTGCAGATGATGTGAAAGTGGAAGCCACTGCACACAGATCAGAGAACAAGACTGGAGCTGAACATTTTTACAACACAAATAAAAATGGATGAAGTTCAATACGGACAAGAACCATAAATGAACGGAGCACACACTGAGACCTGCCTGCAGGGGCACCTTGTGAAAGGGTTATAGCGAACAGGAGGCAATAATTGTAGGTTGTTTCCAAAATGAAACCAAGTGAACATGCAGTGTTTGCTGTAGGACACACAACGAAATTCACCAGCTTTGCCCATTATCAGTGCGGGCTCAGCTGTACCAACCAGACGCTTTGGGCTCCAACTTTAGAGGCTTCCAACAACAAGGAAGCCACAGAGCCACTGGAGAGGGTGAGAAAGCCAAAGAAAGGGTCCATCAGGCAACCTGAAATAATATGGCCTATCGGAGAGGACTGAGAAAATTGAGGTTTCTGAGCTCAGCTCGACACTGAGCCACTGGTCACCAGCAAAGGAACATGATCACAGTCATAAAATGCATCCAAACCAGAAAATAGTTTACTTGGCACATTCACAGGTGGTATAATGAGGTGAACAGGCAAAGTTTGGCAAGAAGGGCTTAGGTTAGACTTTCAGGAAGCCCTCTGGGGAGAGAGAAGTGCTGGAACAGGCTGATTGGAGAAGCTGCAGAGCTCCCTTCATGGGAAGTCTTTAAGAAGAGATTAAGCAGTTTTTCACTAGAATGACAAAGGTAGTTTTTCCTGTAGTGGTTGAGGGGATGGGTCAGAAAACTTGAGAAGTCTTTTCCTTGCTTATTAAAGAGCCAGCTATGGTCAGGTTCTCTGGGAAGATCAAAGCAAACACTTAGCCAAGCACAATGCAACTGCAGAATCGTGGATGTTGTAATGATACAATTTTCTGGAGTTTTAAACCCTCAACAACAGTTAGTGGCCAACCTTGCCCAGAAGGTCCACAGAAATGATGCAATACCACTCTGCTGACAGAGATCTATGGTGGGAACAGGGAAGAGTCCACCTTGATTGCTTTTTCACTTCCAAATCCACAGAGTCCTCCAGGAACTGGCTGGGTCGGAGCAAGAAGGACGGAGTTCCACTGACCAAGTACTTTTCCACAGAAGGATCTCCACGGCACGCTTGGGTTCAGAGTTGCTTTCTTAGGCTTTGTCTAGCAACACCACCAACAAAAAAGCATTGTCAGATCTCTCAGATCTCATCACCCTGTTTCCACTCCCACCCACCATCTGGCCGGCCCTTACCCTCTTCCCACCGCCTTCAGAGCTCTTCTGTCAATACAGCACCTGAGCATTGACAAGAACATGAAGATTTTGTCCGTTTTGGCAATTTCTGAGACCAGCCTTTCCAAGCACCAGAAGAAAAGAACACATTAAGTAGCAAAAGCACGAGCTACAATAACTGCCAAAGAGGCAGCTGAATTCATGCCTTTTTCGCCTGTTCTTTGAGAAAAACAACTGCTGTTCCAGCAGCTCTAGTCTTCCACCCGTATCCTTCCCTTATTCTTCTCAGCTTCGGTCAAGGAAGGCAAAGGCAAACAACCACCAGAAATTCCTGCCCTTCAACCAGGAGCAAGACATTGTAAATCCTAAACCCTGGGCCGAATCCTTATGGTTTATGCCAACGATTTAACCCAAAGGAGGGTCTGGCCACCTGCTTCAGCCCCCAGCCGGCTCATTCACACACACTCTGTGCCTGAGGTTCACTCAGGTTTTGCTCCCTTAACTAGCTTGGTATTTACTTACCCAGTTGTTTCCTGCAGACTTACAGTTTAGGTCTTTTCTTTTGTTCTTGTAAAGCTTAACTTTCTAGAAAGACACTCAGCCGGCAACACTTTTTGAAATGTAAGTCTCTGGTGGTCTATTTTCAGCACCAAAATTCCCAGTGGCCACTAGATTTCACTACTAGCACTTAGTGGTTTTAAAAGCTGTTTTCTGTTCCACGTATTAACATAACTTGTTTACTATAAAAAGACTCCTAAACATATATTTCTCCACTCTTCCTTGGCCATTACAGAATGAGACCTGAATGTTATATCAAAGAGACTAAGGCCAAGTCAAGTCCCAAAATGTTCTGACCCCAAACCAACTTCATTTGCAGATTCTAACTGCTTGTTTTCCAGATAAGCCTAAAAGCCCTTAAAACCCCACCGCAGGCACATACACCACACCCCATCAGAAATGCATCCCGTTCCGTTGTTGCAAGAAACACCATGACAGCAAGAATCCCAGCATGTAGGAGACAGAGACACTGAAAGCCCAGACCCTGGTCTTCTGCAGATGATGTCAATGGAGAAAAAACAGTGATTTAAAAAGCAAGTTATGGGGTTTCTAGCTGCGTGTCAGTGACTGCTCACGAAAGAACCAGGCAAACAAAGATCTCAGACACTAGAGGAGACTTCAGAAGATGGTTTTTAAGTGATAGGGAAAAACTGTCCTCATCCATCATGTTTGCCACTAAATGTTCTATCCTGAGTCAATATTTAACTGCAGGGAGCATTTGACATGCCACACTGCCATTTGCAGGGTATATGATTACATGGTGGGACAGGGTATTCTCTGGTCATGAAAGAAGGGAGGGGATGAGCCAGGTCTGCACCCAAAACACAACCTCCACAAGGGTGAGCCTACGTGAGCAGGGGAGAGAATAAGTCCAGGAAGGCAGCGGGAGCAGTTCTGAAATCATCATAAAATAGTCTTGATAAAGGGGAAGCAGCTCAGAGCAGGGCTAGCGAAATAATGAGGAGCCTGCGGGAAGGGATGGCGGAGGGAAGATTAGAGGAATTGCATATGTATATCTTTGGCCAAAGGAAACAGGCAGGGGATATCTGACAGGTACCAGCTTCGGAGAGGGGAGGGGAGCGGCGTTCGGGGTGGGATGGGATGGATAACTGGGAGCGATTATAGGAAAGCGAATAAAAAGAAGTTTAGGCTCAATATGAGGCAAGAAAATTAAAGGAGAAAATTAGAATATGAAATAGTTGGGGGAGGGGGCAAAAGGGTCATTTGTAGAAACTCCTTCACTGGAGGATTCAAAAGGAAGCACGGTAAGGCCCTAATAAATATTCAGGGAGGAGAATCTTCCTTTGTGGAGCAGGGAAAATGCCTGGGACCCGCTAGTGCTTCACCAGCTCTAAGATCCAGTGCTCTGTTGATACCTGACCACACCATGGGGTACAACACAGTGACATCTAACACGTTGGCTTTCAGGGGAGCCTTCTCTTGATATCTCCACTTCCACGTGGCCAGTCTTTGCCGCAGCTCCACAGACCGGAGCTTTTGTTGTCCTCCAGGATGTTTGACCACCAACACCAGTGGCAGCAGGAGCCAAGTATAACAGCGTTGCCCTGAATAGCAACTGAAGAGCAGGGAGAGCTGCCAGATGCCGCCCTCTCCCTGGAAGGGAGCGATGAATGCCGCTGGGTTATTCTCCTTGTGCCAGAGTTTAACATCTAGGACACAAACAACACAATAGTCTCTCCCCGGACGTTTATTTCAACAAACACTGGGAGAGCTTCCAAAAGCCTGTTGTGAACAGTTATGAAAACTACCCAACTATTATATAAATGATCTTCCAGGCCTTCATTGTTAGGGCTCCTATCGGACAATAACAAGACTTTGAGGGGCTTCCACAAGAGCAAAGCCTTGTTTGTGACCCCAGAGGCCTCTGGCTCAGCCTCTTCTATTCAAGCCCACCAGAACCAGTCCCCGCTGGGGCTGAATCACTAGACACAGTGGGGTTAAAACCGAGCATTGCACCAAGATTAAATGCATCTGTTATGAAAGTCGTCTCCCTTTTGCATACATGATTCAATAAAGAGTCTTAGCAGGATAATTGCTTTGCCCGGGTTATTAACCAGAATTTTCTTTACCTTTTCTTTTATTGTTATTATTATTACTCTGCAGAATAATGTTTAAGGTAAACAACTCGTAATTGTGCAAGAATTGCATTAAGTGGAATGCTCTACCCTGAGTGCTCCTGCCCGGATATTATGTTCTATTACCAAAAGTCACCCTTGCGTTAGGAAGTTAATTTTATATTTCAAGAAGCTAAAGCAGACAGCACATGTGTGCAAAGTGTTAAAGAAAACAAAGCCAAGGACTGGAAATTAAGTCCTGAATATCAGAGGCGATGTCGAAGGGCAAATTAGGCTTGTATTAGGCCAGAATTCATTGAAGGCATCATCAGAGACAACCAGGGAGATTTGGGCTTTACCCCTAGATTGCTAGAAGCCAGCACAGCTCCTGCACCCCACCATCAGTGGTGTCGCTGAGCTGGGGGCAACCCCAAACCCTGTCACAGAATCCCAGAATGACAGGGGGTTGGAAGGGACCTCTGGAGACCATCTAGTCCAATCCCCTGCTAGAGCAGATCCACCCAGAGCAGGTCCCGCAGGAACATGTCCAGGTGGGGTTTGAATGTCTCCAGAGATGGAGACTCCACCACCTCTCTGGGCAGCCTCTGCCAGGGCTCTGACACCCTCAAAGTCAAGCAGTTCCTCCTCATGTTTAGATGGAACTCCTTGCGCTCAAGTTTGTGCCTGTTCCCTCGTGTCCTCAATACCTGCTTTGACCTCACTAGAGGACACGCTCAGAGTCCACGACTATGGCCAGTAAAGTCATAGCAAGACAGAACAGTGTAGGGGTGAAAAATACCCAGTGGTCCAGCTTGCGGGGATAGTTTAGGAGGACTAGACATTTGGCCAGAAAACAGCCGAGGACATTTAACCCCTGTACTAACACGCTTGTCCTAAACGTCAGCTGTGGGGAACGGGCGATGGGATCACCCTGAAAGGAACCCACGGCCACCAACATCACCCTGGGGTCCACCCTTGTCTGGAAGAGACCGGCAGGTGGGAAGCAGCGCTCGCCGCCGGCCACCAGGGGGCGCCGCAGTGTCCGCCCGCAGCCGCGCAGCCTCCGCGCCCGGGACCAGGGGCGATAAAGGGGACAGGGCTTGGAGGGGGGACACCTGAAAAGTCAATTAGCGACCAAACCCTGGCACTCAAGGGGTCAGCGTGGCGGTGCCAGCCCGCGGACCGGCCCCAGTGTGGTCTTGTCACGGCGTTCGCGTTGGGTTTCTGCCTTAAGTGGAATCATATTTAGGCTCGGGAATAAATAGCTGTATTTTGAGATAAGGGCATGGGGTGGGTTCAGGGTGGGAATATGGGGTTTGGGGCACCCAGAGGAACTTTATTCCCATGGCATCAGGCTCTCAAATAGCTGGCACCAGCCTGTCAAGAAGCACATACATACACAGACATATATAATATATATATACACATCCACAGGACATATATAGCACCTGTGCACACACATCAGTGACATCTTCAGGGAGAAAAAAAAACAACCAACCACCAAAAAAACCACCCCAATTGACTTCTTCCCAGGTAATATGGAGAATATAAAATGCTTGAGAGAAAGGGAAGCCTAAGAATTCCAAAGAAGGGACGAGACGCATGAAGCGGGGCTCAGGCAGATTTTAAAACCCAACACCCAAAAGAGCAATGCTCAAAAAATCCCATCCATTTGCAGGTGGTAAAATACCCAAAGCCCTTCTGTCTAGGCCAAAAGCATATCAGAATCTTGCTCAGAGCTGAGTCCTCGAAAGCCTCATGAAAAAAAAAAAAGAAAAAAGAAAAAAGAACAAAAACAAAAACCACTAAAAACCAAAGGAATTTACTCCTTCCATGTGATACAGAGGATGGGAAATGATTGTTATTATTTTTCCTGAAAGCATGGAACATCTCCAGCCTGACTGGACCGGAGAGAGGGAGCGTGTAGCTCCAGGATAAGGCTCTTATTTCTGCTTATTCATCTTGGAGCTTTAAAGAAAGAGCATTTCTCCCAACAGAGAACTGCTGCAAAGTGATTTAACCCCTGAACTGCTCTGAACTGAAGGGCTCACTCAGCCTGTGTTCAGAGAAAACCAGAGAGAACAGCCCTATCCACAGTGAGTGCTGCTGGAGAAGCCCTACAAGTTTCAGCCCTTCTACACAGACAGGAGAGACTTTGCCTACTCAGCAAATCCTGCCAGGGCAGAGGTGTTAAACAACCTCCCAAAATCCCAGTGTCAGTGTCGCAACACTCCCTGTCCTTGCTCAATCCCCACCTGACCTTAGAGGCTTCTGGAGCCGGCCATGCCTTTCTTGTCAAATTTAACTGGCCCCAGAACTCGAGTGACACAAGGAGAGTACCCCACCATGCTCTGGACAGACCCGCTCCCACACGGTGATTTGTTGAGGGTAATTAGCTGAGTTAGCCGGGAGGGATGAGAGGGATAACTGGGAATGCCACCGTGGAAGCCGAGAGTGACCATTCGGCATCGCAGGCTTCCGACAGAAAACACGTTGTTTTCTGCTATGTGGACAAACAGGTTGGGCTAATTACCACCTATAATCATCATTATTTATGCTCCACAGACATCAGAGTTTTGTCTTTAAATGAATTTAGGGGGGGGAGGGAGGAGGGGAAATCACAAAGATGAATAATCCCTTTTAATTATATGCTTAAAAATCCTGAATGGAAGAAATTAGGAGACACAAAGCAACAAACATAAACTAATTATTCCTTGTTTTGCAGCTAACATTTCTATGGTAACCACTATGGTCTTCGAAGAAATTGAATGATTTCATTATTTTTTTTTAAATCAGTTCCTCAGGAGAGTCACCCAAGAAAAGCCACAAAACAAAAATCTTTCAAAGAGGTTGAAAGATGAAGAAGAGCCTGCATTTTCCCAGCTGTTGGTCATTAGAGCTATGAAACTCCATGTTCATCAAAACCACCTCTCTTACATGCTGGGGTGGGGGGGGATGAGCTCAGTGGGTACATGTGTGGACACGTGGGCACAGAGAGAAAGAGAGAAAATAAAGGAGAGATGACTTTTATTTCTGTGTACCATGTGTCACTACAGCAAAGTTGTATTTTTAGCTCACACACTCTGTTTTTTTTCTGGAGCTTGAAAACTTCCAACCTCTTACCAAACCTCAAGGTTTTTTTTCCTGTGCCACTTAAGTAGATTGTAAGTATTGATTTAACGTGGCGTGTCCCAGCTCTGCCCCTCCAGTATGTGGAAAAGCACATCAGGTAAGCAAAAAAACGTCACCACCACATAACTAAAAAGAAGTGTACAATATTTGGTAGGTCAACACCACACGGAAAGCATTGGAGTGCTCAGTAAAGGACCAAGTTTACACATTTTTGTGCCCTTGAAATGTAACGAACTAATCAAAACCACGCACTTCAAACCTAAACCAGCCTGTCACCAGCTTCACATTATTAAACTTGAGCTCAGGGGGGTGCACGGCAGGAGGAGTAATTCAAGCAGAATGGTCCACGAAGGAGGCAGATCCCGGCTCTGCAGGAGGTTCAGTTCTTCAGGCTGTGCAGGGCTCGTGAGCCAAAAGAGACAGTTCATGAAAACGTGCCTTTCTCTTCATTTGACCACACCACCAAAACCAATGGTTTCCCCCTATCGCATCTGTGGCCGTGCTGGCAGCTACAGATAAAGAGTTTAACTGAAAAGGTTGGGTGTGAAGGGATCCTCAGGTTTCAGTTGGGAGGAAAGTCCCGGCAGCCGAAGCTGAGGAACATGCTTTAAGCTTTTTCACAGAATTCAGAATCTTGGGTTTTTTTCCCCCCCTCCCTTTGGGCCCCGCACGGCACTTTTTACCATCGTGCTCTCGATGTCTACCTGCCTTCACTGCTGCCATCAGAACAGGGAACTTCACTGCAGAAGAGTGGCAATCAAATGCCATCCCTCAGTGCTGGGATGAGATGTCACAAGCAGAAGAAACACTGAGAAAATCGAGTGCCAGCAGGGAGTAAAAGGCTGCCCGGCTCCCCGCTGTACAGCTTTCTGCCCAGCGGCCAGTGTCAGCTCTACCATTGCTCCTGGATGGTTTTTGCCACCACTTTGTAAGGACATAAAGACAGGTCACACACCCCAGACAGCCCAGCAAGAGATTCATTACCGCCTTTCCTTAACATAAGATTATTAATATTCTTAATAATAGCAATAACAGCTGCTATTAAGACATCCTGCCAGCTTCAGAGAACAGGTTTCTATTTTCCTCAGGTTCTATATTTAGAAGCTTCTGGGGACTATGTAAACATGTGAGCTAGCAACAAAAGAAAAGGAGAAATATTTAGATTATTTGCTGAAAGCAAAGGGTAGGTGATCAGATCCCAATATCCTGCGATGCAGAAGTCACTGCCTCTGGACTCTCACGGACCTGCTCGCTCTCATCTGATGCAAGGGCTCCCCAGCTCTCTGTCACCCCATTCGGCATCTGCTCTGCCAAACCTTCGTGCCCACTGTTATGTTTAGGGGAAAAAAAACCCCACAACTGGTGAAAAGCTCATTTTGCATTTGTAGTAACAGTTTTCTTCAAAAGATAAAGCAGCTTTTCACACACTGAAATCGACCTCTGAAGTCAAGCCCATTCATATCCCACTTTCCTTTTTCATTAATCCAGCAAAAAATGACATGAAAACTTGCATCACGCTTGTAACGGACAAGAGACCTTTAAAAAGGCTCCATGAGATTTTTTTTTGGCTCTTGATTCTACAAAGCACTTAAGCAGAAGTTTAATTTACTGCAGGTAAGCAGTATGCGGCTCCGGTGGGACTATGTATCTGATTAAAGAATAAACATTATTGTCTCTATAGATCAATGCCAGAATTTATTCCTCCTTGATTATCAGATGGATCCTCATGGTTTCTTTGATAAACTCATACAGTGCAAAACATTGTGACCCCACCTATGAAGCCACACACACGCTACTGGAAATCTATACCCAGACACATATTATCATCCCTGCTCAAGTATTTCATTCCTATTACTTTTTCTAGTTAAATAAGCTCTGTGCTTGTTTCAGGAGTCTATATAAAAGAGCTCATAAAAAGCAACCCCTCTCCTTTGCCAACAAAATCTTGGCATATCCCAGGCCCAAAAGAAAAGCCACTTATCAGGTTGGATCCTTCAAGCTTTCAAGACCCTGGAAAAAAGTAACTTCTTTAGAAGAACACAAGAATTTTGTGGACCAGCTACAGGGCATAAAAATGAGGTCTTGGAGTTCCTTTTGTCGGTAGCTGCTGCTTTGGGCACGTGTGTCTTTATCTGCACTTCAGAGACCCTCATTCACTGCAGCCTGAAAGTCAGCGCATCCAGCCGAGGTTTGATTTCGTGGCCTCCGCGGCAAACAGTGACCCCGCAGGAAGAATAAATGAGTACGTGTTGTTCGCTGAAGGCGAAGGCATGTTTTGCACACATGATGTCACTCTTGCAACTCAGGAAGAGCTAATTGCTCGGCTTGTTGTAAAGTCTCATGCTCCTTGGGCTCGCTTGCAAATTATAGTCGTCTGGAGAGCTGCAGCATGTCATCAGCACACAACAATGTTGTCTGAAGCGTAATTAATATCTGTCTTTCTTTTCAAGTTCCTTATTTACCCTCTTTTCCCCCGTGACAAATATGTTAATGACCTCTCCAAAACCCACAAGTTGTCATTTTCAAAGAGCCCCCGTCTTTCTGCCTTGAGCTGAACACTTGAGAGTAAATCACGGTGAGCCTGTTCTCGCCCCCATTAAAGCTGCTGAGGGTTTTGTCAGTGACTTCAGCCTCAGCAAACTCTCCCAGGCAAGTAATAGGAGCGGGACCACAGACCTATTTTGCTTCACACCTTCAGCCAAGGGGGAAAAAAGAAAACCCCACCAAACAGACAATTGTCTTATGATTTGGAAGGATTTTGAGTTGAATCAGGTGCCCAGAGCAACACGAGGATCATTAAACCACCCAGTCTTACGGGTTGCAGAGTATGTGTTGGGTGACAGGGTCCTAAAACAGCAGCTACTTTTGCCTCTGGTTTTGATTTTGAGAAGTGAGGAGTTCTATCTTTGAGTATTTTCAGCAATATTATCTGCTTACCTGCTTCTCCTTTAAGTACTTATCTGCAAAGGGTAAAGTACTACCCAGAATTTAATATAGTTGCATGTGAAAATAAACAGAGAACACGCATATCAGAGACAACAACAACTGTACTGGTGTCCCAGCCCATTACTGGGGAACATTTTGATACCAGTTTATACTTGATACTGCTCACACTCATACAAGGACTTGGATAATTCTGGATGTATACCCATCTTTTTATGTATCGTTACAAATGACTCAGGTTTACAAATAGTAAAGGCATTTACTCTAAAACCAGAAATAGAATTGCCTATATTTAAATTACCCACGTCTGTATTCTACTTTTCTTATTAAAAATAATAATTAAAAAAAATCCCCTGATTAAATCATCTGCCACGCAGCAGAAATCTCCGTACAACAACAACAAAAAAAGTACTATTTCCACTACTACATAGCTGTTAGTTTCAGATGTGAATAAAGCGTGTCCCTTTCCAAGAGCTGAACACATGGCAAGCCCCTGTGCCGTATTTATCAAGTTTTCACATGTTTCTACCCTTCCACAATTAGCACAGTAGGTCTTCTGGAATTCTTACCATGTTACTAATATGAATGTACTTGCAGGTAAGAAAGATGTGTTATAAGTTTCTTCTTTCACCCATAGAGCTGTAAAACAGAGGCTCAGATACCCATTTTTTCCCCCCAATTTCAGTGTTAGCTCATACTTGGTGCACCTTTTGCAGACCCCTCTCGGGGGTGGTGACCACGAGAAGATATTCCTATCTAATTCCAGCTCTGCCTCGTTAGCCTCACTGCCACAGCAGTAGCAGTAGGGGTGAGGGTGAACGTGCCATCTGAGAGACACCACAAGGTCTGGGTACCACTGCGGTCTCAGCTAAGCGAGGGTAGATTTTACCTCAACCGGAGCACCTTTTTCCAAGCAGCACCTTGGAAGGACCATTCTGTGAGGTTTCCAGCAAAGCACTGGGGCCAGTCTTCCAATGGGGATCTGCAAACCCAAACTATCCTGCAAGCATAGGATGGACAGAGAGAGTCCACACCTAACCCTGACTCTGAAGGGTATGATACAGGGTCTCCGTCCTGCTCTGCAGAGGTGGAAGGAAGCCCACGGTCTGCAAGCACTAAGGCACAGCGTCCTACAAACCACCTGCCATTTACATTTTTTTAAAGACTTTGATGTTACACAGGTAGAGCAGCATGAAGGGGAGTGAAGAATACAAACACTGCAGAAGAGCAGGAAAAAATCTGTTCCAGCAGGTTTGGGTTTTTTTGTCTTTTAATTTCTACTGATTCTTATTCCACCACGGTCTGGATGCGTTTCCTCAGCATTACGTTAAAGCCCTCCTCCATTCATCATTTAACAAAAAACAACCCCTCTGCAACTGTAATTGTTTATAAGCTTCTGGAGCCCACCAGACTTGATAGCAATCCCAGTGGGTTCTAATGAACTTCTCTTCTAGCAAGAAACGGCCAGCTCTTAGAATAGGGGCTGTGATTCAGGATTCTTGGGTTCTGGTCCTTGTTTTGCAATACCAGCCCTGCCAAGCTGCGTTTGACACCTCTGTGCCTCAGCTTGCCTAGTTCATAAATGGGCCCAGCAACACCTCTGTCACATGGCATTCAAAGGTTGAGTTAATTGCTGCTCATAAATCATATTGAGAGCCTTGAAAACGAGAAATATATATATGTATGCAAAGTAGTTTGGATGTTGTAATAGAATTGCATTGCTGTCAGATGCAGCATTTAGAATTAAATTCTTATGAGATTCATATTTCTTGTATCATTTTGTTACCCCTGAGCATTAAGGATTACTCCCAGAATATTCAAGAGCCAGGTACTACTTTTTGTGCAATCCAGGAAGACGCTACTCATGGCATTCACTGGGGAAAATACCAAAATAGGAACAGTTTTTTCTGTCCACCTCCCATTGAAGTAGAGTTTTGCATTCATTCCAAGGATGAAATGCAGAACCCAAATCTATTCACTGCTCCTAATCAGCCTTGAAAAGCAACACTGCCACTTTATGAGATGCAAATCCTACAGTTAATAGCTCAGTTACAAACAAAACACTTCTCCTCCCTCCTCTTAACCAGCACGTTGGCTGGCTGAAGGATTTGAAATTGGGCACCTTCACTCAGAGAGGGGTTTGAGAGATCTGCCAAGTACAAAGTAGAACGTTAAGATTACCATTTTCACTTTGATTCCACAGCAACACACACCACCCCCCCGTCCCCCCACACCTCCTTGAATTGCTTGCTATCAAGGGCAGCAGTTCGTGGACAAGCAGCAGATAAAGGGTTTAGGAATGAATGCTGTACCTTACAGAGTATCATATGCACAAAAGTAGTAGCATAAATAGGATCAAGCTGCAGAAGTTTGGATTAGATGAGAAATTCCTTTTTTTTTTTTAGACTTCAATGATTTTGAAAGCCTCAGTTTTCCTTCTGCCCACCAGAAAGACAAGGGAACATGACAAACTTTCAATCCATGGCCAGAATTCAACAGCATCCAGTAAAGCGGCCTTTACTTGGGGTTTTGGCTCAATTTCAGCTCTAAGACAGAACCAAAGTAGATAATCTCTGTGACTCTTGCAGTGAAGCGGCAAGAAAAGCAATAAGGATTCACCAATGGAGGTGCCTATAGCAAGATGACTCCATTCCTACACGTTTCTCCCACTGCTGCCGTGGGTCAAACACTCCCTGTGCCCCGGGCAAACAGCGTAGGCGACCACAAGTGGACCTTCAGAGGAGAGAGGGCTTGAATCCCTGCTGAGCTGTTCCGTCCTGGTGTGATTTCTAACCACATAACTACGACAAAATCCCAGACGATGAGATCTTTGGAGACTCATCCCTCACTCCTACCTGGGGCTTTGGGGAACACGAGCTCCATTCCCAGAGCGGTTTACTCAGTCCATCCTACAACTCATGTCAAACAGGCAGGTGAAAAATTAGTATTTCACCATTTCAAATTGAACTGGTTCTGGGTCTTTGACCTACTGGGTGTGCTTCGCCGAGGAAAACTGAGGTTTGCTATGGGGATTTTGTCTTACGGTTTTTCCTCAAATCTTGTATGTGGCAAAGTTAAAAGAAATTGATTAACGAGCTGGAAATCTTTAGTATTCTTCACAAAATGAACTTGATGCCTTAGTGACAGTACAGCAGCTTGCCTTTGGGGCTAAATTTCAGCTTAATAGAAAAAGGCAAGCGAGGACATCTTAACCTTTTAGTAGCCACTACCATATGAACAAAGCTACAAAAATAGTAATTTATTTCTTGGTTGAAACAATGAGCTGGATTGTCCAATTTCTGACCTGAATCTGAAGCAACCAGGTTCTACAAGACGGGTCCTGGACACTGAACAGAGCCATCTGTGTGCTGAAGATTTTAAATAGGGAGACAGGTAACATAAATAATACATGACTGCAGGATCTGGCCCTCATCTGGGGGCAGAACACTGAAACTATAATTGCTCTTGCAATGAATAGCTGATGAATGAAAACAATTAGTCATTTTATTTAAGCTGTTGTTAGTTCTGCCAACACAAGTTTACAAAAGTCATTAGTCAGACTGCACACAGAAAAGGAAAAAAAAAATAGAGAGATTTGATTAAAAAATAAATTCAAGAGATTAAAAAAAGACCCAAAACCAATAGTGATGTTCAGGCTTTCTCTTCCTTTTGGTCAAAACATCAGGGTCCTTTTTTCCAAGCTTTTCTTTGGAGTCATGAGAACTAGAATTTTTAGGTTTGAGTTTTGTTTTTGGTTTTTTTAACACACCAGAAAGCAAGCCAAGCCTTGGGACTGCAGGAACAAGGGCTCTATAGATTCCACCAAGACTGGGGATACACTTTGGAGGGCAGGAGATAAGCAGGACTAGGCACAGGCCATAAGGGGAGGGAGGTGTGGTGTCAGCAGAGGCATGACCTCCTCCAGGGATGTGGAAGGAGGCCAAGGCGAGCACCATGAGGGCAGAAGGAGGGGAGAAAGGTTGGCTCAGCTCATCCTGCAGCAGGGCAGAGGGACACAGCTGCCCCCGACCCACCTCCTCAGCCAGCCCTGGGGGGACAGGTGGCTCCTCAGCATGTGCTGGCCTCCCGTTGAGCACCCACTAGCTTGCCAGCTAACCCCACAGCACCAAAACCAGCCAGAAACACTTCACTTCTCTGCATTTAACCTTCTGTACCTTGAAAGTTTGGAGAATCGGGGCTGCCAGGAATCTATTTGCTCTCAGTCTTCCTCCCACCTGGCCATCAACCATTTGGTCTGCCCACTCAGAGAGTGGCAGGAAGCTGGCCAGAGGAGGAGAGCCATTTTCCTGGCCTCAGCCCCAAGCACAGCCCTCTGAGGAAGGCATCAGCCATCCCAGCTGGATCCAGATGGCTGCGGGCAGCCTGTCTGAGGCAGGTTAACCACAGATGCCATTGCCCGGCACCACTCAAGCCCCACCACAAGACCCGCCTGGAGATGGCAGGGTGCTGCTGCTGCTGTAGCCACAGCATAGCTGTGACCAGCACGAGGTTTGCCCCAGGCCCAGGAGTCTCTTACTCCATTAAGACACAAACACTGTCTGCAAACAGACATTTTGTGCCCCAAACGCTGTGTCTGAGAAGAGAGGCAAGAGCAGCTTAGAAAGGGAAGACGACAGCCACATCTCAGAGCCAGCATGGTGCTTGGCATACTGACTGCCTCCCCATTGCAGAGAGGCTTTCAGCATCAGCAATGGCAATCAAGCAAAACCTTTGTGCTTTCCAATACCTAAAACCAAAAGCAATTAAGAGACTTTTCCCTTTTCCTGGGAACGTGAGGTAATGGCTCCAGTTTACCTCAGTTATTCATGGCATTGAGAGCACGTTCACAAGCCCATCCTGAGCAACAGCATAGCACTAGCTGAAGAAGAGCATATGTTGCTTTTATTATTACTTCTAAAAAAAGCCCAAAGTGGACCAACCCAGACATGTTGAATTGCTGGAGTGTGCCACTGACACACTGACAGAAAGATGGGAAACAAAGTGCACGACCAGATTCTGGTGGAGGTTCAAAGGGACCACATCCCAAACAACATCTGGATACAGTCATGCATTAGTTAAACCATGAGGAAGGAAAAATATTTCCTAATGGAAATTTAGGTTTCATAGACAAGATTACCTTCACGTAGTCTCTAGGTAGTCAACTTTGTGTTCTATCACCTATATTGCCTTGGATGTTCTACTTTTTCACCTCTGTATTAAGTATTTGAGAGCCACTGTGCTCCTGTTTTCCTAAAGAATGGGGTGTCTTGCAACAAAATACATCATGACTCAACAGTTACTGGCATCCCCAGAAAGACCTGTGCAGAACGTGAGGACATCTTCTTGCTCCTCTTCAACAAGGATGCAGCACAACTGTAGGGTAGGCACACAGTGGTTATGGTTGCTGTACTACTTCTGTAGCATCTCTTTGGCTAAATGGGATGTACGTCCCTCAAGGGAGATCAGCCACAGCTTTTACAAAGGCTAAATTTATATGCACACACACACAAAAAAAGCCCTTTGACAAATCTTTAAATTATCAGAGACTGATCCAACCTCCTCTCTTTCTTGACTTACAGCAGTTCTTCCTAAGAAAACAGTGCCGCAGCACATGGTCACACTCTACACAAGAAGCCACCAAACTCCTGCTGGTTTACACCCACCATCACAGAGTCCAGGGGAACAGGTAAACAGGGGCATAGCAAAACCATACCTGTGGGCCTTTGAGCTCTGTAGAGCAGATACCTGTTCGCATGTGACAGATGCCAAGCAGAAGTGGGGACTCACCTGTTTAGCAGGTTACAAACTGGACTGCTAAAAGACAGATCTGTGTCAATAATCTGACAATAAAAAGGCCTTTTGAAAGGGAGAATTTGACTCAAGTTTAGCTCTGTGTTCCTTCAGTTCACAAGTTAGAGTTTCATTGCACTTCAAAAGGTGCTTCACAGGAACAAGAATAGGTTGTAGAGAATCCAGGCAGGTTCACAATGGGCTGGGGAAACGCTGTGCTACTGGAAATGGGCAAACTCAACTTCCCCTTGCCCCCTTTGTAGTGGCGTGCTCCAGTATCAGTAATGGAAGAGGGGTTGAGAAGCTCAGTTTCTGACTAACTTTGTACAAACAATGTCTCAGTTTCACTTTTCCACTATGAAAAATGAAAGTACTTACATACCATCACTGCAAAGTACCTACAGAGCAGTGGGTGTAAAGAGCTGGCATAGACCTTCACACCAAGGATGTGCAATCAAGAAAAGAACCCCAAGACTTCAACTGAAGACTTACGCATCACCTTGAAATGCAGGGACGATCACGTAGTTCATTATAAGAGGGAAAACTGGGATCTAGTTGTTCACTCAGCAATTAAAACTGCTGCTGAGGAAGAGGCATTTCTCCATGGCCATTAAGAGCTACAGCCTGGATACAGTTTGTGTTCAGGGTGTTGAGGTATCCACGATCATCTCAGCCACCTGCACACACTCATTTTGTGCTTTTATTCAACACGCTTCAAACTCTCATAACCTTTTTTTTTTTTTTAAGAAACAGTTACAATTAAGCTAAGATTAATAGAGTGGAAAGTTTAATGTGTTTAATGGCCATGAAGAGAAGTCTTTGATAGAGTCTAGACAAGACTATAAACAAGACTAATGAATGCAACTACTGATTCTTTGCTTCAGCTAGACTATCTCAGATAGCACAACAAATATGTTCTTTAAAGATGCTTCAGATCATTCCATCAGCTTTCTAAATGTTACTATCTGCTCAAGAAAGTCACTTTATAAGCTATTCCCCGTCTGTATCTCCATAGGCTTAGAGGCAGAAAGGAGCCTTTCTGTGATCCTTCCATTTGAGTGAATCCCTCTGAATCTCTTTTAAGGTCTGCCCGGATTCTCCAGGAAGCAGCTCTGAATCTCCTCAGCGGTGTTTGAATTGGCAGCGTGAGAACATGCTGTCATCACTCCCCTTCATTTTCTGATGTATCTTCCCAAAATCACAACGCCAACTTCTCCAAGTATGTTATTTGGCAACCTGGAAATAAGGGTAATTGCAACATTCATTATTACCTTTCCAGAAGAAGGGATGATCAGATCGTTTGGAGGAAAGGGAAAAAAATCAGAGCATTAGGCCCTGGGTATATTCAACTAAGAGTCTCCAGAAGAAGTGCATGGCTGTCCATGAAATATCACTGGCAACTTTAAGAGGAGTTTTCCTTCGGGCCGATGCTGAACCAATACTCCAACATGCCAGCAGAGGCAGGCTAGCTCGGGATACGCTCTATCCCCAGACGAGATGCTGAACAAATGTCTTTACCACATGTGGTCATTAAAGATTTGATGTCGAGATGAAAGGTGCTAACCTTGGAAACCTGGCCAGGCTCCAGCGTGGGTAATTACATTCTGCCTCCCTCAGCAGTTCGCTGCAGAGTTTCAGCTGGACGTTTCAGACCTGAAACCGTTA
This sequence comes from Jacana jacana, assembly GCA_013400555.1. Classification (NCBI taxonomy): domain Eukaryota; kingdom Metazoa; phylum Chordata; class Aves; order Charadriiformes; family Jacanidae; genus Jacana; species Jacana jacana. The sequence goes on from VZTM01001418.1 coordinate 793,393, forward strand.
TGTAGCCCTCGCCGTGACTGGCTTAAAGAGAAGGACTTTGTTTGATCACTGTGACAACTCACTAATATTCTGCATCAACAGCTCGTGGTACCGAGCTGCAAACCTCGGAGCGGTAACAAATCACGTCACAGGAAAGCTATTCCTGTCACTGTGCACTGCTGCAGCCCTGGGAATGCAGTAAAACCTACTGTGCAGATTACTTTTGTGGGATGGACCTCTGGAAAAGGCAAATAAGATACAGTTATTATTTTTTTTAATTTATTTTCACTCACAGTGTCTGCCTTGGGAGAAAGTTACCAGTGCAGGCCAGGGTTGCTGTTTTACTGCAGTTAGATGTTAAAATTCACATGCTGTAGCAGCTTCTCTTAGAAGCAGAACTGCTTGGATCTGCAAGTGACAGGAAAATTGTGTGGAGTCTTGTAACACCATTCCCAAGTGTCAGTATCACGTTTGGAGCCTGGCACACACCGAGCACCGTAGCAGCGAGACCTGCTCTGCCAGAGGAGCATTTACAGCGCCAGACGCTCTTCTAAAGGAAGGTTCCCTGGAGGCAGCATCCACCTTGCCAGGCAGATGCTCTTCTGCAAGCCTCATACACACCCTGGGCCCATACTGCTCCATGCCTGGTTGTGCCTGATACCTTCCACATCCTGCTCCATGAGCTGCATGGTGAGAGGTCCCCAACTGGTACCACCTAGGGACCAGAGCAGAAATGAGCTTCAGCTGCTGACACTTCAGCCTGCACTCAGAGGGCGAGGAGAAACCCTCTCTGAAAATGCTTTGCACAAGTTTCCCAAGTGTCTACAAGATTCTTCCTGTCATTACCACCCTCACTATTGCTGTTTGCATCTTTTCCTTACAGGAGAGAATCGTATTTTCGCTAAAGCAGATACAATTCCTGCAAATCCCACACCAAACAACGTTGGGCCCACGCGAAACCCTCTGGGAGGTTCAGTGAGGTCTGTCACTCGACTGACTTAAATGCGGGTGACTTCAAGGACTGCAAACTCAGGCACAGCACAGGAAATTGCTGCTGATCATATGAATGTAAGAGTAGAAATAAATCATAGAATGCTTTCAATTGGAAGGGACTTTAAAGATCATCCAGTTCCAACCCCTCCACCCTGGGCAGGAACACCTCCCATTAAAAGAGTTTGCTCATAAATCCTTAATTCTGTGAAAAATCTTGAGCCTGCCTGATCCCGTATCGATTGCCATGCTATCTTGGAGATATTAATTTCAGCAGACCCTTAATAACCAGAGCTGGGGATGAGCTCCTTTGTTTCAACGTTCGGTTTCTGACACGATGAAGAACAGCGTGGATCATTGTCAGATCTTTTTTTCCCAGTGCTCAACACCCAACTTATCAACTTCCCTTCAAGCCTTCATCACGCCCAGGCAAATAATTTATTCTTCCCTGCAGAAGCTTTGTGTTTGATCACAATGACAACTTGCTGCTGCTGCTCCATATCAAATAAGTCCTGGAGCTTCAAACCCCAGAGCAAGAGCTCAATCACATTGAGGAAACCTCCTGAGGTGAAGGTCCATTCCTGCAGCCCTCACGCACAACTACACCTCAGGAACTCGGTGAGATTTAGATCTGCCAGCGAGGTCTGCAGAATCCAGACCATGCTTTGGAAAAAAACAAGTTGTTAATCCCCAAAAGGATTAACACGTTGGAAGATAAGCAAATACCTCCCTCGAGAGTCTCCTCAGAAGAAAGGCACTTTGATTATAAACTCCGTTTTTATCATTTAGAAGTCACACGTCCTGCAAACACACATACACTAATTTGTCTATGAAATCCCCGGGAAACCACAAACAGGTTTTAGAATCTGCTGATCAGTGTAAGCAGTCTGTCAGAGTAGCTTCAGCAAATAAAAGAAATGCAAAATACTGAAACATACCTAGAGGACAGAGTCTCCTGGCTGGAGAGGACTGCAGGCTGAGACCCAAAGAGCCGGTAATTTGGGATGGAACGGCTTCTACAAATCAATCAGTGCAGAAAGCCAACATCACACAAGCTACACATTTACCAGGCAGTGTTTGACAGCACGAAACAAGCTACAGCACAGAAAATTTCGGTGTATTTTAAGCCTCCATCCCAAACTGACTCCTCATACGATTCATCTGCAGGCTGTAATTTACTAAATCCATCTGTTGCTCCTGCAGTTTGCTTTCTGGAAATGCTGCATTTCAAGGGTCTGCTTGTTAGAGGAGGTCAAAGAGTAAAGGAGGCCCTTTCATTTTAAGTGACTTGAAAGAAGAGGAAAGGAAATTTATATTTAGAAATAGCAATGATTAACTAGGGGAAATACATTACAGTATTAAAATAAACGACACAGAAAAGCTCTTACTTCCAATTAGGCTGACTTGACTTCAAGAAAAATATTTATACACAAATATAAAAAGCTGGAGAATGCTAACCTATAGCAAGATGAAAGCATCTTGTAGCATAATTCATGTTTAGCCATTAAAACGGGTATCACATTTGTATGTACTCTTTCTTCCTGCCCTTCTAAAGTCTCTGCTTCTGTGCTTTCTTCTCTAGTCATCAAAACTTTTAGCAACTTCTAGCTGTCTGTTGCCAGACTGCCTATTGCAACTGCACTCCTGCCACATCTCCATGACCTTCAAAAGCACATCATCTGCTGCTGCTGCGTCATCCCTGGATCCACACACATCAAGCAGACAAATCCCAGAGTCACCACAGGATTAAGGACACAAACTCTTATACACATCAGCCCAAAACTGAGGGTCCCCAGCTAAAGTCTGGTTCGGGATCCACCAAGATGTATCCTGGGCTTCTCAGAGTATTCAGAACTTGCTGCCAGCCCAGTTGTTGGACAAGACAAGGAACACCAAAGCCAGTTAAGAACAACAGAAAAGAGCGGTGGGCGACTCCTGACTGTACCCCATGACCAGTGGAGTGCTGGTGGTGCAGTACAGAGCACGAGTCAGCCCAGGAACCCAATGATTAGCCTGCAACAACTTGGGGGAAACAAGAGAGCTCACATACCTCTAGCACTCTGGTCACCATCAGGGGAAAGTAAAGGAGGGACCCCTGAGATCTCCGCCTAAATACTGAGCAGCTGATGAGGCAGTTGCCCAGGTGTGGTTGTTGCTTCTAATTGATTCCTTAAAGGTGCATCACAAACAGCTACTGGGCTTCATGCTTGGCTCAGGATTGTGGTCACAGGGGCAATAACTGGCACCATGCAAGCAGCTATGAGGGAAAACACAATTAAAGCAGCTGAACTTTGACCAGGAGTCTGGAATCACTGTCTGTATGAGTGCAAAAGTCTCCCAGGACCCCCACTGGCACAAGTGGTCAGGCTTTCGGTCTAAAGAACACCCTAAACCTGGGTGTGCTCATGTCATGTCATGCAAGAGCACTAGTTCAGCCCTGACTCAGAAGAACCTGTGTCACCTCCTGAGTCACCAAAACCATCCCTTGCAGCATGGGTTTCCCTAGAGTCCCCGCTGCGAGCCCTGCTTATGCCTGGCCCTGGTTACCTGTAAGATTTAAGGTGATGGGAGTCAAAAATCCTATGATGCAATGAGCCACGCAGTTTGTTCGCTTTCTGAGGGGCTCTCTGACTACAACCCCACCAAAAGGCCTTTGTCTGAGGAGAATAAGGAGCATAACAGAGTGTTTGCCTTTACTTATGGACGAGCTATTCCAGCAACTCCTCTCAAGCCTCTGAAGTCAGCTCCAGAACAGTTACTTGGCCTAGGTTCATCTGAACTAAATGGGCTGACTTGGTTCAAATATATTGCACAACCAAATGATAAAATTTGGGAGGGGAGGGAGGGAGGGTTGGGGGGGGAGGAATGACTAGTGATGACACATGTATTTAACACTGCATGTCTCTTCTTTCTAGATTAGGAGGAGCTGGCAGGCTCCAGTCTGTACACATGCCAACAGCGGATGTCGGCGCATATACAACACTTTTCAGAACAACATACTGTTGAAACATGCAGTTCAACTCCGAGGCACCCCTTCTGTTCAGCTGGCCCAGCACGGCCATGAGACTTGTCCTGCTTATTATGGGAGGATTTGCTGCACAGCTTTTAATGCTGCTTTAATCTGCTTTCTTTATAGCCACTCCAGAAGCATGGAGAAGCACAGGAGCAACCATGCTTTGCACGAGGTGTCCCGTCCCCCCCCATCCATTTGAAGCAGGGGGAGTGATGAAAGTGTTGGCAAGAGGAGAATTGCAAGGGTAAGGGGGACGGCATAGATGATGCAGGAATAGGAGCCTTCCTTCCACGTTTTACCTTTCCTGGCTTTTCTTTCATTTTTCAGTCTGAGGTACAGAGAAGTCTGACGCTGACAAGCTCACCCTGGCTTGTTGTCAGCGTGTCTTGAGAAAGTCATCAGGAAAGATCTGAAAGAAGTATCATCTGCAAAATAAATAAGCGTGTCTTCCAAGTGGTAAATGAAGTGTTCTGCATTCATTAGCAAAATGCTCTGCCCCTCTGAATTCAGATTTCTAAATATGTGTGGTTCTTTCCTCCTTTTCCCTTCAGTAATTCTGGTGTGAACATTTATAAATTCAGCATTGCCCCCCTAATCCCATGTTCTTTTCTCTGCTTCATTATCCCCCTCAGCTCTCCCATTACTTTTTCTTCTTTCACACCGCAGGCAACCATCATAGACTAAAAACAACGTGGAAAAAAAAAGCCCAGAACCCAGTAAGCACAGAGAAAACCACCTTTTGCCGTAGGAGCGGAGCTGGCAGCGATGGATCAGAAGTGATCAATACACCCCACGTGACGTGGGTGGCTTTTAGACATTGGAGTCATTTTCCTTTTGCTTCCAACTTGGCCACCCCATCCCACCACCATTACCCTGACGATTCCCTTTTAGTCTCACTTCCTACCAGCTGTTTCCATTTCTTTCCCCTTTTTCTGTCTGCCTGGCTGGGGCACTGGGAAGGAGGTTGATCAGGGAGGGCTTCCTGCCACGGGACTTGACTGTGTGTCGGTGGAAGGCAGGAGACTGCCAGAGCCTCCAGCTCCTCTCCCTGGGAGTTTGATGTGCTAATGTGGGGATCACAGAAAGAGCTGCAGCCAAGGTTGTCATAATAAGCCTAAACCCTTTTCTCTTTTCCCCAGCAGCACCAGGTACCTCTCAGCGAAGCAGCCTCTGGTTTGGGTCTTACTCCTTTCGCTGACATCCCTGAGCATTCGGAGACGGCCATTCTCCAGGCAGATGTCCCAGGTCCCAGCTGAAGTTAGCAGACCACTGTCTGCCTCTCAATTCAGCAGCTCATTACCCAGGTTTTTTGAAATTATTCATTTTGTCTTTTAGAAACGGGCTCGTTCGGACAGAAGCAGGTTGGGGAGTGCCTACGTGTGAAATTGTGCTGCCCCGTCTGACGGAGCACAGTCACCTTCGGTGGGAGATGTGCAAGAAGGGAAGAAGCAGTTAGTTCCCCCCTCTTAACCAGGCTCCATTGCAGCCTGGATAGTGTGTCTGACCAGAGCCTGAGCTAAAAGAACAATATTTGGATTTCTCCTGGACTTTGTTCCATCCGATGTACAAACAGGCATCCCAGGACACAGTGTACTTTAAGTCTACCGTACCAAGTGCACAGCAAGGGGCTGCTTCTGTCGGCTTGCAAGGATTCTGTTAAAACCTAAGAACACTCTCAGAGAGAAAAAAAGAAAAGAAAAGAAAAAAGGAACCCACTACTTTTGTTTTATGGGCTCCAAAATCACCATACTTTTCCCTGCGGTTCATGGAAAAATGGTTGTGGAAGCAATAAGTGGGATTCTGCAAATCCCTCTTCGTGGGTCCTTGTCATTTAGAGGGATGACTCCTTGGAGCAGGGACCACTCGGATGATGGTATGACCGCAGGATGCAGCCTTGGAAAAGCCTTTTTGGAAACAAATAAACATGCCCCTTCCTGTTTGAAACTCAGATTTCGGTCAAAGCACCTGAGAACCCGGCGGTGGAAGTCATCAGAAACATTAAACACGATGCCAGTCGCTTGGTCCGGTCCCAGCAGCAAGAGGTGAACCAAACACACCAGAGCGACAAGTAGATGACTCTCACAAGGGCCTTTAATAATCTGAAGTGTGGTTTGCAAAAAGACTTTTTGAATTAAAATCGCCCTGAGAGATGTCCTTACAACCACAAGAGGGTATCTTCCAAACGAAGGAAAACCCAAAATCTGAGCTGGGGGACTTGACCGTGGGGCTGGTGCCGTGTTGTGCCGAACGCACAGGGAGTTGCCCCAGGATCGTGGTCTCCAAACTGGATTTCATGCTGTGTTTTTTGACAGCTGATGAAGTCTTTGGAGTGAGATTATCCTCTTTTCCTGGAGAAAGCAGGATGCTGGCCCCAGCCGGCAGACTGCAGCGCTGGCGTTATTTACCTCCCAAGGGGGAGTAAAAAAAGGAGTCTCCGGCCCCAAAAGCTGGAAACATTTCCAGAAAATCATGTAGACATTCAAAAGCAACCTAAATATTGCAACGTCAGGGAGTTGATTCTCTCTGGGTGATTTAAAAGCCATCTTTGGGCAGCTGCCAGTGAATCCTTTAAGTAGTTCGGATCAATGCACCAAGTCAAATAAACACCTAAAATCGCGCAAGATTAAGATGGGCCGAGTGAATCGAGGAGGGAAAGGGTTGACTGCTTGGCCTCCTTCTGTCACAGACCAGTGAAACTGGAGGATGTTCCAAACCACCACGAAATCCCTCTGTACCCGGGCACGCAGGAGGGGAGGAAGGGCAGAGGGGAAGGAGGAACGGGGGGTTTTGCGCTTGCCTTGGCTGGGTCGAGAGGTTTCAGTTGCAAACGATAGATCCATTTTACCTATTAGAGCTTGTCTAGACTAAGGAAATCTTCCTGCTATGACTATGCCGAGGTAATTACACCAGTGTAAACCCCTTTGGGCAAAACAGAGCTTTCAGTGGCCTGATTTACGCTGGGCACTTGCCAGGATGAGTTCAGCTGGTACCAGCCTGTCCTCCCGCGGCTCCTGCGCCCAGCTGAAACCTCACACGGGGGTTTGAGTCCCTCATATCCAAACCCACCGCGCTGCCAATCCATCAGTCAAGCCCTCCTTACGGGATGACCCTGCAAAACACCTCTTGGAAAGAGTGGTAAATATTTAGAAGGTTCCTCTTTCGTAGAGTATCAAAAAATTGGCTACGAAAGGGGAAAAGAAAACAACCCAAAAACCCAAAACAAACAACCCCAAACAAACCAACCAAAAATCCAAACAAAACCCCACGCCGAAATAAATCCGTCTTAAAATTAAAGCACACTTTGGCTGGTGTTGGCGTTAGGGAAAGGGGTTAGAAGGAAAGAGGGAGGTGGATGTAGGATGTTCAGCCTGCCAGGGATGGATGTGTCCCTTACCCACATTAAATAAACGTGTGTGTGAGGATTAAATGTGTCCAACAAAGAGCGAAAGGGGAGCTACTCCAATCCAATTCTATTAAATAAACGAGAGAAAAAGTGAGGAAAAACATTCAGTAAACCCCAGCGCTTCCCTCTGAAGCCCCTTTTGAAGAACAGAAAGCAAGACCCCAGCCTAAGAGGAAGGAGTGCCAACGCTGACATTGACTTTAAAGTCCTTTAAAGGACTTTTAGAGGCTTCACTGCGTGCAGTGTGTGTGGTGAGGCCAAATACACGTGCTGAGTTTCACACGCAGCGCTGGGAGAAGGCGCTGATAAAGAGGGGGTGAGGAGCAGAGGGACGGACAGACAGGCAGCCTGGGTTAGGGTTTAATCTGCTTCACCGTTCTCCACAAAGCTCACAGTTAAAAAACCTCCTAAAATGCTGTTATACACTTTTAATTCCAAACAGTTGCTAGAAGGACAGTTAGAAAACCCTAACCGTGCTCCCCTAAAAGTCTCCTTGTTAAATAAATAAATAATTGTAAAAGGAGGGGGCGGGGGGAAAGAAGTCAGTCTGAAGCACCACGATGACATCAGAAAAGTTCCTCAATCCACAGATGGCTGCACCTTTCAAAAAAAATTCAAACGGGAACCCTGGATTGATTTAATCACTCACACAAGCGAAAAAACGTAATGAAGATACTTAGTGCCAAATTGGTTTCTTGGGACCTTTTCCATGTAAATAATACAAATCAAACCTTGAAGTGGAGTGCAGATATGATCTGACAAGCGAGCCAGGCTTTTTGCTTCGCTTTGATCCCGCTCCAGAAATATTTTATCCAAGGTAAAGTTGTTTTCAAGTGTTTTCCATTTCGGTTCTTAATTTTTGGATATTCATCTCGTAGGAAACTCACTCATAATGCTTAAAACATCAGTCTGGCTGAACCACGGCACCCAGTATAAAGATCTCCTTGCATCTGAGTGCAAACCTGAAGAGTTAGTGCTGGATGCCAAGGGGATCGATTTCAACTCGCTCTCTGATTTTTAATGCTGCAGTGAAGGGGGAAGCACCGGAGTTCGATATTCCCAAACATCAATTCCAGTATTTTTAGCGCTTCTCCACGTCTCATAGGTGTGTTGGTGGATAATGCTTTTGGAAATATCGTGATAAATAGGCTTGGGCTTTCGAAGTGGTTCCCCAAATGCCCCACGTGCTGCCATCCAGGAGCAACGGTGCCTTCTCTGGGAAGAAGATCTCCATGTGTTGAGCTTGTTCTGCTTTTTAATTTCATTTTATTTTATTAGTATTTCCCTTTTATACTTCTGTTTGTTTAAAAATGTTAAATGAAATCAAGAAATCAACCCGTCTTTTGTCCACTCCTTTCGAAAACCAGGGCGAAGCTTCTGCCACTCAAAAAGCTGTGTATTTATGAAACCAAGCCCCCCTCTCTCCACCTTTTCAGCAGAGTGAGCCTAAATCAGGACTTGGGCACCTTGCTGTCGACAGGCAGCCATCCAACGAACTCAGCTCTTCACAGAATCACAGAGTATCAGGGATTGGAAGGGACCTTGAAAGCTCATCCAGTCCAATCACCCTGCTGGAGCAGGAACACCCAGAGCAGGTCACTCAGGAACGTGTCCAGGCAGGTTTGGAATGTCTCCAGAGAAGGAGACTCCACCACCTCCCTGGGCAGCCCCTTCCAGTGTTCAGGCACCCTCCCCATGAAGAAGTTTTTTCTCCTATTTAAGTGGAACCTCCTATATTCCAGCTTGCCCCTTGTCCTTGTGAATAATCATAAAATCATAGAATGAAAGGGCTGGAAGAGATCTCTAGGGTCATCTAACCCAACCTCCCCGCTGTCAGCAGGGACAACCCCAATTGGACCAGGTTGCCCGGGGCCTCCTCGTGCATCGTGGTCACAATAATCACACAGAACCACACAGAATCACAGAATTATCAGGGATCAGAAGGGACCTTGAAGGATCCTCTGGATCCTCTGGATCCACTTCCACGAACTGCCCGTGCGGCGTGTTTGGGATTAGGAGCTCCCCTCCGACCCGCCGCGTGAGGTTCAGGCAAATAAGAGGGAGCTTTTATTTTGGGGTCTTAAAACGTGACATTATTAAATGTGCCCACCAGAAATGTAGGATAAAATATTTGCTCTGCTTGGAGATTATGTGATATTTGTATTCTAAGCCTCACCACAGTGGGTTTCTTTAAATAGAAGCTATACTTTACTCCCTAAATTGCTTAAGGCAAAGGAAGCAGAGATGATGTTTTTATGAATGTTTAAATGCAAATGGAACCGAGAGTGAATGCTATGCTAGCTAACATCAAAGGCTCACCAAAGTCTCTGCATTAATGAGGCTCTTTGTTTCCTGGATCACAGATTACAACAGGTTTCCAACTCATTGCCAAGGCTTTATCTCCATTTGGGAGGGCTGTAAATCTCAGACGATTCTTTCTCTTTTTTTTTTTTTTTTCTTTTTTTCCCCTCCCCGTTCACATGCAAAACCAGGGGATCATCTGCAAGGGAGGGGGGAGGAAGTAAATACATAAATAAATGAGGATAACAAATAAATCTTAAAGCAGCAAACATTTCAGTCAAGCCACTACTGCTCAAAGAAGTGGCTGCAGCTTCTATTTTATTTTTTGTGATGTTTAAAAGAATGGAAANCACCCTAATTAACAAAGAAAAATAGGGGCTGAGAGTTTTTTTGCTTCCTATTCAAGGGCTGAATGGGACAATCTGTAGTATATTGGGTCATAAAACCCAATTTACATGGCGTCATTACAGTCTGTAGAAAAAAAAACCCTCTGCAGGACCCAGGGCTATCTTATGCAATCTTAATTAAGGAAAATAAATATCGGCGTGTTGTTTTAAGCTACCGGAGACATGCACAGGACCTGCCGTGTGTGATCACGAGAGACGG